>PISX010000845.1:0-116844 GCA_004024625.1 Mellivora capensis | reverse complement strand
GGGTGAAGCCACTGAGCTCTCAGGGCCGCTTGTTACAGCAGCAGCCCACTGAGTGACACGGTCCTGCGGGAGGGCCGGGGCCACCCCCGCCCTGTCCGCACTTGCAGGACAGGGGATGGAGGTGGGTGGCTCCGTGAACGCATCCAGGCCCCTCTGCAGAGGCGCCTCTGGGCCTGGGGGGCAGGAGAGCTCCCAGGCTTCCGGTCCCCGCTCCCAGGACACCGCACACCCTTCTCAGGCTCCGCCCTGCCCTTCTCCACACGTGGGTAATTATAAGCTGCTGGTTAGAGGCTGGCCAGGAGCCAAGGCATTTTCTCTACATGGGAAAAGAAGAAAACAAGGTTATGAGTCCCAAGCCGTGGAAACCACCTAGAACTCCAGAGCTGTTCTTGCGGAGTCTCAGAGGGCCTGCCGGCCTCCAAACCAGGACAGCCGCCTTCCCTCGGCCTCGGGGCTCCCCTCTCCCCGTGGGCCCGCACTTGGCACAAGAAGGGAGAAGGGAAGATACCGGAGGCTTCTGGACTTCCCAGCGTGCAGGATTCTGGAGGCGGTGGGGGTGGGGAAGGAAAGGGGCTGGGCAGGGCCAGTGGGAGGGTCCCTGAGGGCCACCATTGCTGCACCACATGGTAGGGGGCTCCTGGAGGTCTCTCCCCGTGCCGGCGCTGCCGCCTCCCATCAGGGTGTCACCGCAGCTGACAGCCACGTGAGCGAGTGGTCACAGTTACACAAGAGCGGGCTTGTCGGGCGGGGAGCACAAGTCCAGGTTGGGAGGGTCCCTCTGTGCGGCCCAGTGACTTGCCCTCGTAAGTCCTAGGTAGGCGACAGAGCCGGGGTCCTGGACTCTATGTCCCATGCTACAGAAAATACAGAGAGAGGCACAAATGTCTTCTTTCTTTTCTTTTTTCTTTTTTAAATTTATTTATTTGACAGAGACCACAAGTAGGCAGAGAGACAGGCAGAGAGAAAGGAGGAAGCAGGCTCCCTGCCGAGCAGAGAGCCCGATGCGGGGCTCCATCCCAGGACCCTGGGATCATGACCCGAGCCGAAGGCAGAGGCTTTAACCCACTGAGCCACCCAGGTGCCCCTCTTCTTTCTTAATTGGAAAAGAAGTGGACGCTTGTACCGAACCAGACAACACTAAAGCCTGTATGATACGGTGAGTGTAGAACACGGCCCCCGCCTTCTGCGCCTGCGGTCATGGTCGGAAGGGATCAAGGGCTCCAGCCTTGTGACCACCAGACCGAGTCTGGGCAGCAGACTGGTGACCTGTGAGCTTGGGGCAGAAGAACAGGCAGCTTCTGCCAGGCTCCATGGGGACACTGACTCTTTGGGGACTGCCGTGCGGAGGGGCTGCTCCCACGCACAGCCCAGCCCGGCTCCTGGAGGGCGGCCTGTGTGCCCAGGCCAGGCGACTCCCATGTCCCCGTGAGGCTTCCCCTACCCTTCACGTGGACAGGGTGCGTGTATGAATCCATCCACTTGCGGACTCTGTATCTGGTCCTGTCTCTTCAGGGAAAAGTGATTTTCGTGTCATGGGAATGAACACACTAAATGACCTTGGGTCAGAGAGCTCAGGGTTCGCCATCCGGGGAGAATGCACCAAATTCACAACAGAAGAAAAGGAAAACCAGAAACCAGTAAAATTGTGTTTTTCAGAGCCTCTGGGCTTTCGGGTTGTAGACCAGGGACTGGATTTTCAGGCTGCCTTCTATTTCCGGCAGGTGAGAGTGGTTTCCCTTTTCTCCTGGCAATGGGCACTTTCCTTCCTAAATAAGATTCTAAGTTATAAGAAGTTGAGTAAAAGAAACAGATTAGGTAAGCCAAGGATACAAGTAGCATGCAGGCCCAGGAACAGTGACAGTCTCGCTCGAATGACCTAAATTTGGGGGGGGCAGATCTAGCCCAGCCCCACGCTGACGCGGAGAGAGACCCAGACGAGCCTTTCACTTCCGTCTTGTGGGAAACCACAGCTGATAGGCACACAGTCTCCATGGTCATGGTGGGAAGGGTCACAGGGGCTTTGCCTGTGCTAACGCGTCTAACCCTCGCGGTCACGGTGAGGAAGGTGCTGTATGATCGTCCCTATCTTATGGGAGAGGAGCCTGGGATGTCGCAGGGGAAGCAGCGGGCTAGGATGCTTGCCTAACAAGTGGGTGGGTGGGGGGATGTGTGTGCTTACCCATCACGCTGGAGTTGACACCTCTCAGTGGGGACAAAGGCCTCGGTGCTGGGGCACGGGGGGAAGCGGACGCGGTCGGAGAGGACCCGGCTATTCAGGCGGATACAGGACTGTGTAGTGTACATATGGACAGCAATCTAGAGTTCTACAGATGGATGGAGGGACTGACACGTAGGTAGAGGGACAGATCTATCATGAGGCAATGGTTTACACTGATATGGGAGCCAGCCATGGCTGATGACAGCAGGGTGGGTAGTGAGGGAGAGTGGAGGATGGGCTGGCTGAGGCCCGGGGGGCTTGGGTGAAGAGTGCTGTCCCCGGGGGGCAGATGCAAAGAAAGGAGGATCCAGACCTAAGGGAGAGCAATTGAGAGCCTGTGACTGGAGTCTCTCTGGCAGGGAGGACCTACACCCTTTTATGAAGACCTACCTCATGATTAAGCCAGGCCCACCCTAAGGTAATCTTCCTTAGATTAACTGACAATAAACCAGTGAGGGACTTCATTCACGTCTGCAAAACCTCTTCCAGCAGAACCTCAACCAGCGTTTGGTGAGCAAGCAGGAGAAGGTGTGCACACTGCAAAGTGGCCACAATGCCCCTCCGTCCTGGACTCTGTAGGAGACCATCAGGGACAGTGGCTTCTGGCCCCAGACCTGTGGGCCTCTGTGGCTAGCAGCAACGCTGGCCTCCTGTCTCAGCGCCACAGGGTGGGGTGGACACAGAGCTTTGCTTAGAAGCATTCCTGCCTTGTGGCGCCTTCCCTGACCACCTCTGGGCGCGTGGCCCTGGGCTGGCGAGCAGAAGGCACTGTGGCCACGTTCCCGAGAGTTCCGTCTGCTCTGTGCCTGGACACGTCAGCTCCCGCGGGGTCCTTCAGGAAGGTAGGCGTGGGCGGTTTTCCAGGTCTTTGTTCAAGGCTCAGTCAGACTGCATTTTTAAATGTGCTTTAAACGTCCACTCACGTTTTACCGAAGTAGCTGCGTTATGGAAAACCGTGCATTGTGAGGGCAGCGCTCAGTGACGCTCACCCAGGAGTGCGCACCCGTGACACCAGCTCCCGGGCGAAGGCACCGAAGCTGACCTAGCCCCCAAGGCCCCCCACATCCCCACTTGGCCCTGTTCCCACACCCCCCATCTCTCCCCACCCCCCTGGCTTTGTGGTCACGGAGTGGTGCCCCCAAGCCCGGCTTCTGATCACTATTACCTTTGTGGGTCTGTGGCTGTTGACTTTTGAGTTCGTCATGAGTGTGCCCGGGTTCCCTTCTCTGTTTTGCCGTTGCTGGGCATTTGGGTAGAGCGGAGTGAATGGGCTGGCGGGCAGCCCCACCGGGTCCCGGGTTGGGGTGCCCGTTCACTTCCAGAGATTCTGGGGGCCGTCACCTTGTTCAAGGGCAGCTTCGGCGGCCCTGCTGCCTTGTCGCTCTGAAGACCTCCCGACCCCCTGCCGCCAACAGGAAGCCCTGAGAGGACTTTTCCTTTGCAGCTTTTAATAGGCATGAAAGTCTTGGCGACGTGTACGGTTCGGAGGGGTTAAGAAGAGAGCCGTGTGGGTTCTTGTTCAAATAAATAGCCTGTCCTCAGAGCGAGAGGCGAGCCGCCCTCACACGGCCTGCCTTTGTGCTCCGCCCCGGTGCCCCGTCCCTGCTTCTCGGTCCTGGGCGGAAATCGGGACCCTGCCAACCGCGTCCTGCTCGCCGTGGGTCTAGTCCCTTCGGTGGTACTGGCTTTCCTGGGCTCCAGAGAAGAGGCCGCGCTTGGCCTGATGCCCTCTGGAACATGCCAGGCTCGAGGGGCAGTGGCCGGGCCGCCCGCGGGGGACAAGCCCAGGCTGCTCGCCGCCAAGGCCTACAGAGGAGTCCTGACTGAGGCTCGCTGTGCACCGGGCGAGTGCACGGCACACGGGCACCCCGACGACCCCCTGCGGGCTGAGCGTGGCCCCATCAGGATGGCCCCAGCCCCCTCGGCCCCACACTGGGGCAGTCACGCTCCCCACTCCTCACAGCCCCACTAGACCGGCCGTGTCTGAGGTCCATTCGTGGGAGTCACGGAGCATTTACTCTTCCGTGTCTGCCCCCTCCCCGGCGTCACGCCCCGGGAGGCACTTCCGTGTGGCGTGTTGTGTGTTGGGACGGGACGCCCGTGTCCACATGCAGTGTTGCATCCTGTGAATAGGCCCCGACTTGTTTTCTGATGCAGCTGTGGACGGCCATCTGGAGAGTTTCCAGGTTAGGGCCACTGGTGTCCGCACTGCAGTGAACATTCTAGAACGTGTCCTTTGAGGGACACGTGGGCACCCTGCTGGGGGCAGACCTACAGTGCAGGTGCCCTGCGGGGACGGTGCCCATGCTCTGTGGCAGGAGCTGCGTCTGACCCAAGTCCTTGTACCCAAGCCGGGAGCTTCTGGATTGCTGGCCCCGTCCCTTCAGGGTCTTGGACACCTGGGTGGGAGTCTTCCCTTTGAGTTCTCCTTGCTAATCAGCAAGGACCCCAGGATGTGAGGGTCTGGCGGAGCCTCCCACGTGCTCGAGGTGTGAGGGTTTCATGAGACTTCACTGTCCCCCTCTTGTGACCTCTGCTCGCTCACTTGCTACACCACAGCCCGTTATCTCCACAATCAAATTCCTGCCTCTGAAGTCAGGCTGGGACTTTGATCTTCTCTTCAGTGAAGATCTGAGCTCCGGGATGGGACGCCCTGGTGTCTGGACCAGGCTGGGAGAGGACTTGGTCCCAGCGGGCTCCCTAGGGAAGCGCTCAGGTCAGTGCACACAGCCTGCTGCGAGTCCACTCTGCACGCTGGCCCCAGGGCCCAGGCGCTCCGTCTAGGGGTGTCCTCCTTCCCCAAGTGCCAAGGTGGGAGGCAGTGAGGGGCAGCCCGGGCTTTTGGGGAGCACTCCCCTAACCACTCTAGCCACATAGCCGGGGAGACCCCACGGGTCCCTCACAGTGTGCCGGGGCTGGTGCAGTGACAGGACAGACTCCCCGGCCGTGAGGAGCTTGCAGGGCCGAGAGGGAAGGAACAGCGCACCCGCCGGGGCTTATTCACGTGCTCCGAGGACTTCCGAGCAGGCAGAGTTCCAAGACAGGACCCAAACGACAAGGGGGGTGCAGGGGACTGCATCAAAATAAAACACCCCTGTTTACCAAAAGACACCATTAAGAAAGTGGAAAGACGAGCCACAGACTGGGAGAAAACATTCCAAGTACACGTATCCGATAAAGGGCCCCATCTAGGGTGCACAAGGAACTCCCACAAACCAGGAGAAACAGACAACTGCAACGAGCATGGCGTCAGAGCCCACAAGTGCACTTCCGCAAAGAAGACACACGCCGCCCAGGAAACACACGGCCTCCTCCAAGCATCGGCACGCACCCGAGAAAACTGAGTTAAAGTCACCGTGGGGCTCAGCTCACCCACCAGAACGGGAAGGGTCGGCCACAGTGCAGGGGGCTGGAGCCCTCGGACGCTGCCGGGGGGACCTAAGCAGATTCAGTCATTCCCCTCCTGGGCACGTGCCCGAGAGACCTGTATGAAAACGTGCCCGGCGGCTTGGCCGATGAGACCCCCACACTGGAAGGAAGCGGTGTCCCGCGCTGGTGGGTGGACAAGCCGGGGTGGGATGTTCAGACAGTGGGTTACGGCCGCGGAGAGCACTGGAGAACTGACAAGAGTGCAGACGAGTCTCCCAACCTTCCCACGCGTGGCCACGCCCCGCACGCCCGCAGCCGCGACCCTGCGCCGACACTGCCCCCGGCATGCCTGGCAGGTGGGTGGCCCTCTCGTCCCTGTGAGCTGTGGGTCCTACAGTGGCTTGTGTGGCTCTGATGGAAACTGCTCTGCCCAGACCTGGCCAACGGGGGCATTTGTGACCTCATACACGGGAGCCTCTCAGACCTCGAGTTGAACGTGGGCACCACTGGTTTTGAGAAACAAAATGATGGCCCTAGGAGGTTGGTCTGTTATTGTCCCCACGGTCCTGACAGGGAAGAGGACATCGGGAAGCCTGTCCACGGCCCACAAGCTCTTGACCTCTGCATTGCCTTGACCTTCAGGTCACTGGAGGCCGGGGATGAGGTGGACACCCAGCCCAGGCTCTGTGTGGGAAGAGACCTAGGACCCCGAGGGAGGAGGCCTCAGATCCCCAGGAGGGAGAGGTGGGGGCTGCCCAGGGGACTCTGCCACGCGACCAGGCTCAGGGAGGACCACGTCAGCACACGAAAGCTCGGCATGGAGCAGACAGCCCTGGCCGGGGCATCGGGGAGCAGGCTGCCGTCCCTGCCCTGCGGTCTGTCAGCCTTGCCCCCTAAAGCTGGGCTCTGGTGATAAAGATGGTGAGGACTGCAGCACCCTGGCCACTGGGCCCGGTATGCCCTATTCCTGTCCTTGTTTGCTCAGCAAGTACTGTGGGTAGAGAAACCGTGGGAGTCTCTGTGCTGTCCCAGTTGGAGGCATTCGCGGCCAGCCTGCTGCCCATCAGCTGTGTGACCTCGGATGAGACAGCAACCTCTCTGTGGCTTCGTGTCCTCGGCTGTAAAATGCGGATACAGAAAACATCACATACTCCCTTGCATCTGAGAGCCCGAGGGGCTGGCGCCCGGTCCTGCGGAGGGAGCCCCTCTCTGTGCCAGGCTGTGGGCTGCAGGGAGACCCCCACGCTTAGCCGAGCCCGGCTGCGGGGACAGCTCTGTGGTGCCACCCACCATGCACCTGACCGCCAGGGAACACTGGCCATCAGGGCAGACAGATGTGCAGGGGGAAACAGCAGCAAAGGCTCAGCCCACAGCGTTTGCTTGTGCACAGGTCAGCCCCGGGACAGCTCCGACCTGGGTGACAGCGCTTCTCCTCCAGCCCCATCGGGCCGCGCTGGGGGCTCTCCCTTCTCTCCCGCCGTCTGTGTGGGCCCTTTGCTTGAATCCTCAAGCCCTGCTGAGTCTCCACAGGTCAGATAAAAAGGCCGAGAGTTCTCTCTTTGGATAAAAAGGTGCTGACTGTTCGCATAGCTCAGCAGAAGGAGCCAGTCTCTTAAAGGTGTGTTCATGGAACAGTTCCAGGACTTGTTTAACGGGTGCAGCGGCAGCTTGGAATCATGCATATCCTTTGAGCATCATTTCCGTGCCAGGCACGAGCAAGGCATGTGGGGCCGCCGCGGAGCCCCCGCCTATTCCTGGGTGTGTGCCCGGGGACCTCACGGCCCGACTGGGGCGAGGGGCGGACAGAGGCGGAGCGAAGGTGGAAGGGGCCATAGAAGATGCTCCCACGCTGCATCCGTGTCCCCTGTACTCACCCACATTCCCACGACTGGCCACATGAAATCAGGTTTCTCCTTTTGGGACTTACTCTAAGAAACCCCGGGTTTGTTCAGGCTGATGGGGCGGCCCCTGGGCAGGGCAGCGCTTGGCCTGTTCTCTGGGCACCTGCAAGGCCCTCTGGGGTGAGACGCCTGTAAAAACACGGGGGCGGGGAGCGGCATCCGGGGGTCCCTGACAGGCATGTGCACGCACAGTCCGCTTGCACACCATCCTCTAACCACGTGTGAGTGTGTCCTTCCCGGCATGCGGCCTCAGAGCCCTGCCTGGGTCCTTCAGCAGGGCGTCTGGAAGGTGGGCCCTCCTCTGTGGCCAGCCTCACTTGCAGCCCTGCTGCATCCCAGCAGCGAGCAATGCCCCCTCCCTCCTGGCCACCCTCTTCAAGGTGCCCACAAAGCACCCACAGGCAGGTACTCCTGTCTTCAGCATCCCCTCGGCCCCAATTCCTGCAGCACGTCACACATCTCGCCTGGTGACACTCCTACTTGCGTGCGTGCGTGTCTCCTCTTGCTTAGATCAGTGCAGTAGCCTCCAAGCCACTCTCCACGCCTCCACACCACTAATGGTGATCTTCCTCAGCAGTAAGCCTTTCATGTCACTCCTTGCTTAATAACCTTCCACGGCTCCCCGTTGCCTACAGGACCAAGTCCAAATTTCCCCACAAGCTAGGCAAAGCTCTCCAGGCTGAAGCTTCTCTGTCTGGTTTCATAGCTTCCCTGCAGCCTACCTCTCAGCCCCACATTGAACCTGCTTCTTCCACCCGGAAAACCTCCTGCTCCTTCCCCAAAGCCAGTGTTCCCCCGCGAGGGGTAATTCTGCTTCCAGGGGACGTTCGCGGCTATCTGGGGACATTGCTCGTTGTCAGAAATTGGCAGTGTGGGGCCTACCCGTCAAGGCTAGGGGTGTGGCTCCACAGCGATGGGGCACAGGACGGCCCCCATGACAAAGAGTATCTGGCCCCAGATGTCAGCCATGCTGAGCTCAGCTTGATGAGCCCCAACCTTGATGAGTCCATCAGGTGTCATGTCTCCGTGGTGAAGCCCCGTCGGATCCCCCAGCGCCAGCAGCCCCGTCCCCCTCTGCCCTGTAGCCAGCGATCCCGTGGTCTGAGAGCTCGTGGGCTGCCGTTGCCGGGATGGCCTGGAGCTCCCCAAAGGCAGGACTGTGTCCTCCTTAGCATCATCATGGGTTAACCTGGGGCCCCCGGGAGCTTAGAAAATACTGGTTCCTTGGGACAGAGAATGCAACTTCCTGCTCTAATTAGAAGGATTTTTGCTCTGGGATCCAGGCAGGAGGGTCAGAGAAACAGGAACCCCGGAACTGTAACACAGGGAGGGGGTCATGACTCTGGGCTCAGATCCAGACTCCTCCACTAACCAGCTGTGTGACCCTGGGCCACCCACTTAACTTCTCTGTGCCTCGGGTGTGTCATCCGTGAAATGGAGACAATAGGGGTCCTCATCTATGGTTGATTGAAAATATGTCCACACGCTGTCTGACCCTCGTCCCATCTGGTGGTGGGATCTCTGTCTCTGGCCCTCCAACCTGGCCAGGCTACTCCCTCAGAATGCAGGAAGCCAGTCTGTGCGACCCGAGGCTTGGCTGGATAAGGCAACATGGTCCCTGCCACCTTTCCCCAGAACCTGAGTTCTGGAAGCTTTCAGCACCCCCTGAGAATCTGGCTACCCTGATGCCTTACCAAGGCCCCATGTGAGACCTCTGGGGAGGGGGTGCCTGTGCTCCCCAGTGACTCCAGTCCTGACGATTGGTCTTCCCAGCCCAGGAGGCAGACAGGTGAGCCATCGTGTCTTCTGGGTGACTCATCCCAGCCCCCACCTGCCAGGATAGCTCGCAACCCTATGGACAGGTGGCCCCCGCATCAGCCCCCACGTCGTGAGGAGGTGGCACACCTATCCAGGTGGGTCTGGAGCCCCGCCCCACCCCGCCACGAGCAGGTGCTTCGTGAATGCAACTCTGGTTACTCATTCATTCATCCAACAGGTATTTCCTGAGTCCGGCCGCATAAGAGGCACATCTGGGCTCGGGGGACGGGCCGAGAACACGGCAGTAGCGGGCCCCACCCTCACGGGGCTTACAGTGTAGTTAGGAGCGGCGGCTGGACCCGTCTTGGGGTCCCCGTTATGCTCTGGGGGCCATGTGTGTGCGCCCCAAGGGAGCTAACGGGGCTGCAGTCATAGTCCTGTGCCCCCGGCAGTGAGGGTCCCTGATCCTCAGCTGTGCTCTGAAGACAAGGATGGCTGCTGGGACCAAACGAGGGGACGCCAGAAGCCAGTAGCCGCGTCCTGGCGGGCAGCCAGGGTGCAGCTCACGGCGGCCGGTGCTCACTCTTCCCAAGGAGGGTGTGCCCACCCTGAAAGGTGAGGAGTCACCACAAAGAACGGGCTCTCCCAGTCACTGTCTCGTCCGAGCTGCAGAGGGTGGCGGGGTGCAGTACCCTCAGGGCCATTACGTTCCCTGGTGGAAGTGGGGGCAAGAGCCCCAGCAGCCACCCCATGAGGGCCAGGCCTGTGGAATACCAGCTTGACTCCAGCCATCGGGCCCACTTTCCTGCCTCTATAGGGGCTCCCAGGAGAACCGGCCTTCTGGCTTGTTTGTGAGGACCAGGGAGGGGGTGCCGGACAGGCTCCAGGCCCAAGGCTCTCGTGCTGGCGCGTCCTGTGCTCGGGGCGAGGCGGCTGAGATCAGCCTCTTTTGTTTCTAGGAAACTCACAAGCAGCCGGTTCTAATAAAGCTGGGTGAGCGGGGCCCCGGCGGGTGGGAAGTGGGGTGACCCGTGCTCCCCCTGCGGGCCCAAGCCCCCTTGCAAGGCCTTCGGGGCCAGATGTCTCCCTGGCCTGGGGTGGCCCGCAGCAGTCCCGGGCGAAGGTCCCCGGGACCAGGGCCCCTGTGCTGGCCCTCTCCGTCCTCCTGGCTCTGCCCATTTCCTCTTCTCCTGAGCCAGCTGCTGACATTGTGAGGAATTGCTCCCCAAGGCAGTGAGCAAAAACGAGAGGATGTACTTCAGCAGCAATAAATCACGCTTTCTGTCCTCGGTCCTGCGGAGGATACCGTGGGTTACAGGGTTTTCTGGGGATTAAGCGAACCTGATGACAGGCGGGGTCTGACGCTCCTGCGGTCAGCTATGCCGACGGACCTCCATAGTCACGGCTCTGTGCGGGCCCCTTTCCCTGCAGCACTGCAGAGGACAGGCAGATGCTAATGTGGGAACTGGCTAGGCCTCCGGATGGCTCCAGGTGCCCTGGGGACCTTCCCCACCTAGCGTGCAGGAGAGCGCTCTGGAGGGAGAGGCCGTGTCTCTCTGCCCTTGGCTACCGCTGCGTGGCTGGGCTTCACAGCAGAGCTCAGCCTCCCTCGGTCACATGGTACCTGCGATGCACCCGGCACCCGGGGTACTAGGCTCCAGCACCTACCCTGGGGGACCGGAGCCAGCCGAACATACGAGGATACCCACACTAACAGAATGAGGGAGAAAAACCATACGGCCATCTTGGTACAATCAGAAAACACATGGCAAGAATTCAAAACCAGTTCTTGATGAAAACTCCCAGCAAACTGGAAATGAGGAAGATTTCCGGAACCCGACAAAGGCTCGTGCGCAAATGGGCAGCACAGGCTGACCATGCCCCAGAGCCCAGGGCCGAGGAAGAGCCGCCGGCCACCCTCCGTCCCCCACTGCTGTCTGCCTCGTGGACGCAGCTGGCGTGAGAAGGCCCCGCAAGCAAAGAGCGATTGGGAAGAAGGAAGAAAATGCCTTTCTTCATAAACAGCACACTTGTGAACACAGAAAATCCAAAAGAGCTTACCAAAACACTCCTGGAAGTAACAAGCAAATGCGGTGAGATAGCAATGTTCTGGGTCACTTTGTAAGAAATTCAGTTGTGTTTCTAGAGTCGATAATTGGAAAATAAAAAATCTAAAAGCACCACGTGGAATAATATCAAAGCCAAAAAACCTATTTAGGGGTAAGTCAGACTGTTAGGGATTGCCGCTTAAAACGACATTTATGGCTCCGAGGATTCACTGTCGGCCTTCCCCAAATTGGCCTACAGATTTCATAGAATCTTAATAAATCTCAACAGGCTTTAACAACAACAACAAAACCTTAGAAGCTGACTTGAAAATTAACACAGAAATGGAAAGAACTGAAGATAACAAAAACACATTTGGAAAGTAAGGATAAAATTGGAAGACTTACGTGGCCTCGATTTCAGTGGGTGGCGTGGCTGTGGCACACGGACAGACATGGGGATCCGTGGGATGGTCCAGGGAGCCGCACACACATGGTCCGATTCCCGACCACGGTGCAGAGGTAAGCCGGGGGAAGAGAGCTATTTTTGATAGATCGTGCTGGAACGGGTGTCCACGGGGACCACGGCTGTCCCCCGAGGCATAATGCAAGCCACGTAGGTGATTTTAAGATCCTGGTAGCCAAACTGAAAAAGCAAAAGGAAATAAGGAAAATTAATTTAAATAAGTAGTTCTATTTAAGCCAATACATCTAAGACACTGTCATTTTAACATCTAGTCGAAAAAATCGTTAATGAGGCATTTTACATTTTTTGGGGTGGGGGTCTCCAAGTCCCTGACATGTGTTGTGTACCTCACATGGGCAGCCCATCTCAATTCCGACCAGCCACATTGTGAGGGCATAACCCCTGCCTGTGGCCACGGGCTCCCATTCTGGACGCTGTAGACGATGGAGGAAAATTCACCTTGAACATGAACCCATACCACTTAGAAACTAAATCGAAATGCATCATACACTGAAATATCCAAGCCCAAACTCTAAAACCCCAAGAAGAACATGTAGGAGAAAATCTTTATAACCTTGGGATAGTCAGAGACTATCTAAACCATAGAAGGAAAACGTTGATAATTGAACTTAACCAAAATTTAAAAGCTCGGGCTCCTCAAAAGACACTGTACGAAAATGGGACAGCCCATCCCGGCCACTGCTCAGGGGAAGATATTCATGGTGTGTGTATGTGATGAAGGACGTTATCCAGTGTACCGACACCAACAACAGCACCACCACCCCCGAAATGTGTCATGCTGGGTAATAATTCAGCCCCCTGGAAATAATGAGAAAAATGTTAGAAGGTGCTCTACATAAAAAGACGTCACCAAGCACACTGGAGATGCTTGGCGGCAAGCGTCCTCAGGGAAACGCAAATTAGAGCCACTGCGGGATGCACTCCCGTCAGGACGGCTAAACCACTCTGGCTGACAATACCAAGTGTCGGTGAGGAGAAGAGCAACTGGAACTTCTGTCGCTGGTGGGGACCATTCCACAATCTCTGGACGACAGTTTCAGAGTTTCTCCCAGAACCAAGTGTGCATTTACTGCACGAACCACCAATTCCTCTCCCACCTGTTCCCCGGAAGAAAGGAGAACCTGCACCACGGACGGATTTGAACGCGAGTGCTCACAACTACGTTGTAATTGTCACCCCAGGCGGGAAGCCAGCCGGATGTCATCGCGGGGTGAGTGGGTGAACAGGGTGGCGTACCCACACGGCGGACGCTGCTCAGCTGTAAAGAGGGAAAACCCCACTACTGATACGCGGAAGACGGGCTCGGAACCAACACGCCGGGTGAGAGAACGCAGACGCACAAGACAATGTAGAGTGTGGCTCCACTCACAGAAAGGTCTAGAAAAGGCGGATCTAACTTAGTAGCAGAAAGCGGAGACTTGGTTGTTTGGGGGTGGGGCAGGGGTTGTCCAAAGAGGGGCTGAGGGAACATGTTGGGGCGGTAGGTTGTTCTCTGTTCTGCTTGTGGTGGTGTTTCCACGGCTGGACAGACGTGTCAGACCCTGGTAAGATACACCCTTGAATGAGTGCTCTCTCTCTGTGTGCAGGTCACACCCAAAGAAGGTGAGGGTAGTTACCACTTCCCAGAAACTCAGAACACGCTGATTAACGGATGCACAAAGCAAACATCACATGCAACCCTACCCTTCATAGCCCCATAAATATTATGCAGTAGGGCCAGGACGATCTCGTAGGTGTCTCCTCGTATGTGTTTGTGTACAGGCGGGGGTTTACAGAATCAGAGTCCTGTTCCCTCTCCTAGTTGGTAGCTCCCTTGTTCTCTTTAACAGCAGCTGGAGGACATCCTTCCGCACCACACCTTCCGTGGCCGCACCGGCCTTCACATCGCCGGCCCCGTTGGTGGTACATGTAGGCTGCTCCCCAGTCCTCGCTGTCGTAGACAGGCGGAGCTAGACGTCCCTCCTTGGCTGCTTCTGGACAGCGGCCTGGCTGGGGGGGAAGACGTGGACATCGCGAAGGCTATTGATAGGTCCTGCCCTCAGCGGCCCCGGCTGGGTCAGTGTGGGGACCTGGACTTCCTCCATCCGTATGTGAGATGGCCCGTAGGGGTAATTCGGAGAGCTGTGGGATGTTCTCTTGTCGGTGCCCCACCTCTGGCTACCCCCACCCCCACCAGTTCTGCCAGAGACAAAGAACTCATGAAAACTTGCAGCCTCTGCTATTCTTGGAGGTGTGGGGATGGCGATGAGCCTGGTGGGAGGGAGGGTGCTGGCACCTGCGGGAGGCGCACAGGCAGGCCCGTGGGTGGGAGGCCCTTCTCTGGGCAGGGCTGGGCGGCTGGCCAGGCCAGTAGACACACTCCCGGGGCAAATACCAGTCGGGTTGGGCCGTTCCTGCAGCATTCGCTGGGGCACTGTCCGGAGACCTCGCCTGGGGCCGGGGCCGGGCGGGGGTGGAGCTGGTGGCCTCGGGCCAGAGCACACCCCGAGTTAGAAACTCCCTCTTCCTCCCTGCCTGGTATCTAACAGGCGAGTGCTGTGGTCAGCATGGAAGGTGAAGCCTTCCCAAGGTGTGTGCCCACTGCCTCTCTACAGGGCTGGCCGCAGCAGAGGAACAAGGTAACAGAGAGGTCCCTGGCCTTTTCTAGCTCATCCCGATGCGCTCCCTGCACCACGGAGGCTTGGCCTGGGATGTCTGCTGTGTGATCAAAGGTGGACAAAATAAAAATAAAAATTTGGCTGCAACTTTCCAAGAGGCTCTTTTAGGCCACTCCCCGTTTCCCCCTCCCCCGGCCCTTTCCCATTCAGGCAGCTGCTAGCGCTCCCCTCCCTCGGGGATAGGCGACTGTCCCATGGCCTCTGCCCTCTGGAGGTTCATACTCTTTAATTTTTCCCTCTTTCAAAGTACTGTCAAGAGGTCATGATTGCACAGGCCAGAGCTAATTTCGGACACTGACAAGGAAGAGCAGGTGAAAGGAGCCGTCCCCCCGCCGTCCTGGACTCTGGGCCCCCCAGCGCCCCTCCCAGGCCAGGGAGTCCTTCCGGGTCCCAGGCAGGTGTGAGCAGGTGCAGACACTCGCAGGGCATGGGCAGCCGTCCACGTGCGCTCCCGCGGCCTCGCCGGGCTCACACCCCTTCAGCAGGGGCTCTGGGGGAGTCTGAAGTCTTCCGGGTTCATAGAAACAGTTCCAGGACGATTTCCGGGCTGAGGGCTAAGTGTGGGAGCACACAGCTTCCCTCGCTGACATGTGGGCCCTCACCTGTGCAACAGGGACGGTAACAGCCTGCGTGGCGGTGCCCCTGGTGGCCCGGGAGGACGCCCACACGCTCCTGGCATGAAGGCCGCTGCCGGAAGGTGCTGGCTTCTGTCGTCTGGAGAGAGGGGGTCAGGTGACAGTGGACGCCGGACTGAGTGGAGACTCAGGAGGAAGGACGGTGCAGGTGCCTCGGGGCTTGCTTTCCAGGGGGTGGGGGGTGGGGTCCCAAGAGTTTGAAGGAGGGAGGGCCAGTGAGGCCAGCTTCATCTCTTGTCTTAAAGGAGTGAGCTCCCCACTCCTAGGAGCATTCAAGCTGGATGACTCAAGGATTGGACGAGGCATGTGGTTGGACTAGAGTCCGGCCAGGTCAGTCCTTCTCAGCGGTGGGCTCCCTCTGTGTTGCCGACATCAGTGTGGTGGCTTATTCCCTTTGTTCCACTCCACGTTTTTCCACTGAGAAGACACTAGTGGTGCGGCCACGTGGAAAACGTCCACCCCCAAGTCTGTGAGCACCGGAGACCCCGGTGGCTTTCCTGTGGGGGAGGGACAGATGGCTCTGTCTTGGTGGGTGAAGCTCATCCTTTCATTTCAAAGGAGACCCCTCTGCCGACCCTGGTCACTGTTGCCTGCTCCTGTCTGGTGAGTGGGTGAAATCCAGGTGGGCTGCCTGGAAGGAGCAGTGGGAATGTGGGACTGAAGGTGGCCCATGTGTTGGTGGAAGATGGGCTGGGGGTGACAGGGAGCAAAGGGCAGGCAGGAAGCCGGCCGCCCACCCAGACTGCCTGCACAGGCTGCGGTGGGCAGAAGCAGCTTCCTCTCTCACCCGGCGCGGGGAGAAAGGAACTACACTCAGTTCCTGCATTGGGAAGGAGAGGAAGAGGCGGAGGTTGTGACCTATGGAAGGCGCTGCACTTTGCCCAGTGCCGGGAGTGACTTGCATGGGAACCCACGAGGCGGAAGCGATGTTTTAGCAGCTGCTTTCCAAGGTTGATGAACAGCAGAAGACATGGGAGTTAGGACAACAGACCCAGATTTCCGGTGCTCAAGAGCTCTTTCCATAGAAGAGGCCAACAAGTGTGTGGCACCTGGGAGTCTCCCAACAACATCCAGAGCTTTCGGTGGGGGTGGGGGGTGGGAACCACAGCCTGGCTTCCCACTGCCCTGCTGTGTGCCCGGGGTCCGCTCCCCTGTCCCCCAGCGCCACACCTGCTTGCCCCTTATGATGGCATCACTGCCCACGGGGCTTGTCTGCAGATCAAATAGAGAGGACGTGCGGAGGGTCCCTACCGAGTGTGGTTTCAAATATCTGTGCCTTGGAACTGAATCAGACCTTTCTAAAGGCTTCTGGGAGCTCAGCGTCCTCAACGGGAACGAGCAGACCCGTTAGTACTTGAAGCCGCTTCCAGCAAAGTGACACCAATAACGACGTCACTCAGTGTTTGCACCTTGCTTCCCCACTGCGCTAGGTGCTTCCTACAGGTGACAACGGGTCGCCATGAGGATCCCGCAGGGGTGGGCTTATCAGATCTGTGGCATGGAGGACACTGCCCGGCTACTCAGCCTGCAGGTGCGTGGCTGAGAGCCCAGTGCGGGCCCGAGGGCCACCTGTCCCCCTCCACCAGATGCCGCCGCCTTCAAGCCAGCAGATCTGACCGGCACGGTGCGTGGTCTCGAAGGGGGGAATGGATGGATTCCTGGGGACCCAGAACTGTATGCCAATTTATGTGAATATGAATTAGTTCTCCCCGGAAACCAGGTCCGCTGATTTCATCAGAGTTCTCAAAAGGCTCCTTGGGAAGGTAGTCAGTTGAGTGTTTTATACCGGGCTCCCTACAGACAGGCCTGAAGCAGGATTCGTGTGCCAATGGTAAAGGCCACGGGGCAAGCCAGTAGGGGTGAAGAAGGACGGAAAGAAAGACAAGACTCCAGGCCAGCAGTGATTTCCAGCCAAGTCCTGGCATCAGCTCGATCCTGCTGGAGGCGTGGGGTAAGGGGTAACCAGGCTGCGGTTTCAGACTCCCCCACGGTAAGTCAGGGGTTCCAGGAGCCCTTGGAAACTCAGGAGAGTGCAGGGGGCACAGCCATCGAAGCAGAAACAGAGAAGCTGGGGTTGGGGGGAAGGACACTGGAAACCATATGGCCGGTGGGACGTCATCCTGTTTGTTGGCTCAGTGGCTGGGATGTTGGGGTTCAGAGGGCCGACACGCGTGTCCCATGGAGCCGCCAGGAGCTGGGCGCACTTAGTACCTATCTGCTGGTGGCTATGGGCAAGTCCATCTCTGATCTGTGGTTCCCCATGGGGTGACACACGCCATCTCCATTGTCTGCGTGAGCCCAGACCTGCAGCGGAGGGGTTCTGGCCGTTGTGGCTGAGAGCTCTGGGGCACTCTGTCCCCGTTCGGCTGTGACTCTGTCCTAGGCAGGTCCCTCTTAGCCAGGTTTGGCTCGCTTGTGTCTGTTGGGGGCATCGCTGAGGTCCTTCTCGCCAGGCAGGACGGGTGTGGCATGAGTGCCAGGACTCTGTTCCCTTGGCTGGGGTCCCGGCTCATCCCGGAGCTGAAGACGGGGCTACTCGGCCCGCCGGAGCCTGGTCTCCTCTGTGGTCCGGGGAGTGGGGCGATCAGGGCGGGCCGGGGACACCGCTCTGGGGTGAAAAGCTGAAAACAACCAAGTGTGGCGCGCAGTCCCCCACCGAGTCCTGGTTTAAAAGCCAGCCACTTGGGGCGCCTGGGTGGCTCAGAGGGTTGGGCCTCTGCCTTCGGCTCAGGTCATGATCTCAGGGTCCTGGGATCGAGCCCCGCATCGGGCTCTCTGCTCAGCGGGGAGCCTGCTTCCTCCTCTCTCTCTCTGCCTGCCTCTCTGCCTACTTGTGATCTGTCAAATTAAAAAAAAAAAAAAGCCAGCCACAGAAGACATTTTGGAGACAAATGGGGACATCTGAATATTGACCAGGCATCAGACAATTAGGGAATTACTGCTCGCTTTGCTGGGCGAGCTCACAGCACGGCGATCACTAGAAGGATGTCTTTCTCCGGTTAGAGATGTCTGCTACGGCATTTAGGACAGAATCGGTGGCATGTCTGTGAGATACCAGTGGTTCAACAGTACCCATGACTGTAACCTGAGCAGAAAACTTGGCAAAAAGTTAATCGCCGAGTCTAAGTTGTGGATGTACAGGGCACGTTTGCTTTTACTACTAATTTTCTCTGTTTGAACAACTTCATAACACGGTCTCAGAAACGTGGAGGAAGGTGGAGGTCCCCTCAGCAGGTGTGCACCTGTGCCGAGCGCCGGGCATGGGGAAGCCGTCTGATGCCCGGGTCCCAGCTGGCCAGGCTGCCCCTCTCCTGCCAGAGGCAGGGCCCTGAACCAGGGCACATGTTCAGACTGTCCCTCATACGGCCCAAGTGCCATGGCCACAACTCGTCCCCACGGCTTTGCCACTCCAGGGGCCGTCCCAGACGCCAGGCGGTGGAGCCAGGGTGTCTCAGGGCAGCGGGCTCTCTTCCTCCCCAGCAGAGTCACACGTCAGCACTTGAGAAGTGCTTTCCTCTCTTGGGGGCCGTTGGAGAGTGCTGATGGGTGTGGGCTAATTATGGTCCTGCTGTCGCCTAGGGGGTGTGGGGCAGGGCTGGGGGCACTTCGGGAACTGTGGCCAGCCCAGAAGACCAGGTGCAGAGAGGTGATGGGGCGGGGAGGGCCATGCCAGCAGGTGGCTGCGGCCGGCAGGGCACACAGGGGGCAGGGAGCGTTTACAGCACAGAGCCTGATTTTGTGGAAATGGTGGGCCTGGGACTCTGCATTTTCTCAGGTCTCTGGTGATGCTGATGCAGCTGGGTGAGGCCACAGGATGTCCTCTGCTTTAAGGGCAAGGCAGCTGCAGGGGAGCCTAATAATGGGGTTGAACCTTGCTTTGCCCCCTCAGAGGGGCCAACATGCCGGTCTCAGGCTAAGCCCCGCCAATGCTGCCTGGCGTGGGTGCATGCCCGTGCCCTCTGACCGTGGGGCCAGGGGTCAGCTGTCCTCCATTCGTCATCATGACCTAAGCCGCAGGGAGGCAGGGCCCCTTCCTGAGAGGAAACAAAGTGGGGGCCGCAGTGGCCTTGGACCCAGAGGTCTTTGCTCAGCAGAACAGGCCCAGCCTGGTGGGAACGGGGTTGGGTGAGGGGCCGGCAGGGGAGTCCATGCACAGCACATCCAGAGAAGCCGGGCTCTGTCCTCCAGTGCTTGGAAACTTCCAGAAGGCCATGTGCTCTCCACTCTTGCTTTCCACAAGGGCTGCCTGCCCCCATGGGCGCCCGGGCAGGAACCCCTGGCCCCTGACCCCATACGAGGGTTGGGTGTGGCTGGCCCCACCACGGCTGTGCCTCCAGAGAGGCTGGACTCCCCGGCCCCGCGCTCCAGGTGCGCTCTTAGCCCGGCTCCTGCACCCCCCACGCCCCCGGCCCACCCCAGGTCTGGTCCTCAAGGTGCAGGCGTCACCCGCGGGTGGGGTGGTTTTCTGACCTGCTTTCGTGGACGAGGGGCTGTGGGGACCGCATGTCCTGCTGCCTTGCCTCTATCCTTCCGAGCCGGGCCCAGGCCTCCTGCTCTCCCTCCGACCAGCTGTGACCTGGCCTGGAGCTCCGCCCGCCCCCTCGCCGCCTTCAGGTGTGTGCTCAGAGCGGCCGGCCCACCTGCCGCCCCTTTCCCGCCTCGATGATTTATCTCACAGCATTTACAACCACCTGGACGCTGTTGTTCGGCTTTGTCTGTGAATGCGTTAAATTGCTCGTTGTCTGTGGCCCCTGCGGAGAGCGGGTGCCGGGGAGAGATGCGGGTGAATCCAAGAACGGACAAGACGGAGCAGCCCTTAAATGCACGTCTGAGTTCTGAGCAGCTCTTAGTGATGGACGAAGTGCAAACCCACCCGTGAGCAGCGCAACCGCATCACGCGGCATCTGCAACAATCTGGGGACTGGGAGCGGCTCTGAAACTTCCTGGAGCCCATCAAGAACCGAGGGCCGCAGACGGCTGTGCCCCCGTCGTCCAGCAGAGGGCAACCTGTCCCCGGCGGCTTGGCGGTCCCGCGGTGCTCCGGGGGCTCACAGCCTCACTGCCTTTTTTTTTTCCTTCTCTTTGAACTTATTTTTTGTAATGGGAAATATCTTTTTAAAAAAATCCCACAGTCCACACGAGGGGGAAAATAACTTGGTCTGATGCACAGGCAATTGGGAAATGGGTTCCCTCTAAGTTTCAGAGCAGCTTCTCTCTTCTTAGAACTCCGAGAGACCCGGAACGCGGGTCAGGTTGTGACTTGCTCGGGGACAGAGCCTGGCACCTAAGGACGTCTGAAAGCCTGGCGAGCCTTCGACAGCCCCTCACTACAGGCCTGCCTGCCTGCCGGCGCCGCGGTCACGGAGCCCTGTCTTTGCAGCAGAGCGCCCCTGGAGATGTCTGTGCAGAGTCCAGGAGCCGCCCTGGCGGGGGAGGCAGGAAGCCTTGGCTGAGTGTCTGGTCTGGTACTAATTAGCTGTGTGACCTTGGGCAAGTCACTTAACCTCTCTGGTCTGTTTACTCTTCTGTTTAAATGGGGTGGCGGATTAGCTCATGGTGAAGTTCCTTTGAGCAGCGAAGTTAGTGGGGAGGGGAGAGCAGCCTTGGAGAGGGACTTCCTCAGCGCCCATGACCCATGTGGGACACGGAGCCGAATGCCGTCAGTCTGCAGCGGTCAGTGTGTGGCTCTGACTTTGAGCACAACTGAGGCCGACACTCGGCCCCAGTGCTGGCTCAACTCGTGGCCTCTAGGGGCTTGTTTCTCCGAGCCTCAGTTTGCCCATCTGCAGGCTGGGGACACGGCGCACCTTTGCAGGGGTCTGTGAGTTTTCAGCGTGGTAGCGGGTGACAGCGTGCGAGTGTGCGGGTGTGCGATGGGGCGGACACCGGAGAAAAAGACTCTCGTTGGGCCGAAGGTCACATAACACACAATTAACTATTTTAAAGTGTACATTTCAGTGAATAATCTTTTAAATGCTGCTTAAAAATAGGAAAACAATAGTGAGAACCCACTGTCTGTCAGGGTCTGTGCCAGACGCTCTGCTCACGTCGTGTCATTTCATACAACTCCACGGGGAAGGGACGTGGCCGATGAGGAAATGGAAGCTCAGAGAGGTTGAACAACTTTCCCCAAAGCACCCAGCCAGGAAGGGGGAGAGCAGGAGTCGAGCCCAGAGCTCCGAGGCCCGGATGCAGGAGGCGATGCCCCAGCCCCCCACAGCCAGCCGCTTGGCCACCCCCCACCCCCAAGGTCCCACTCAGGATCCCTGAGAAGGCGCAAGCAGGCCTGGGAGGGGCCTGGGATGATGGGCAGGACGGCAGGAGCCGAGGAAAGTCACTTGACCTTGTCATCCCTTCATTTCCTGCTCTGCCCAAGAGGAAATGTTTACACAGCGTCCCCACACAGACGCTCCACAGGCCTGGACTTGCAGTAATTAGCCGAACAATGAGGGTCCAGCGGCTATAGAATGGCCCAGGCACTGGCCTGGGGGTCAGGTGGCCGGGGGCCTGGCTCCTCACTCACAGACTTGCCCTGTGGCCCTGGGCACCGCCGGCCCCGGCCCTGCTTCTCCCGGTGGGAGAGGTAGAGCCCGGCAAGCGGGCCTCCCGGACCCCTCCAAGCCCTTAAGTGGGCAACGCACCTGGTGGTGACGAGGGGGTGGGCAACAGGGCTGTGTCCTGAAGCATTCAGCCATGGGGACCCCAAGCCAGCGCAGCACCTCCCCCACCGCTCGTGAAATCGCTTTTCCGGGGTCGGCTCATTCTTAGCTGATGCGCCGGCGAGCGAATCAAATGGGTGAGGCGGCGCGCCTGCGGCCGGTGTCCTCCCTCCGCCCGTGGGTAGCGCAGTCCGAGGTCCGCAGGGCCACCGAGGGCCGGGCCGGTGATTTCCCGTGGCCACGTGGGGCCATGGGACTCGTTCGCACCAATCGCCGTGAGCGGGGAGGGCCGCTGCTGTTTCTTACCAAGGTGTTCAGCGGCGGGCCGTGTTCTCCATATTCTCTTCCTTCCCCATGTCCTGGCTGGATGCCAAAGGGCTGGATCCCGGGGCGCCAGGGCACAAGCGGGAGGGAGCCCCTGAGTCCCCGGGTGGCGAGAGCGCAGGCTGATGGAGAACTTCCACGCTGGACCACCCCATGCGTGAGATGGGGCCTTCGGCAGTGAGCCTCGCCTTACAGTCTGCCCTGGACACGCAGCTGTGAGCCAGACAGGAGGTCCCTGCCCTGGGTAGGGGTGGGCAGAAGACGACACACTCAGAGCCGGGGCAGTAGGATCTTTAAACCTTGTGATCGCCAGGCTGGGCCCGTGTTCTCCCAGTAGCCTTGGGTGTCCATGTCAGCAGGCCAGAAAGGTGGCGCCTGGAGCCTGGGCAACTCTGGTCCCTAGAAAGGCAGAGCCTTCACTATATATGGGTTGTGGAATATACATCAGTCTCTTGTGAGTTGAGTTATCAAGAGTCTTTGCGCATTGGGTCAATGCATTTAGGAGTCATGGTGTGCAAAGCTGAGACCCTCACCTTAGGCAAAGTTGGACAAGGCAATGTCCAGTGGTGACTCCCCATCTCCCCAAGCAGCCGACGAGGCCCATCAGTGAGAAGCATCCCCGTCTGCACACAAGCCCTGAATCTGGGCCCGTGTTCTCTGCTATACACCCCACCAGGCTCCCAGCAGGTACTCAGTAAGTCTTTACGAAAGGTTGAGCAAAGTTTCTCGGTCCCTGTCCTTGGAGGTGTTGTGTCCAGATGGCGCGAGATGGTGTCCTCATTTCACTCCCGCACCAGGGGTAGACCCTGAGGCTAGGGTTTGGGTGCTCGCTGCCTGCTTGTGAGGACATCGACAGCGTGGTGGGGAGGTGAGACGAGGCAACCAAGACAGTTATCAGGGTAGAGCCCTGCAGGTTCCGAGAGCCGGGTCCTTTGGGAGAGGGTGTGACACACACTCCCCGCTGATGTCCCTGTGAGGGGTGAGGCTCTGGGTGTGTGCTCACTGACTCCCATCTCCCCTCTGCTGAGGATGGTTCCCGTGGAGCATTACTATCCCAGCACCTGCCTCACTTTCGGGCACAGCAGCTGTTTCCAGATGTCTAGGACTGCTGTCACACACTGGGGGACTGAAAACAGCGGAGATGTGTTCCCTTATAGCTCTGGAGCCTGCAAGTCTGGGATCGAGCTGGCGGCAGGGCCACACTCTCTCCTTGCCTTGTTCCCGGCTCCCGTGGGGTCCGCTGACCCTTGGTGCCCCTGGCTTGCTGCGGTGTGTTGTGTGCGTGTCTACAGGTTCACATGGCCTTCCACTGGGGACAGCAGGTGTCGGGCTACAGCCTGCTCTGACCCAGTACAACCTCGTCTTAACTGGTTACATCAGCAAAACCCCTACGTCCCATGAGGTCACACTCGCAGGCTCTGGAAGGACCTGCCTCTGGAGGGGAGCTGTTTGACTACATCACGGAGCCCCCAGCACAAAGACGGGCCCCGGCAGTGGGAAGTTTTAAGCACTGAAGGGGAGGGTCCCAGACCAGGAAGCCAAACCCCAGGGTTTCATCTGGGGGCTCAGTGGGCAGAGGGCTCTCCTTCTGGAACAATCCCTGCTTTCGAGCGAACGACTTCTCCTTCAGACGCCTGCACTCCCCGTTCCCTTGGGTCAGTGCCACAGATCAGGCTCCGGGGGCTGGGGGTGGTCGTGTCACGAAGACACACCACACACCTCTGCGCGGAGAGGATTTCACACCTCATACCCCCAACATGAGCCCAGGCTCCACCACTCACTGGCTGTGTGTCCTTGGGCAAGTTACTCAGCCTCTCTGGGCCTTGGCTTCCTCATCTATGAATGAGATTGATGCGAGCACCTGCTTCCAGGGTGACCGTGAGGACGGATCAGACAACATGTCTGAGGGGCCCTGCCACACCCCTGCTGGCTCCTGTATGACTGTGTGGCTTCGTGCCTGTGGACAGAGCTGTCGGACTGGCTCGGAGCCCCCCTCCCCCACTCCGCTGAGGCTGCCTGGAGGGCAGGTCCTCTCCAGGACACTGCCTCCGGGGTGCAGGCAGGGATGGGGCGGCCTCTTTGTCCCATCCATCATCTTCCTCTGCCCGGTTTCTCTGCCAGCGTCCCCGAGGTGAGGGGCTGCCCTGTCCCCATCTCCCACGCCACCTTCCCCCCAGACAAGCTGCCTGTGAGTGGAACAGAGCGGGAAACGAATCCCCCGCGGGCAGCACACTCACTGGCGCTCATTCCCGAGGGACTCTGCATGGGAACCGCCCACCTCGGGTTTCCAAGCCTTTTCGGGCCTCCTCGGAGCGTGTGTCCCCCGACAGGTAACAGGACAGCTGGGCTTGGCTTCGGTTCAAACACAGTCTATAGATGTTGGTCCTGCGTCTTCCCCGCTGCACATCCCTGGCCAGCGGCCTTCCTGGGGCAGGGCTGTGGCTGCCCCGTACTGGTGCCCCCCGGCCTCCTGGGGACCCTGGCCCACCGTCTGCACAAACGGACACCAAGGCCTGATGCTGTCGTCGAGTGGTCTGGTGCAAGCCTCAAGGGACCCGGGTCCTGACTTCCAAGGCGGGGTCCAGACTCGGTGGAGCTGTGGCTGTCCCGCTTCTGCCTTCTGCCTCCTCAAGCCTGGCCTTGGCTCCGCGACTCCGTTGTGGGCGCTTGCCTCCCGGGTAACTACTTGAACTTGGTTTGCAACGGCCCGGTTTGCATCCAGCCCAGGAATTCTATCCCGGGATCGTGTTGGGTACAGGGTCGCCGCTCGCCACGGCTACCACGGCCTGAGCGCGCTCCGACCCACATTCTCTCGTCAGACCCTTCCAGCAGCGTCTGCGGGGGTGAGGCTGGCGCAGCTCTTGGAGCCTGTCGGCTGTCCTGTCACTTACGTCCGGTCCTGCTCCCGACGGTCACTGTCCCTTCTTGAGGACTTGGTTGGCGTTGTGAGTTTCACCCCTCCCGGGGGGGAAATGTTATCCCATGTCTCAGATGGGAAAGTGGAGGCTTAGGGAACGGAAGTGACTGGCCTGGCGTCCCCCAGCTAGGATGTGAAAGGGTGTGGTACCCGGGTGGGCAGACTGTACTCCCAGGTCCAGGAGCGTAGGAAAAATCTTCCCTCTCCGAGAGAGGACCCCCGTCCTGCAGCCCGGTCACCTCAGCCAAGCTGGGAGTCCATTCAGTCTCAGGTGCCCTGGGAGCCCCAGCTACGGGAGGCAGAGGGACGCTGGGAGATGCAGGGAAAGCAGCCAGTACTGTCTGTTTGGGGCCTCTCCTTAGGTGAATAGGGTGTCAGGATCAACTTTGAGGCCAAACTTGATATTCCAGAGGGGGAACTGCAGGGCTGCCAGGAACACTGGCTGATGGGGGTGTGCTGGGATCCACGTGGGGTTGGCAGCAGCATGAGGTCACGTGCTACGCAGACATCCCACACGGGCTCCTTAGTAGCACGGCACGAGAGGCTATGAGAGCCGAGAGGCACCGTGCATTTCTCAGGGTGGGTCTGGGTCTCTCAGAAGCAGAGCCTGAGGCAAGGATCTGGGTGCAAACGGAAAAAATTGTCTTGGGCCATCCGAGCAGGCAGAGTCACCACAAGACCCTTGAAAGAAGGGAGAGAGAGGGTTGAGGCTGCACTGCTCCCAGCTTCCAAAGATGGGGGGAGAGGCCACCAACCCAGGGACGTAGCGCCTACAGAAGCAGAAAAGGACGAGGGAACAGTTTCTCTGTACAGTGTCCAGAAGGAGAGAGCAGCCTGACTGACAGGTTGAGTTTGGGACTTCTGTTTCATGTGGTCATAAGTCAGGAAGCTCGTGGTCACTTCTTGTTCACACAGAGCCTGGGTGAAGGTGTGGGGAAGGGAGACAGGCAGGGAGTGAGGCCAAAGGGTTAGTTAGGAAAGGTTACTGATAACCTTGAAGGCTCCTGCACAAGCCCCACGGGGGGCGCTCGGAGGAACCGTCCTCAGGATGTCCACCCGCGTGGCGGAGAGGTCCCGGCGCCCCCGGCTTCCCCCCGCGGGGCCAGCGTGTCCCCCGGCCCAGGCTGAGAAGCAGGGAGAGGTGGGCGCCGGCATCGGTTGGGGGGGGCTCAGGGGGGCAGAGGAGCTGCGGGCGGGACACCGACCTAACCACCAGGGGCCTCGTCTTTGTTCCTCGCATATTGTTTTACAGATATTTTTCTTTAAATAGCACTGCCGTAGAAAACGTTTAACTATATAAAAGGAAACTCAGTATCAGCAATAATTCCTGAAAAGTGACGAATTTGATACTTAATTCTGCATTTTTTTCTAATAAGCATTGAAATAAATACATTTACCATTAAAATAAAAGGTTTGCCCACTGACGACCTGAAATCACTTCCCGTTACCATCCACGGATCCCCAAGTTATCTGTGTCCCAAGAACAACCCATTTTGTGGAGGGGGAGCTGGGGTCAGAGAGGTTAGGTGATTCTCTTAAAGACGCACTGTAGGCGGCCGAGCTGAAGGTGCCCCAGTCAGTCTCCAAAGCCTTCAGTCTTCCCACCACCCCGCACGCTGCCTAAGAACATCACGGGCTCGCGGAGGCTTCGCGCCCGATGCCAGGCACTGTTCTAAGGCTTCCGAACACAGCAAGGCATCGCGTCCCCGCCCCAGCCATCATGGCCCCCCCACAAGCATCCTCACTGTATTATTTGATGACACGGACGAGATTTTGTGCTATTTTGCTTATGGCCGCGGCATGTGTCACTACCTCCTCCTCTCCGAGGCGGGAAGGAAGGCGCAGAGAGTTTGAACCCACTGCCCGAGGTCACACGGCGTGGCTGGTCCCTGCAGGGTTCCGGGTCTCGCCTATGTCCCCAAGACCCAGAGTTTCAGGAAGCGGCTCTCCACGGACTCCGCCCTGGGGAGGACCTCAGTCTCGTGTTAGAGGCGCACGGACGAGCAGCATCGAGACCCCACCACGGAGCTGGCCTGGGGTCCTCCGGGCGCCCCCGCCTCGAGCTTGCTGCTCTCGAGCACTGGGCGTCATGAGCACGGCCTGGGCTGGCCCTGCCCACGGCGCTGGTGGTAAGCGTTCCGTGGTTGCCCGCTCTCTGCTGTCGCCAGTAGGGCTGCAACGGGCATTCTTGCACATGGAGCTTTGTGTCCCCACAGGTGCGTTCGTGCTGGGCGTGCACCCGGGAGCACCACCGCCGGGACACGGGCTGGGCACACACTCCGCTCCAGTGGAAGCCGCCGCACGTACGCGGGCTGTTTCCAAGACCCCAGCGTGACCACCCCAGGGCCACCTGACTCACACGGGGTGTGGGTGACGGGGAAGGCGTTATTTCTGAGACGTTTTGATGGGAGAAGGTCAGACCCTTGACGGGCAGCAAGAACAAAACCACGCACGTGTGAGAGAAAGAAGGACACTGTCTCGACGGGCACTTTGCCCCGTGACTGCGTGTACGATGTGGGGTTGGACGGGCAGGTGACATCGGACAGCTGGGCAGCTGAGAGCACCCCGAGGCTCCCGGGGCATGGGAGGAGGGCCCAGGTCCCCACGCGGCCAGATGCCCGCCATGTCGGGGGTGCTTCCTCTCCACGGGTAACGTCTTGGCAGGGGTTGGAATGTGTGGGAGCAGGTGAGCTCCGCTGGGGTCTCGGCAGTCCTGACAGCAGGAAGTGAGGACTCCCCGTCTCAAGGGGCCTTGTCAGGACCGGTTACCGGAGCCGGGTGGTGAGGGCCTCGGGCTGCTGATGGACACAGTAGTTGTGCAAACATACGATGACGTGTGACCCAATGGGCTGCAGGTGTCAAGGGGGCGGGCCAGGCCGCGTGGCCAGAGGCGAGGACCCGGGTCCGGCTGTGGAAGGACCATGACAAGCAGAGCTGACCCCTCCGGGGAGAAATCAGGGGCAAACCGCACTTGTGTCTTTGATCAGACTCACAGTTCCTTTTCTTCTTCAAAAGGACACGACATAAAACTTAGGAAAATGCAGATCAGGGTGGGAATGTTGGGGTGGGAGGAGCAGGTCCTGGGACCCGATGTGTGGCCCCATGTGGGTTCCCACGTGCCCAGCACTGCTGACCGCCCCAGGGTGCTCCCAGCTCCCTGCCCGGACCGTCTGGGAGCCCTGCCCGGGGACCAGCCCACTTGCCCACGCAGACTCCTGCTCTGGAGGCATCCGGCACGCGGCCGTCCCCTGGGGTCTCACTGCTCTGCCCCGCTGGCGCTCTGGTCAGCCCCTAGTATGCCGCTGGCTCTCAGAGCCTGTGTCAGGGTCTGCCCGCGGGGAGGCTGTCGTGTATCCTGTGCAGGCCACCCGGCAGTCCCAGCGCACGGTCTGGTGCCCTTGTTTCCGTGGGGGCAGCGGGGCTCCAGCACCGGACACGCTGGGGGGGCCATCGTAGCCCCCTGAACTTGGGGCTTCCCGATGGAGCTTCGGGTGCCCAGACCAGTTTCTCCAAGGGCAAGAGCCACGCTTCGAAACAGGAGAAGCTGTAAATCTTTCATTGTGTTTTCCTGCTGGTGGCGTGTTTGCGCGGCGCTGCAGTCTGGCAGGTGGCCGGGCTTCTCCAGGTGCCAGAGTCCATCCCGGGCTTCTCTCCCTATCTCTCTTTCTCCTTGCATTTAACTGCTTCACATTTTGGCCTCATTTCAAATGCAAAGAAGAATACAAATCAGGACAGCGATGCCGACCAGTGTCTCCTCCCAACAGCCAGAGGGGCAGCCACTGTCCTCCCCAGGCCACGGACGGGGACACTGAGGCCTGTTGAGGGGAGGCTGCCGGGAAAGGGAGCCAGGATTTGCCCACGGGCAGTGCGGGCCTAACGTCCTGCGGGGCAATAATGTTCTGTTTGCATCCAGGTCTCTTGGACTCTGAGGCTGGTTCCAGGTTAGTTCGGGATCTGGCTGTCACAGGTATGCGGTGGCCTATGTCAGGAGGTTGTGTGGAGCCGCAGTTCCCCCGAGCCTGGCCAGGGAAGATGGGTCTCCCTGTGGGACTGAGCTGGTGGAGCCCCTCCTGTGCCACCGAGTCCCCAGGGCAAAGGGACTCAGGCCTCCCTGTCTCATATCCTTTCGGGGAAGGGCGCGGATAGCCCACCTCTCGGGGTGTGGATGTCACACTGTGCCTGGTTCCGTGTGGCCCACCAGAGCCACGAGCAGGGGCAGCCCGTCAGCCCTGCCCACCCTCCCCCCTCCCTGGACGGGGCAGTGCCAGAGAGGCGGGCATGGGGAGGAGGGGAGGGTGGGCGGCGTGGCTCTCCAGGGGGAGGCTCCCTCTCAGTATCGGAATCCCTGGAGGCAGAGAGAAAGCTGACCCGTGGGAGGGCCTCCCGGGCGCCTCCTGCCTCAGGGCCCTGCATTCCTGAGACGCTCCCCGGCAGGGTGGTCTCGCCCCCCAGGCCCCACGCCCCATGCTTGCTGGGTGAGACCCCATGTGCTGGTGGGAGGAAACGCACCCACCCACCCACGGCTCTGGAGGGGGGGCCGCCGCGGGGGGACGGCCCCGGCCTCGGTGTTGCCGTCTGTGCTACGGAGTCGACAGCGCGTGGTTCATGGGGCGTGGCGGAGGCTGCTCTTGCCTCCCCTTCCTCCTCCTCTGTGTCATCGCCACACCCCCAATTTTAAAGCAAGGGAACCGACTGTCCCAAATCAAGACTCTGGTCCCAGTCCCCCTTACCGCCGGGCATGGTGGGTGACCGGGCGCGGGCCAGCGGGTCTGACGCAGTGGTTCTGGGTCTGCCCGGCGCCCCTGCACGGCTTCCCTGCGCTGTGCTGTGGCGGGTGGGCTGCGGGCCGTGGGGACGAGGACACGGCCCTCGTGATGGCCTGGTGCACCGTGGATGTCGTGGGGGCCGTCCTCAGCCTCTGTGCCTGAGGAAGGGGACTTCGGTCAGCTGGGGTCCCCTCTTACAGGCCCACCCCTCCACCGCCTGGGGCCAACTCGCGAGTTTTCTGTGCCTTGCCTCCCGTCCTTTCCGTGGCCACCCCTGAGCGAGGTGAGGGCCACAGCCACATCCACTCCGCGGGTGAGGAAGCCCAGGCCGAGGCGCGCAGCCACATTGCTAGTGCAAGCAGAGCCCTTCCTAGGGACACAGGCTGATGGTCCCCAAATGCCGGTCTCCAGAGGGCCCGGGACGGCTTCCCTGGCTCACGGAAGGGCCGGCTTTTCCCTCGGGTGGCGGGGAGTTGTGACCGATAACTCTTTGCCCGTGGTGGGGTTTTACTGGACGTTGACTTTTAATGGAGCGATTTTTCTTTCTGGGTGGGTACCCCAAGAAATTTGGTTCTTATTAAGATGTGAGGCCGGTAACAGTGATGTGGCGTCTGACTATCCTGGAGCTTCCTGGGAAGTTACTCGCTCAGCCTCCCACCGAAGCCCTGGTGTGGAAATGTCTGTGTCTTCCGTGAGGAGACACTCGTCCTGCCCCTGAGAGGACCATGGTGTTTGAGCCGGAATAAAATCCAGGGGACGCTTCGGAAAGCACTTTACCGACAGTCGCCACACAGAGTTTCCGCAGCCCCAACCCGAGTGTTTTTAGAGTCAATCAGAGCGGACCTGGATTTGGCTCAACAGCTCGGCGGGCCAGGGTCGAGGGTCCGGCCCCGAGTCCCCGGCAGGGGAGCAGGCCTGAGCTGCCGTTGTGCGGCATCTGGGCAAAGCGCGGAGGGAAGGGCCGAATCGGGCCTGTTCCCTGTTCGGGGGCAGCTGTGCCCAGCCCTATCCTTCCGCTACGCATTCGCCTCTATTGTGTGGCTTCCCTGGCACACGGGCAGCCCTCGCTTGGCCACCATGTTCTGGAAAGGCGTTCTCACATTTTTCTTCCAGGACGGCCTCAAACATAAACAGTCCCCATGGTGGGCATCCGGCCTCCGGGGTCCCACTGGTTCTATCCGGTGTTTGTCATTTCCCCGGAGACGGCTGGGGCCGAGGGTGGGGTGGGCGACGGGCATGGATGTGTCCGAGGAGCGGTCGGGCCGGCCGGCCGGCCAGCACGCTGTTTATCTGGCGCGGCCCGGACTCGCACATCCATCCCGTAACGGTGGCACGTGAGGCTCCTGTTTTCCTTCACAGGAAGTTTACGGCTCGGAGGAGGAGTGCTTGGCATAGGGCTTCGTCATCGCCCCCTTCTGACCGCCTGGGAGGGCCTGGGGGACAGGAACCCCCGGCCAGCTTGTCCCAGGAAACGGGGTCTGAGGCAGCTGGCCTCGCCCAGAATCGCTCTGTAGGCGCCCTGGGGCCTTGAGCGTGACCCCTGTGAAGACGGGCACAGGGTTAGTACGGAGCTCAAGGTCTGGCCGTGTGATCCCGGAGAAGCTCCTGAGAGCCGGGCTTGCCGGGGGCCACGCTGTGAACGGCGGCCGACGTAGCACGTCTGTGTGCGTGTACGTGCCTGTGCACAAGTGTGGGGCCGAGTGTGTGGTGCTCCGGTCTGGGGCCGGGGGTGCTCCCTCTTCCCCCGAAGAGAACCACGCTGGCGGGCTAGCAGGTGGGCTCCAGAAGGCCCTGTGGAAGGTCTGCAGGAGGGGGTGGGCGGTCAGCTCCGCACGGCCATCCATCGCCCGGCGGGCTGACGGGGTGTTAGCTCGGCTTCGACAAGAGATAGCAGGGGAAAAACGGCCCACACAGACGAGGGCTTATCTGGCCCGATGTCTGCGAGCCCCGTCCGAGCGGCGGCCCTCCATCAGCCAGGCAGCTGCGGCTGCCCTCCGCCCCGGCCTCCACATGCCCCGGCTCCTCTCCCCACCCCCCCTCGTCCCCTGCCCGCCTGCTCAGCTCTGGGTGAGACTTTGTTGCCCAACACGGTCCCAGGGCTCATCTGTGCAGGGGCCGGACCAGTGATTCCAGTGACCGCTGTGCACGTGGACGCACTATGTAATCGAATAAAAGAAAGCAATACTGTTCGGTAAGCTGATCGCTGTTGGCGGACGGGCCCCTCCCTTGGACAGTGGGCAAGATCATCATCATCATTATCGTCAGACGTCCCTCGCGTCCGACTGCCTGGTGCAGCTCCGATCGGGCGGAGACGGGCGACAGTGAACTCGCAACTCGCTTCTCGGTTGAGGAACTCCCGAGAACAAACAGCTGGTCGTTGGGGTGGGCGCTAAACCTTCAGGTGCAGTTCTCGGGGGCCGGCGTCCCACACGGAGGACAGAGGGCGACGGGGGAATGGGCAGTCTGTAACGTGCCGAGTGGCCAAGGGGACCCAGCATCTGTCCTCCGGCTCGCTACTGGAACACGGGTGGCAAGCATCTCCTGGTGCCTGGTGCTGGCCCGCTGAAGGCGGGGCGGGGGGCGCACGTGGGCCCGGGAGAGGGTGGTGCCTGTACAGCCCCCGTGGGACAGCTCCATCCCTGGGGGGTCATCTGCTGTCTGGGGAGCTGGCCTCGGGCCGATGACAACTGCTCTCATGGGGACCATGTTGGATGAGCTCCGGGTCCTGGTTAGACTTTGTCTCCCAGGTGGAGGGGCCAGCCAGGGGACCTCCCAGCTGCCCCGCGGGTGACCTCCACCTGCCACCAGCCGGTGACGTCCCCCAGCCCAGCAGAGGATGCTGCTAAGGAATCAACAGTGTGAGCAGCAGCAGGCAGACCCGCCGCAGACGCCGTCCTTCAGTCCGGCCCTGGGGGCTCCCCGGAGGGTGCCGGCATCCAGCCCGGGGCACAGCCCAGGGAGCGGGGGCTCCAAGGATGCCCCACGCCCAGCACCCAGGGCTGGCTGCCAGCACCCGTGTCCCAGCTGCCAGGTGTCTGGGACGGGGTGCCTTGAACCCCCGGCATCTCCCATCTCGGAGACGCAGCTTCTCAGCCGTTCACGTGCAGGGGCCACCGCGAGGGCCATTAAGTCATGGAGCACCGGCCCAGCCCCTGGAGTCACCGGTTCACGGAGTCCTGGGGGGCAGGGGGTACAAGAATCTGCATTTCTAGCCAGTTTCCAGGCGAGCCTGCCACGGCTGGTCCAGGGACCCCACTTGGGGGGGCCCGTCTCTGAACGATTTAATGCAGACTGGGCAGTGGGTTCCAAAAAAGCTGCCCCTTTCACTCCATCTTGGAGCCAGGATGAGGCAAACACCATCTCCAGCGCCGGCCTCCTGCGGGGACTGTCTGTGGCGGGGCCTGGGCTGTTCGTGGTTTTGGGGTCTGCAGCAGTGCGGGCCTGCGAGACCGGCCCCCCTTCCTTCCTTCACCTCTTGGTTCCCAGGCCTGGGGGGCCCTCGTGCAGGGGCGCTCGGAGACGTCGAGGGTCAGGTGTTGCCTGGGGTGTGCCACGCTCCTCACGGCCCGCCGCTTCCAAAACAATCAGTTCCCGGCACGCCGGGCCGCGCTCCTCAAGCGTCTCCGGCTCCGCCGGCTCCCCGAAGCCTGTTCCTGAAGCCCCCACATCACACCCTGGGCTGTTCCCACAGCACCCCCTCGGGCTGGGAGTCAGACCGGAGTCTGCTGTCAGCGGGCCCGGCCGTGGGGGACGACTTGCCGGTGTCTGCACCAGTCTCAGGGACCAGCCTGCTGTCCTGGTGAGGACGGCGTTCCCTCCACGTGCACAGACACTTCCGGGCTTTGAGTCATGCCTGGCGGACCTGCTCTTTCTTCTCCGGATCGGACTTGCCCACCCGCGGGGTCGAGTCAGGAGGAAGAGGCTCAGAGGACAGCTGGGGTGACTCTGTAGGACCAGGGGCAGGGCGTGGGGGCAGGACTGCAGGGATCACCCCCGAGTGGGGTAGCCGGGCTCAACCTACTGTGTCTTGACTCTCCTGCCTTCCTAGGGGGGAGGTTGGAGGGGGAACTCAACACTGAGGCCCGGGAGAGTGGGGGAGGCTGCTGACCGTGCCATCGCTGCCCGTTGGCTGCTGGGCGAGAAGCTTCTGGGAGCATCACCTCCCCTGATCCCTTGCCCCATCTCACTGATGAGCAAACCAAGGTCCCGGGAGGGTATGTGACTTGCCCATGGCCGCTCAGGCTCTGGACCCAGGCCTGTTCCCCACCAAGAAGCCAAGCCTGCACCCACAGGTCACCTCCTAGGCGAGCTCTGGGCTTCCGGGGCTCGCTCTCCCGGTGCCTGGGGCCACATCCATGATCTGTGTCTGAAAGATGGAACAGCCATCTTTGGAGAAGCCATGGCTGCTTCTCCTGGAGAAGCCTCTTTGGGGTGGGTTTAGCCACCCTCTTCCAGCAGTCCCCGCGCTGCTCGGGCGATCCCCTCCAGGTCTGCAAGTGGGAAGGCCGTCCAGAGCGCAGTAGCCCCGTCCCGAGGGGCAGCGGAGCTGTCAGCCAAGCCCCACTAACCCGACCCCGGATTGCGGCGTGTTATCAACCCATCTCTGCAGCCGGGACGAAGCCCGCTGAGTTATGGTGGGGAGGTTATCTCGGACAGACGGTAGTTCTAAGCAGGGCAGCGGGGTCTCGGGGTTAATGGGCAAAGGTCAGCACCTACCAGGGCTCCATGTGGGATGGATTAAGTCGCCCCCAGGCTTGGTGGCGGGAGGCCTGCGGGTGGGCTCAGCCTCTGTTGAGGCCACCTCCCTGTGGTCGCAGCGCTCAGGTCCAGCGGGGCTGACTTGATTTTCGTCTGGGACTGAAAAGCAAGGGGACTCTGCTTGGAATCAGGATGTCCCTAATTTGAAGAGATTGCAGGTTTTGTCCTTGCTAACGAGGACCTCCAGGTCTCGGGGTCTCGAGGGTCTCAGTCACCCGACTCTCTGGTCCAGAGGGGCAGCTTGGATTCCTGCCCAGAGCTCTCCGTGGACCCAGGGAGATCCAGGCTTACCTGCTGGGACCCCGTCCCTGTGGGTTAAGGCATCCTCTGACCACGAAGCTCCGTGGAAACAGGACTCACGCTTTCTAGCACCTGGGCCTTCGTGTGGGCAGCCCAACGCCCATCCCCGAATTCCAGGTTGCAAACCATGCAGAGGCCTCCGGACAGACCCAGATGGGAGGGAAACGGAGTCGGCCAGGGCGTTGGCATTCCCTTCCCGCCGCCCTGGCGTCCAGCTAAGGTTGGTTCTGTTCTAGACACGGCCACGAGGGAGTTGAGCTGAAAGGCCTGAGGATGACCAGGAACAGTCACGGTGCACGTTATTCATGGCGGCCCTGGCCACGCTCACGGCTCACTCCACCGTCCCTGGTTCGGGCCCGGGGGCCCTGGCGAGGGTGCTCAAGACCCCCGTGAGTGCGAGCCCCCTGCCCACGAGCTCCTGCCGCTGCCGGCACCAAAGCAGGGGCTCCCAGCCCTGGAACATGCTCTCTCCCGGTGCGGGAAGGCAGACGCCTGAAACCCAGGAGTCCCCCGGCTGTGGCCGCGTCCCTCCACCTCTGCCCCCTCCTCACGTGGCCTGTCTTCTGGGTCTCAGCTACTCCTCCATCCTAATAAGGACCCGCCACGGGATTCAGGGTCCATCGAATCTTTCAGGATGATCTCGTCTCAGAATCTTTAACTTAATCACAAAGACCCTTTCCTCAGACAAGCTCCCATCCACAGGCTCTGGGCGTGAGGACGTGGATTTATATCTTTGGGGGCCGCAAGCCCATGACATGGGCCGAGCGCTCTCTGCTCAGACTCTTCATCCTCAGAACGACCCTCACCCTCCGTGGGAGAGGAGACAGCTGAAGCCGGGCCATCGGAGGCCCGCCGGGGCCACTGGCAGCAGGTGATGGGGCCCGGGTCCCAGGGAAGTGGGCTCAGTTCACACGCCTGCCGCTTTTCCCCAGATGGCCGCCTCGGCCTCCCCGGGGTGTGCGCAGATGTCGGAGGTGGGGGGTCTGGGCTTCTCCCCGGTCTCTCCTCCTCAGGTAGCCCGTTTTGCAACAGTCACGAGGCGGCTTCGGAGTGGAGGCCGGGTCAGGGAGGCCCGTGGGGAGGCCAGGAGTGCGAGGCCCAGCGGCCCTCCCCTCCGGAGTCTGTTTCCTCACTCGCCATGGCAGGCTGTCATTCCCACTGGGCAGCGGGAGCGGGCGCCGAGGGTGCCGAGCGCTCCAGGATGTCCCTAGTGTGCCGGGCACACGTACACGCGGGTGTGCTGTCGTCACGCTCCTTGGAGGACGGCCGTCGTGACGACGCAGGAATAATGACCGTGCCGATCCGGTACGGAGCAGCTGTGGGCCTGAGTGCTTCTGAGAGCTGCGCATGTATGACGCTGCGTTCGCGGTGACCCTCCCAGGAGGGGCTGCCCTCGCCCCGTTCCACAGCCAAGGACGCTGAGGCCTGTTTGCTCACTTCCAACTTTGCAGTCTGGAGAACTCTGCCTCTGTCCACGCATTCATGCCCACCCCCTGCCCGGTCCCCTGGCCCCCCACCCCCACCGTGCTGTGCTTGCTCCCAGAGCAGGTCTGATGGGGTCTTCCCACCCAGAGGGAAGCGACTGTTAAGTCTCCGCGATACGGGCCAGTCATTTGCATCTCCCGGTTGCAGTAATGGGTGCCTAGTCCCAGGGCGTCCAGCCAGGGGGCGTTTGGGGCTCAGGGATTCTGAAACCTTGGACACCCTGACCCAGCCAGCCGGCACGGGGACAACCCTTCGTGGCTCTGCTGTTTCACTGACAGACCCACGCGGCGATGACATAAATGGGGAATTAGGGGAGAGACGCACGGGGTCCGGAGAGCCTCTCGCTCATGCTGCAGACCTGTCATTGTGCCCACGGACCTGGCTGACGGCTGACATCGGTGCTGACTGTGAGCCGCGGCGCTCTACCCCACGCCGTCCTGCTCGCCGCGCTGGCCGTCATCACAGTGGAGGACCGTGGGCTCGGGTGAGGCACGGCTTGTCCTGCCAGGATCCCGGTCGGCTGCCGACATTCCTCTCCCCTACATCGCCCCTACATCGCCGGGGAGGGCCGGGCCCCCTGCACAGGTAATGAGAAAAAGAGGTGTCAAGACAGCGTGACCTGATTTCCTGAGCCGATGTGACCTGGAAGGCCTCCCTTACCCTATCCATCAGGCTGGGTCCTGGTGCAACGGGAAGTGACCTTCAGCTCACGGCGGCTTCGCCGTAGCTTCCTGCAAACCAGCTCTCCTCCCCCCACGCTCCCCATGCAAGACAGGAACCCTTCCCCCTATGGTCCCGCAGCGCCCCCGCCGGCAGGGCAGCCACCACCTGGACTGGCCAGCGCCCGTGCCCAAGGGAGGTGAGACCCCGGGGGTGTCCCACCTGGAATGGCACATGTCACATTGGCCTACATGGTGGTAGCCAGAACGAGTCCTGTGACCCATCCAAGCACAAGAGGGTAGAAGTGCCACCCCACTGTCCGCATGCCCCAGGATGGAGGGGACCAGAGTGTGGCATGAAGAGCACTGATGAGGGCTGCATTCCCCACGTGTGAACACAGGGGGTTAGTGGGCGCCCTGCGGAAAGTGGAGTGAGCACCAGGAACCAGCAGCGCCTGCGCTGCGTCCTCTGAGACAGGGACAAGCCCCTGACCACCTCCGGGCACCCCAGCCCCTCCTCTGTAAACGGCAAGAATGGGGTCTTGCTCCTTGTTTCTCTCTTCTGTGGCCACGTTTGGATGAGGACAGGCAGATGAGACCCGTGGAAACACGCCGAACACCGCATCAGATGAGATGAACGTGGCGGGCGGGCGGGACAGTCACAGGGACGACCGAGAATGCTCACCAGGGAGCCCTTTTATTCTGGAGCAATTGTAGACGGACAGGAAAGTTGCAAAGAGAAACACAGAGAGTTCCTGTGTGCTTTTCACTCAGTGTCCCCGCACTGTCACCTTCCACAGCCCAGGGTCATGGACTGAAACAGCAGGATTCGCACTGGTCCGTGGCTGTCCACTTGGCTACGGACTGTGCCCAGACTTGACGCGCTTCGGCATGAACGCTCTGCATCCGGCATCACCCGGTGCCCCCCAGAACAGCTCCAGGACCCTCAGAATTCCCGCACGTGTCCCCTGTGTAACGCATTACTGCTCCGTCCCCAAGTCCCTGCAACCACTTCTCTGTTTTCCACGCTGTAATCTTTCCTTTTCCAGACCGTCCTAGAAACGCCATATACTGTAGGCGACCTCTCGCTTCTGATTTCTTAAACTTAGCAAAACGCACGTGGGTGATTCCTGCGGCAGGAAGCGATGCCAGACACAGTCCTTTGTGTTGCTGGGTGATGTGCCCCTGGACGGATGTCCTACAAACCGTAGGGCCCGTCTGTTGAAGGACGTCTTGGTTGTTCCCAGTTTTCGGCAAACAAGGCTGCTATGAACACTCACACAAACACTTTGTGTAAACAAGGGTTTTCAGTTCGAAATCGTGAACGTACGTTTAACTTTATGAGAAACTGCCAAACTGTCTGCAAAGCTGACTCTGCCATTTTGCGGCGTCAGCGAGGAACGAGAATCCCCGGAACTGGGGTTTTGGATTTTAGCCATTCTAACAGGCACGTAGTGTTATCTCACTGTGGTTTTAATTTGCATCTCCCTAATGACAACTGATGTCGGATATTTTTTCAGATGCTTCTCTGTCATCCATCTATCTTCTTTGGTGACGTGTCTGTTCAGACCTTTTGCTCATTTTTAATTGCTCTGTTTGTTTTCTTATTGTTGAGTTATAAGAGCTCTTTATATATTCTGGATATGTCCTTTTTTTTTTTTTTTAAATCAGATATCTGATTTGGAAAAATTTTTTCCAAGTCTGTTGTTTGTGTTTTCATTCTTTTAATAGTACCCTTGAAAAGGAAATGTTTTTAGTTTTGATAAAGTACAATTTACTAATTTTGTTCTTTTATGGATTTTCTTGGTGCCATATCTAAACACACTGCCAAACATGAGGCATTGATGTAGATTTTAACACATTTTTTCCCTAATGTTAGAGTTTTACATCTTATGTTTAAGCTAATAATCCTTTTTTAAAAAATCTTAAAATATGAATTTTAACTGTAAAAATAGTCTTCTGTAAATATAGTTCTGTTGACTTCTCTGCACACGACTTGGTTCAGATATACGGAGAGATGACATGCACAGATGTGATTGGTGCCGCAGAACAAAATCTATTAAAGATACGTTTACTCTCAGCTTCAGGATGATTCCAGCCTTCTTTAGGCCATTAAAATGACCACAGCTGAGAAGAGAGGACAACACGTCTACAGGCAACAATATTCAGGGTAAAGTTTACAAACCGTCTCACTAATTCCGTATTACAGGGTAAAAGATCTCAAACAAAACCGTCTTCAGTGTTTCTTATCGCTGTGACTGGTGGGGTGCGGTGTTCACGGCCCCTGTTCGGTACTTCCTGGTAAAGGGTGAGGCATCTTCATACATCCTCACCTTGTGTCCTGGGACCTTACTAAGCTCATTTACTTATTATAGAACTTAAAAAAAAAAGAATATTTGGGATTTTTCTAAATAGGTAATCTTGTCACCTGCAAATAAAGGACAGTTTTATTTTTCCCTTTCTGATCCGCACGCCCCTTATTTCTTCCTTCTTACCCGATCCCGTGGCGAGGGCTTCCAGGGGGATATAAACGGGGGCGTTGAGAGAGGACACCCTTGACCTGTTTCCGCTCTGGCAGGACCAGCGTTCAGGCTTGCCCCAGCAACTCTGACGTTACCTGTAGGGTTTTCCAGGGACTTTGATTAGGGTCAGGAAGTCTCCTGTATTCCTAGTTTCCCGAGAGTTCCTTTCTGGTCATGCATAGATGCTGTGTTTTGTCAAATGGTTTTTCTGCACCCACTAAGGTTATTACGGTTTTCCTTGTTTAGCCTACTAATGTGGTAAATCAAATTCACAGCATTTTTGGTGAACAAAAAATGACATTTTTAAAAGCCTCATGTGCCCATTATTACTAATGGCTTCTAGGCCTTTCTGGCTGAATGACTTTGGATAAATTACTTAACCTTTTTGGGCCTCAGGCTAGCTTCTCCCTACTTTGGAGGGGGTGGTGGGCCGGACGGCTGACTTCAAAAGGGCCCTGCCATTTTGGTTGTGGGGATGCTGGGAACGTGGACAAGAAAAATGCCTTTCCGTGGCTGTGCCTCCGTGCTGTCAGCCTGCGCGAGACTTCGCACTCGCCGTTGTCTGCTGTTAGTCAGACCCCAGGCGGGACCCGTGAGCGTTTCCTCAAATAATTCCTACACCAGCATGATGAGACAGGCGTGGCGATCTTTACCCGACAAACGGGGAAGGGAGGGCACAGAGAGGTTAAGCAGCTGATCATGGCCACGCGTGCAGTGTGACAAGCGGGGGGAGGCAGGGTGGGGCACAGACCCATGCCGCCCACTGTGGTGGCCCCTAGCCACGTGTGGCCCCCCCCCAGCATCGGGACTGTGGCTCCCCCACACTGAGACGTGCTGTCCATGTGAAAATAAAGACTGGATTTTGAAGAATTGGTACCAAAAAAAAACAACCAACAACCATGTAAAATTTCTCATTGGTAATTTGTTAATATTGTTTCATGTTAGAGTAATATTTCGTATCGATTGGGTTGAGTAAAGTGCAGGATGGGAGCAAGTTCCACTGGTTTCTTTTCACTTTTTCCACGTGACTAGTGGAGAGTGTCAAAGTACATATGTTGCCAGAATTTATTTCTGCCGTACAGGCAAGGAGTGGACGGATCCAGCACGTGGGCTGAATGTGGTCCAGCACCCGTTATGGTTCTGTTTCGCTGGTAAAGTGTTATTGGTAGGCGGCCCCTCCGCTCACAGGCATGCGGTCCACGCTGCTTCCACACTATGGCAGCCGAGCTCAGACAGGGACCAGACCACCCATAGAACCCCCAATATTCCCTGACCGTCCTTTCACAGGAGAAGTGTGCCGACCTCTGCTCCAGATAAAAGCCTGGGAGGCCGGTTCCCAGGGCGCTGACCATCCCTGCGGGCAGGTTATGGGCAGTTTTACATTTTCTTTCTTTCTTTTTCTTTCTTTTTTGTATTTGTCTTTTCTAAAGTTCTAGGAATGAAACTGTCACTTTTGATGATGAGGGAGAAAGAGCATCCGTGCTTTCTCACTGCAAAGTAATAAATTCTGAGATGGGGAACCAAAGGTGTGGTTGGGGCTGACCCTGAAAATGAGCCATCACTGTGTGGCTCCTGAGCCTGCTCCCCAGGAAGCCCTGGGAGGACCCCAGGGAGCCTCTGGCTTGGGCAGCGATCCAAACACACTCTCCTTTCGGGGCTGTTTATGTAGGGACGAGGAGGGGTGCAGGGGCTAGCGGAGCCAGTCAGCCAAGGGCCGACCCCAGGAGGCTGGGCCGTGCAGCGTGGGGGGCTCGGGAAGCCAGGCCCATCTGGTTTGCATTAGGTTTATAAGGTTGATAGCAAATAAGGGTATTAGAGCTAATTTACTTATTTAGAGAAAGACGACTCAATCGCAGAAACTGATTGGGACAGAACAGTCCCCTCCCCCACAGCCTGCAGAGATGCCCCACGGGAGGAGGGGTCTGCCAAGCCAAGGCCCTTGTGCAAAGCTTGGTATCTTTTAAAAAATAGCCGTGTAATCCCGTGTGGCCTCGGGGCTGGCCTGCGGACCTTGCCAAGCCCATCCTCCTGCCCACCACCCCCGCCCCCCAACCTGGCCACACTTCGCCGAGGAGGATCGTCGCCCGCTTGGACTTGGGGTACACGGCAGTCGTGCAGCTTACAGGGTGACCAGGAGGAGTAACAGCAGCGTCTCTCGGGGCCCAGAGCCCCTCACCCAGCAACCTCAGCCCCCTGGATCCCCGGGGTCCGCAAAAACATCACAAGAAGCCTGGCGGCCCCCAGCCACACACTGAGGTTTTGGGTGCCTGCAGCGGCCGCAGGTTCCCAGGTCCCCGTCTGTTTCCCCCTAGCTAGGAATGATGTTCTGGGGACCTCCTGCACAGGCTCCCGCTTGGACCTGGGGCTCTGGCTCCTGGGGCTCGGGCTCTACTCGGAGGCAGGGTTCCCTCTGGCCTGGTTTTCCAGAGAGCACCTGGGCTTCAGAATCAAAGTCTTTCCTTCCTTCCTCCGGTCAATCTTTCCTCCTTTCCTCCTTCCCAACCTCCTTCTCCCCTCCCTCCCTCCCAACCTCCTTGTCCCCTCCTTCCTTCCCTCCCTTCCTCTTTCATTACATTTGTTGTAATCAGGATATTGATATGGCCGGTTTGTCCACCTGATTCTCGGAGCCAACAGCATATTCTAGATGCGCAAGATCGCACTCCTTCAGACTTCAAGGCTGTGACCTCAGCAGTCCCCACGGGAGCCAGCAGACCCTACTAGATCCACTTCAGGACTCCAGTGTCCCTCATGAGAGAAAGGGGTCATTCAGTAGATAGTTAATACATGCCAACCTCCAAGCTCTGTCTTCGGAGCTCAAGCTGTAGCCAGGAACAATTATAATGAATTCATACCACCCTCCCAAATAAATAATAAATAGAAAGGAAAACAGACATTTTAAGGAGCAAGAGGCAACGGGCACAGAAAGCTAACATCGGGGAAGGTCTATAGCACAGGCCTTCAGCTCTGGCTGCACATTCGGACGCGTGAGGAGGTTTCAAAGAAACACCCACATGGACTCACCCCAGATCCGCTGGGTCAAAATCTCAGAGGTGGGGATGGGGGCTCAGGTTGGAAGCGGTTCATGTAGAGAACCTTTGGCTTCTTATCAGCCTCAGTGACAAATTCTGGGTTTTTATTGCTCTGCTCTGGTCATCCTCAAAGTGGGGTCCCGGAGCCGCAGCATTCCCATCCACCGGGAACGTGTTAGAAATGCAGGTTCTCAGGCCCCCAGACCTGCGGGGTCGGAAGCGGGGTGCCCATCGGTGATTCTCATTCCAGTCTGAGAGCTCTGCCCTAGTCCACAAAACAGGTCCACTGTTCTCGGCTCTGGGGCTCCCCACCTCACTCCAGCTGGGCATGGGCCCCCGGAGTCTGGCCTCCCCCAGGCTCTGGGGCAATTAGGTCTCATCCCCTACACCCACTCAGCCCATGGGGCGGCTTCTCAGAAGCAGCACGCAGCTTTGCCCAGGAGGAGAGCGGGGATCAGAGCGCGGTGTCTGGTGTGGACAGCCTGGGAGCGGCCCGCTCAGGGTCTGCGATGTGCATTTCCAGGACACGTTTCCTTCCACGTCTCACCAAGGAAACCCCATGAGCACGGCCATTTGAAGTACCACGGACTGAGATTCCAAAGGACAAGGAGCGTGCCAGCATTGTGGCGCTCCCCATGAGGAACGTCTCCTCCACCACCCCCCCCCAGCTTCCACGGCCGCGTCACTTCTGTTTTTAATTCCTTCTCTCCTTTAAAATAAAATACATTTTTGGTTTGATTAGAAAAGGGATATATCTTCACAATAGAAAACTGGTAAAAGGCTAAACAAAAAGCCACGAGGAATGAAATTAAAATTGTCTGAAATCCTGCCTCCCAGAAGTAATTTCCCATTAACACTGGTTTTATCCCTCCCGTTCCCGTTTCCCTCCTTGATGCCAGGAGAGGACGCTGACCGGTGCACAGCGCATCACCTCATTTCATTCATTTAAATAAATACGATGAGATGCTTGTGGCTTCACTGAGAAAAGGAAGGGCCATGGGGTCATCGAGAAGCTTCAGGAGAGGACAGCACAGTCAGTGTGGGGGCCAGGCCCCTGCCTCATCCTTGTATGGATATGGAGCTGGAGAAAGAGGGCATGTCTCGGCCCGGACCCTGCAACTACCCGAGGCAGAGCAGCATCGCCATACCTGCCTGGGAGAGGAGAGGCTGGAGCCACAGAACCGTCTTGGAGGAAGCGACGTCAGGATTCTATCTGCACATGCTGTTCTAATGGGGTTGACTTATTGTCAACCTGTGTCATGGGAGTCAAGACTCAGTTTTCAGTGATGGAAACTCCATGTTTAAGTAATAAAAACTCGAGACTTTGCCACTCATATAATAGAAGGTCCCTCAACCCAGGAGTTCAGGCATAGTTGGATCCAGGCACTTGGATAATGTGATGGTCTGCCCCTCTCCCTTCCCTTTGTTCTGCTCTGCTCTAGGTTGGTTTCATTTTCGCTGTGTACTGGCCTCTGGCAACTCTGGTCTTACACATACCAGTCTCCTCAGGTAAGGGTGAAGAACGTGGTCGTTTCTCCACTGTTGTAGCAATACCACAGTGGTGACTCCTACAGGTCTGATCATGTGACATCTCTGAAGCAATCACTTGGGTGGTCTGGGTCTGTGTTCACCCCTCTAACTGGGGGCTGGTGTCACCCACACCTGGATCTCGTGGAGTGAGAGGAGCGAAGGAACAGATCCCAGAGGAAACCAAGAGGCTAACCCTTGAAGCAGGAGTCATGGAGTTTGGCTGGTCAAATGTGGGCTGTCCCATGCAGGGCCAGAAATTCTGCCGTTTGATACATTTCCTTCAAGACTCTCTGAAGACCAGGGTCTGCTTCTGGTGTCCTAACCCTTTGGCTCCTCTGATGCGGGGACGGGGGGTATCATTAGCATGTTAACAGGGATCGGGGTTCAACACTTGCAAGGACTTGAGGTCCTGGAACAGGGGACAAGTAAGCTGGGAGGGAGAGAGAATTCTGGAGCTTAGGAAGCCTGAGTGGGAGGCTCTGGCATTCAGAGGATAGCGTGAGAACCCCTGGTGTGGGTGCTGGAAGTTTCCAAACAGAGAGAGAGGTTTATGGACAAGCTGCATGATTTCACAATTTTGCTCCTGGGTCAGCCCTGTCACGGCAGGACTTCTGAGCATATTCTCAGCCACTCCAGGCCAAGCTCTGGCTTCCATGTGCAATGACAGCTCATTCCAGGTGGAGCCAATTCCACGACCAACAGATGTGTCTCTGTTTATACTTGTTGGCTCGTACCACTAATCCTCCTAGGTTCAGCTTTCATGTTGGTCTCCTCCTATAGGCCAGAATTTCCATGAACACGAGGAGCATGTGTGGTTTGTTCATTATCGTATCTTCAGTGCCTGGCACACAGCTGGTACTCAATGAGTGCTTGGATGGATGATGGCTGGATGGTTGAGTAGATGTTTGATTGAATGGCTCAGAGGATGGTTGGATGGGTAGCTGGGTGAGTGGTTAGCTGGGTGGATGGATGGTTGGATAGATAGGTAGCTGGGTGGATGGCTGTGTGGGTGAGTAGCTGGGTGGGCAGATGGGTGGATGGATGGATGGAAGAATGGATGGATGGAGAGCTGGGTGGGTGGATGGGTGGGTGGGTAGCTGGATGGGCGGATGGATGGGTGCGGACCTGGATGGGTGCGTGGGTAGATGGCTGGGTAGGTAGATTGATGGTTGGGTAGCTGGGTGGGTGGATGGATGGGTGGGTAGGTGGGTAGATGGTTGGGTGGGTGGTGTGTGGGTGGGTGGGTAGTTGGGAAGGTCGGTGGGTAGCTGGGTAGATGGGTGGATGGCTGAAAGGATGGTTGAGAGGACAGATGGCTGTAAGGAAGGTTAACTGGGGCAGAGTCATGTGACAGTAAAAGGCAGGGTCCTTGAAGCCAGACTGCCTGGGTTTAAATTCCATCTTTACCATTTGCTGGTTAGCTGACCTCGACTAAATTTTTAGCCTTGTTGGGACTCCATTTTCTGATCCATAAAATGTGGATACCCAGCAGCACTGTCCTCAAAGGCTGTTGGGGAAATGACCTGAGACGCCACATACAAAAGCCCTGTGCGCAGCCCCGACACACATGTAGGCTCAGTGACTGTGGCCTCGCCTGTCCTCTTTCATTTGTTTTCCAGCAAATATTTACTGACCACCAGATGCTGTGTTGCTGGGCACTTTCTGGGTGCCGGGCCACGGGGGGCGGGGGTGGGGGGATAGCAAGGCACTCCTGCCCACCAAGGGCTCACATTTTCATGGAATGCACTTTTCCCATTTGCTTTAAAAGCACTAATTATAATTCACATGCGTTTTAAAAATTCCTGTCTTTTTTCTAAGAGCGTCCCCTACACTGGGCTGCACAGTCCAGAGGCCTTTATTGTTTTGCCCACAGCTGACATCAGAGAGACGCGACATGACTATTCTCCTTCCCGTTGCTCGGGCCAAAAGCCCTGGGGCCGGCCTTCTTCTTCCGTCCTTCACATGCCACATTCACAGTCCTGGTGCAGATCCTGCTGGCCCTGGACCCAGTCCCCTCTGCCACCTCCCTGTTGCCTTGGGTGGTCTAAGTCCCCCTCTGTCCTCACCCCAATACCTGCCAGCTTCTCCCTGTTTCTGCCCTTGCCCCATGCTCTGTTCCCATGTGAGCCAGAACGCTCACATAAAAAGCCAGAACACATCCACCCAAAACACCCCATCATGAAGCCACCAAGCTTAGCACGACTTCCAGGCCCTAGTGCCCGGCTTCTTCCTGCTCCTGTCCTTACACCCCAGACGCCTCTCTGCTCCGGCCGTGTGGCCTGGCCAACCCTCCAGCGTGCCAGGCTCGCACTGGCTTCAGGGTTGTGTACATTCTGTTCCCTCTGGAACGTTCTCCCCAGGTCTCTGCAAGCTCCTCCCTCCCCTCCTTCCGGGTCTACTCAATCACGACCCCTTGTTGGGGAGGTCTTCTGAGTTTATGACCACCCCTCTCCTGAGCTGTCTGTCCCCCACTTTGTCTTTCCTTCCTTTGCTATCGAACATGCAGGATATTTCATGGTCTGCTTCTCTGGTGAGAAGGTAAGTTCTGTCGGGAAGACACGTTGTTCTGTTCTCGTGCAGCGCTGCAGGGACGTAAACGCTCAGTAACTATCCGATGGGCTATCTCTACTCCCAATACTGTTGTGACTAGCATCTTGAGCAATCTTTTCCTTTCCGGGGGTGCTCTAACTGGGGCGCTTGTCCCCACCCTGGATCTCGTGCACATGCACCCTAACTTCTTGTATAAATGACTTGTTTTGCACCCTCCCTTCCAATTTGTAAATGGGAAGGGGGTTGGTGGAAGCCGCTCCAAGGTCTTGCCCAGCTCCGATAGTCGAAGGCTATGTCATGGGTTCAAAGGCGGCCCCCAAAAGATAGGACACGTCCTAATCCGTGGAATGTGTGACTGTGCCTTTATTTGACAAAGGGGTGACTATTTCCTTGTACAGCAAAAATATGCAACTAAGTGAAGGGTCTTGAGAGGAGGAGCTGGTCCGGGGTGACCCAAGTGGGTCCCGGTTCTGATAGAAGGCATCCTTGCAGAGCAGCACAGAGGGAAAGAAAGCAGAGGAGGGGAGCCGGATGAGGGGAGCTGGGCCTGCGCCAGGGGATGCCTGTTTGCTGACCTCTGTCTACTGTGCTCAGGGATGCGTCTTCCTGGGATGCGGACCCCCTTCTCCCTTCTGGGAGGACAGGTGTCCGTGACCGGCTCCGGACTTCTGCTTCATTCTGAGGGTGGCCCTGAGCACCCACCCTGAATGTGTCGCCCTGAAATCTCTCTGGCTAAGGAAGGTGAAGCCACAGGCAGCAAGGAAGCGTGGAGAAGCTCCCCAGGACACGACCGGACCACAGATGAGGAGGCCACCACACCCACCTCCGTGGCTCTCTCTGTGGTCTCTCCAGGGTCCTTCACACCACAGACTGCCCTCCTCTCCCAGCAGGGTAACTGGTCACTCTCCTGTCCCGACCTGTGCCCAGGAGCCCTGTCTGGTGAGGAGGACTGAGCCTCACACTCATTTCTGGCCCGCAGAAGGCCCAGGGAGGTTCCGTGGTCCCCCGTGGCTCACGGTCAGCTCTTAAACCTGTGGTGCTGGCCGGGTGTCAGTGCTGTATGACTAGCCCGCATGGGCAGGTCCCCATCCTTGGCCCAACCATCTCCAGCCAAGGGTAGCTGTCACGGAGAGGCGCGGTGACTCTGCCAGGAGCACGGGAGGTTCCCCGCCCCGGGAGAGGTGCACAGACAAAGCAAGGAGACCCCCGCAGGCCCGGATCTCCTGCTCATCTCCACGGATCCTGTCCTGATTTCAGACCCATCCAACTTGTCCTGTAAGCCTTTTTCTTTTTTTTTTTTTTGGTCCAGGTGAGATACATTTTAGCACCCCTCCCCCCCACCGGTGGCCCTGGATTTCTGCCTGGGGACACGACCCGTCCCACGGCTGAAACCTGGCCAGCCCTGCGGAGAGGCTTGGGATGAGGTGAGCAGTCATGGTACCTGCAGGCCTGCGTTCGGGAGGCCAGGATTCAAGGAAACTAAGGCTGAATCAGGAAGGACACAGGGAAGAACGGGGCCCGGTGCGGGGGGGAGCACACGCGTGGGTGCAGCGCGCGCCCTTGTCCCGTGCTGGAGACTCAGGGGTGGGCCCAGCCGGTTGAAGGAGCAGGTGCGGGCCCGCCGCTGGCAAGCTCCCGCCCACGCCATTTTACAGGTCTGGGAGGTGTCCAGGCGCGGGGACGATCCTTCCAGAAGCGTGCGCCCAGCAAGCTGGGGTACGTGGGGCGTGGCACTGGCAGGGGAGGGGGGGACAGAGAAGGTTCAGGGAGCTTTCCATGGGTGGGTGGGGGGACACGGTTACCCCCGAAGCAGGGTCGCAACACACACATCTACACGTACTTTTCTCCGTAAATCAAATTGACTGCGGAGTATTTGCCTGCAGCACAGCGCGTCCGTGTCGAGGGTGCCGCCTGACGGCTCCTGTCAAAGGCACCCTCCTGTGTCCCCACCGGCTCCCCCACGAGCTGTGACGCAGCTCCAGCCTCCTGGAAAGCCCCTTCCGCCCGAGGCAGCCCTGCCACGCCCTGGCCGCAGGCGGTCGCAAGCTGCTTCCCCTCGCTTGGTAGTGGTTTTGCCTGTTCCAGATTTTCCTGCGATGCATCATACAAATGTCCTCACCCGCTTCTGCTTTCTTTCCCTGACTGGGCTGTCCTGAGGTTCTCCCCAGCCGGCGTGCCCGGCAGTGCGGCCTGCGTGTTGACTTTGGCCAGTCCTCCGTGGGGCAAGAGCCCTGCTTGCCCCTTCCTCCCCCTGCAGAGGGACCTGGGGCAGGGGAGGGGTCCTCCAGGGCAGGGCTCTCAGGATTGAGGCCCTCGTGAACGTTTTGTGAGGAGTCTTCTGTGCAAATGTTTTCATTTCTTTTGGGGGTGGAGTCCACCTGGCTGAAGCGGCGGTGGCGGGGGTCAGCTAGCTGTTCCCAACTCATTTCCAGCCTGACCCTGCTTCCCCACGGCCCTTGCCGTCTGGTGAGGCCACGAGCCGGCCTGTATCCATGGAATGTGAGCAGAAATGACGGAGGCCACGTCCAGGCCAGACCTCCCCACTGTGCTCCAAGCCCTTTGCCCTTCCGCCAGCCTGGGTCGGATCCACATGGCGACCATGGAAGCCAGTGATGGAAGAGGCAGAGCCACGAGGTAGGAGGGACATGGGTGTCTGAGCGCAGTTTGGATGAGGCCCACTAGACCCGTCAGGGTCACCCATCTCGGACCCCCAAGAATAAGAAGTGGCCTTCGCTCCTGGAAGACACTCCTCCAAGACCAAGGCAGGGTGGGGTCAGAAGACAGAACTTAATGGGGACAGCAGCCATTTAAAACCAGGTGGTGCTTGGCTAGGAGCAACCCCAAGGGTGTCCTTGAGCTTTCTGAACCCGAGTTTACTCATCTGGAACACAGGTGGCCAGCCCCAAAGCCCACCCTTTCCTAGTTTCTGGGAAGGAAGGTGGTGGGTAGGGGAACACCGAGGACTCCTCTGCTGATTTCTGGGTGTGGCCCAGTTGGGGGGCCTGGGTTAATCCAGGTAGAGGCTCTCTGAGCCGGGTCCCTGGCCTGGCAGCAACAGCAGCACCTGGGAGCTTGCTAGAAACACCGGCTCTGAATCAGAAACTCTGGGAGTTGGGCTGACCATCTGCGCATTAACAGGCCTTCTGAGTGGTTCTGAAGGAGGCACAGTTGGAGAGCTACTGGTCTAGAAGGTTCTCAGGAGCTGGGAGAACACACTCCTTTCATCCCTGAGCAAGCCCCAGGGGAGGGACAGGCCCTGCGGAGACCCGAACAGGCCATATAGTCCAGCGTGGGCCCCTCTCCCTCTGATGGTTTCCAGGGAAGCAGCTGGGCCTGGGATCCCGTGGGACGGACCCCTTTGGGAGGGTTCAGAGGCTAGCGGAGGTGATGGGCTCAGAGAAGAGCTGATGGGAGAAGGGCCTCCCAGTGGACCCTTGGCAGCCCCCACGGTCCTCCTGCACCCCTGCTAGGGCTCTAGCACCCAGAGTTGTTCTAAGCTGCATCCTCGCTCACCTGGCAGGTGCTCCTGTCCCTTCCTCGCGGTGGCCCTCGGCGCAGTCGCCGTCCCCACCTGTGGACAGGAAGGCCTGGGGCGCCTGTGCCCGCCTCCCTGTGCAGATGCATCTCTCCTGGGCAGTTGGGGGCTCAAGTGCCTGCCAGGCCCAGGCCTGGCGGCCCGCAGGCCCGTTAGGCTGCATCTGGATCTCATTAGCGGCGGAGCCTCTGCAAGCCGAGGGCTGCCTTTATCATCCCCGGAGCAGAGTCCAGACGGGAGAGAAATGGCTGGGACGTGCTCGGCTTCCTGTGGGCCGGGGAGGTGCCCCGGTGTGTCGCTGGTGGAATCAGCGACGGTTCACGGTGGGAGGGAGAACCAGCCTGGCATCCCCCTGCCAGCGGGCCTCACGTCCTTCCCGGGCCCCACGGGGTGGGAGTGCTCCACGACACCTTGCCACGCTTCAAAACACACGCTGTGAAACAGTTTTTAGTTAAACCTGAAAAAGGCTGTGTTTTCTTCTTAGGACCTTCTAGATCAGCAGTTCTCAGACTCTGGTGTTATCTTGGGGGGGTGTGTGTGTGTGGGGGGGATGTGTTAATGTGCAGATGGCCGGGCCCCACTCTGAGAGTTTCTGATTCAGAATCTGCATTTCTAGCAGGCTCCCAGGTGATGCTGATGTGGCCAATCCTGGGGACCCACCTCTGAGAGCCTCTGTGCTCGATCTCCCCAGGATCCCCCAATGGGCCACACACAGGAATCACCCGTGGCCTGGATTCTGCGCCCTGGCATCTAGCTGGCAGTAGGTGTGCACCGGCTGGAGCACTGGGAATGTTCCAGGTCACGAGGTGATTCTAACGCATGACGGAGGGTGAGACCGTGGGAGTCATTCCTCGTAGGTGTGTCCTGATCGCGGGCGCTGTGCCAGGTCCTCCCCCTCTGCACGCGGGTGATAACGAGGAGAGATAACAGTCACCTCGCACTTCTGCCCCGGGCCGCTGGTGGGACACCGGCCGCTCGTTTACCCCCTCGGCACCCGCACGAAGCACAGGCTATAGTGATTCCTGCCTTAGTGACGGTCCACGGAGGGGCAGGACAGACTCACAGAGCCGTGCTCATTTCACCACGAAAGCCCTCCTAGTCGCCGCCATCCACCTAGTTTCTGAGGTTCCTCATGAACGCAGCAGAGCTCGTCAAAGTCAGAAGCCCGTGGACGCTGTCGCAGCCGGCATCCCGCAGAAATAGAGCCACGCCCGAACAGATAGGAGCTTCTGGAACCTCCAAAAAGTTCTGGAGCTGTCACCATGGGTTTAAAACCCAACCTATGTGGTTTGATGCTGGACGTCAGCACTGGTCCCACAGCCCTGTGCTTCCAGCTTCCGGAGACGCTGACGTGGATGGACGGACAGACGGACGGGCAGCCGGAGGGGCCAGCAGCCCGCGGTGAGGGCCTGGGGCCAGTTAGCAGTCACCACTGGGGCCTTTGTTTGCTCAGAAATCCCTATTCCAGGATGGCCACAGGAGGAGGAAAACTGTTACCCCAAGGGAACAGCAGGCTGGACCACTTCGCACAGAGGCAAAGCCCCAGAGACTCGGAGGACAGCGGCTGACCTTGCCGTGGTTCTGCACCTGCTTCTCCATCCTGCCTTGAGCAGCTCACTCCTCCTAACAGCGGCACGGGGTTTTTTTGTTTTTGTTTTCCTCCTGTCTCTTTTCTCCAGAGCGTCTGTGCCCTGCAGGCAGGGATCTCGTCTGTTTTGCTCCCAGTGGGAAGAGTGACGAGTGGTCGAGTGGTCCTGTAAGCCAGCGTACTGACCCCCGCTCACAGCCGCGGCAGCTGGAGAAATTCAAAGTATGTCCCACGCCCTCTGAGAAATGTGCAAGTCATTTTGGAAAAAAAAATTTCCATAAAAATGGTTGCAACAAAAAAAAGTTTTTGTTGATTAAAGCGGCACAAATAATGTGGGGGCCTGATTAAGTGGCTGTCGGAGCGCGGTGCGGTCACGGCTGGTTCTGTTGCCTGGGAAACCGACCACCAGGCTTGGTGGCCCAGGTTATACCCTGTTCCTAAGTCAGACACTGAACCTGGCATGTGTTTTCTGATAGAAAACAACATGCGGCATCCCCCTGGTTTGGGCTGGAAGTTGCCCACGTGCTCAGCTCTCGTCTCTGCCTCCTCCCCCGTTCCCTCCCTCCCCCTCCTAATGGGAACCGAAGGTGCGTCTGGTGTGACCTCGACTTTCCACCCCAGCGAGGCTCTCACCACAGCAGCAACGTCAGCCAGGCCCCTCCTCTAATGTTAAATGCAGAGTGTCAAGGTAGCATGGCTTTTTGGCTGAAGGTCACGCACCAGATTTTAGCGAGGGGAAAGAACAAAAACACGACCCATCCAGCGGCATCAAATTGGGAATTTCCTCTGTGTATTTAAAAACATATTCTGAGGTCATGACCCTCTTGGGGGTTCATATTTTTCTTTGCCAGCCCCATATGTGTAATTAAAGCCCGCATTTGCAATGAGGACTGGAGACCCTAGGGCCACTTTCTCACACGCTGGAACCAGCATCTTCCTTCTCGGCCCCCTTCCTCCCATTCCCCTCTTCTCTACCGCTGCCTCCTCCGCTTAGATCTAGAGAGCTGGGGGCCCGGCTCAGGTTCAGTGTTTCTTCTGGTGACCAAACGGTGGTGACGAAAGCTGGTACTGGTTGAGCCCATGAAGCTGGGTGCACGTAAGGCTCATGGTTCCCGCAGGAGCTGGCTGCATCCGTTATCTGCGTTTTTCGAAGAAAGGAAAGGAGACTCATCAGGTCAGGAAGTCACGCAGCTCGGAGGTGACCCTGGACCCCAGAACTGGCGCTTGTGGGGCAACAGGGGGAGGCGAGGTGAGCACGTTCCCACGCAGTGTTCTTCAGAGCTGGTGATGTTCTTAGACAGCCTCCCGGCCGGCCACCTCCCTTAACAGGTGACAAGGCGGAGTGTGCCAGGTCTGCCCGGGACCAAGAAGTGGCAGGGGGGGGGCACACTGGGTTCCCTGACCCCGTCTGAATCTTAGCTCCTTGGCCGGGCTTCCTTGACCACCTTCCCTGGCCCTTTGTCTCTCTGGGCTCTCCCAGGCCCCGCCACCAGCTTTCTCCTCTTCTCTTGTCCTCAGGGTGACCATCAGAGCTGCTGGAGTGGACAAGCTTGTGCTGACGCCCCAGAGGAGGCTGCTCACCATCGATACATCGTCCGGGCACAGCCCACAGTGTGTCCCGGTCTCCAACTCCTCTTCTGCAAGACGAGGCTGGATGGGACAGGCTGGGGACAATCCTCAGGGCCTGACCGGGAGAAGGAGAGGAGGCGCTTCCTGCCAATGATGGCAGATCCTCAGGCCAGGCGCCCGGCGATGTCTCTGGATGGGCGAGCTGAGGATGCATGGGAGCCTTGCGGGCACTTCTGTGCCTTCCACGTTGGCAGGCGTCCCCTTCCCCTCTTCTCCACTCTGCAGACCACCCACTGTTTCAGGCCCTAGTCCAAACTGACCCAACCTGGTGCCATGTTTCCAGAAGTTTCTCCAATCTCCATTCAACCACTCTCGTCATGTGTCTGCCCGGACGTCTGCTCCCCTCCCTTCTCCCGCCTGGCGTGGGCCCTCGGAAGCTGCTCTCTTCCCTCTCCATCAACAGCAACCCTGCTTCTGTGGACGGAGGCAGGCAAGAAGTCAGCATGAGGGCAGAGGGGGAGGTGTGGAGTGTCCACATGGGCTCCCCGGACTGCCCGTGGCCCTCCCTGCCTTGTGCCCGTGCGCTGTCCCTGTGGGCAAGCCGGGAGTTCCTGGACACCCGCTTCCCAGGGCTGCTTAGGATTAAATCGGGGGAACAAGGAAGGGTCTAGAAACTGCCCCGTACACGGTACCCCCTCAAAAACCAGGGTTAGTGTGAGTGTCGCTGTTGGAAGAAGGTGTTCGGTCTGTGCTAGGAGTGGAATTCTGGGTCACGGGGTTCCTCCTGGTACCTGCCCAAGAGAAACACAAACCCGCGTCCGCACGGACACTTGTACACAGACGCCCACGGCATCGCCCTCAGCAGCCCGAAGGCGGAGACAACCCACACGTGTCTCAGCGCGTGCACGGAGAAGTAACATGTGGTCTGTACACGCGGTGGGGGATCACTGAGCCGGGAGGGGGAACGAGGCTCCGACACCTGCTGGACGTGGGTGAACCTGGGAAACATCAGCCAAGAGACACGGGGCAGCCGTGGCCGACGCACCCTGTCCTCCAACCACAGGAAGGTCCAAACCAGGTGCGTGTGCAGAGACAGGAAGGAGGCCAGCAGTTGCCAGGGGCCGGGAGGCCAGCGGTGGGATTTGTTGCTATGGGGACAGGTCTCCTTCTGGGGCGGCGGGAATGTTCTGGAATCAGATACTGGTACAGTTACACAACGCTGTGAATGCACTAATGCCCCCAAATCGTTCACTTGAAAATGGTTAATTTTCAGTTACATGCATTTTACCTCAATGACACCATATGGCTTCGGGTCACTGTCAGGCTCACGCCATCTCCACCACCAGATCTGGGCCCCCAGAGTCCCCATCTGCTGCCCAAGATGCCAGCCCCCCACCGCCTTTATGTTCAAACGCACCTTCCCAACAAGCTGTCCAAGAGCCTCGTGGTCTTCCCGCCACACGGAGCCCTCACTCTGCACCTGCACTAGGAGAGCACTGTGCACAGGTCAGCTGGGACCCTGCGTCCTCCTGACCTGGGCTGAGCGCCCAGCAATTCTGCTTGTGATGTGGGGCCCCGGCACTGAGCATCCAGAAAGCACCACCCCCCCCGGGCACTGGAGCACACCCAGGGTGGAGAACCCCGCTCTGGAATTCACGAGTATCCGTGAGGGTACCACTGGGCCACTATTTCCACATCTACAAAATCCTACTCCCATGTTTCTCCAAACAGAAAACCCTTGAACAGCAACATTTCAGTTAAGATAGAGCTATCTTCCTGTAAGCAGAGACACGGCACCTCTTCGCTGAGACTCCTGCCGCGTGCTTCTCGCCAGTGGCACGAGACTTGGGCAGCAGCCCGCTGAGCTGGGTCACCGGGGCTGCGGGGCAAGTGAGGTGGGGGCCCGAGGCCACAGGGCCACCTGGGCCGCCAGGGCAGGGGTGGGCTGCGACCCAGGTGTGCGGTGACCGACCACAGCCAGCCCGCCGGCCCTGTTAGCTTCGCCTGAGCTGCGGGAGAAACTCCTGCCTGGCTTACGCTTCCCTGACCCACGTTAGGGGGGACCTGCAACTGTGGACACAAAGACGCGCTCTCTATGCACCCCCAAAATCTCCGGCCTGCCACGCCCCTGGGAGCAGACCCCTCCGGGGTCCGGGAAGTTCTGGGACAGAGAAAGTGCACTTGCTCCGGCATCTGCTTTATGTTTGCATCCCAGCTGTGGGACGTCGGCGAAGACGTGTTGCCTCCTGAGCCCCAGAGTGTCGGCATCTGTAATTGGGGACACTGCCCACTGCGGGGACAGGTGGACATGGCAGGGTGGGGATGGGGTGCGGGGGCAGGGCTGTGAAAGGCAGAGACGGGACAGCTCTCAGCATGGGGGTGGAGGCGGGGCTCCCAGCAGAGTCCTCGTCTCACCCGTCGGCCTGGACCCAAGAACGGCAGGACCTGGCCATCCTAGGACACCCCCGTCACAGAGCGGCTTGCAGGGCGGGTTAGGATGCGCCAAAGGAGACCTAACAGAATCTGATGGAACTGTAACCTTCTCTCCACCAAATCATCTCCCAGGCAATAAGCTTGGGCTGCAGACCGAGGGTTCTCGGTGTTGCTTGATGAGCAGACACCCTCTTGGGCCAGTTTGGGCAGGTCCCCCACGGCCTCCAGGCCCCAGCTGGAGTCTGCATCTGTCACAGGATGGCGCTGGCCATGCCAGCATCCATCGGTGGCCACCCTAGACCGACAAGACACACCTTAAAGGGGTCTGACGCATTAGAATTAAAACACAAAATAATTCTTTTCTCCCTGACAAATGCACCATTGAGAAGATGGCGGTGGGGGGGGGGCGCAGAGCCACCAATTAGACTGGATGGAGGTGTTCCCATCCTCCCTGATGGCTCCTGTCACATGGCCACCTACAGCGGCTGTCCTGCCCACGAGTGCTCCTGTGGCCTGCAGGAGCGGTCAGTATTGCGATCCTACAAGTTTGTAAAAGCCTTTAAAACAAATGCATACATTGAGGGAAGACCTAACAGAAAAGCAGGCAAGGGCACACGCGGGCGGTTCGCAGAGGATGCAACGAGACGTTAATACCCCGCTGAAAGGTGTGCGTTCTCCCAGGCAGATAGGAGATGGGTAACGGAGTCACCAGTCCCTCCTCAGGCTCACCTGCGGTGGGACAACACCGTGGTGGGACTGTCGCTCAGAGCACGCTTGCGACATGCAATTCGGCCAGAGCAAGTAGCCCTGCAGATGGGCAGCTTCAGGACACGCTTTCTGCTCCCGGGGAAATGCCAGCAGATGCTCCCTGTGTGTGAGGGTGCGGGGAGAAGGCCCACGGTCACGGTCTGCCTGTCGGAACCGCCGGCCACCTGCGCCCCTGGACAGCTCCTCACCCTGCCCGCCTCCAGGAACTCACAACGGCTTATCCACAGAAGACTTCGCGTGTGGATCCACAAACCCCCCAGACAGACTTCGGCGTAAAATGGAGAAGTTCCAAAAGGAAATGTCGACCAGACGCTCTTAACTCCTTTTTGAAAACACAAAATAGAGCTCCACGTTGTTCTTGGATGCCCGTGAAAGGAACGGTGAGGTGCGCAGTGAGAAACAAAAGAGCTTCTGGGAACGACAGTGGGACTTTGTATGGGGGGAGCAGAATCTGAAGCTGTTGGGGGCAGTCTGTGGGGTTCAACGCCCACAGCACGTGGGGACCGGTGCCCGGCGCTCGGGCCCACAAAGAGAACTCTTCCTCATCTTTCCCCCATGGGCGGGGCTGCAGAGCGAGTCCTCGGGCTGGATGGAAGCTATTCCACGGCCCTGGCCAGGCTTTTGTGCCCAGACCGGTGCCGGGGCGGCCCCTCCTCACTCAGACCTCGCCAAGCCCGGGCGGTCAAGGTGGGTGCGGGTGGCCCGGCGGGCGGCCACCAACCTGGAAAGGGGCCGTGTTCTCCCAGAAATGGTCTCCAATGGAGCGTAAATAGCCAAATATTAGCCTGCCACATAACAGGGGATGAGAAAATGTCGGTCTGTTTCTTGTATTTGATGCAGAAAAACTATTTAAATCTATGAAACTTGAAAAAAAAAAGCCCGTGTGTGTTAGTGGGGAGGGAGGGCGCATGTGTCTGACGGCCAGACTTCTGTGCGTTGCCTTATTGTGGCTGCTTGAATTCTTTCCAAACGGGCCTTTCTTTCCTTTTCCCCCCATCCCACCCCCCCACCCCCCCACCCCCACAGAAAAGGGCCCCCTTTTCATATTTTACATGTTGTGATTTCACTGAGCCCTTCCAATTGGTCGTCAACAGTTCATTTGTGCCAGGACCTTCTGTAAACTCTGCACGCGGGTCTCCCGGCCTGACCACCCACCGAAACAGGCTGTCTAAACAGCGTGTGTCTGGGCCTCAGACACAGCAAGTGAGTTAAAGATGGATCCTGTCCAAGCGTTTTTTTTTTCCCTCCAAGCAGAAGTGGGGGTTGGGTGGGAGACCCTGGCAGCACCAGGCCCTACTCAGAGGCGGCCTTTTGAAGTTGGAGGGAAATGGCCCCTGTATTTTGTCATTTTTCTCCGTGGAAGTCCTTGAACTCAGAAGGCTCTCTCTCACCTTCTTTAATTTGGGGAGTGGGAGCCATCTCTGTGTCAGGAAAAACATAGGGACTGCAGCTTCTTTCAACCTCATCCCAAATACCGTAGGATCCCCTCCACCCAACTCCTGACTTTCCAGGCTATAACCTTCAGAATACACTTCCTTTTGGGTCCTGAGTGGACTTTGCCCTGTGGTTGACAGCATCAGACGTCACCAGGGGACATGGAGGCAGCCCTAGCATGTGTCAAGGCCCTGTGGCCAGTGCTTACGCTTGATCATGTTTGACCTTCACAGCAGCCGTAGGAGCGAGGCACTGTCAGCATCTATTTTATAAAGGAGGAGAAGGGAAGAGCAGAGAAGCAAAGATGCTCACATAGGTTGACGTGACTCATACCCAGAGGAGGGATTAGGATCCGGGTGTGTCTGAGTTGGAGACCGTGTTCTATACTCGTCACTCAGTTCTCCTGACCAACCCTGTTCTCCAGTCTGCTGGAAGAACAGGGAACGTGCTGGAAGAACAGGGAACGTGCTCCATGAACATTTCCAATGTGATTGCTGCGTGTGTGTGTGTGTCTGTGGGAACATCTTTATGGAGGTCTCATTTACGTACCGTATGATTTGTTCATTTAAAGTGCACAACTCAGTGGTTTTTAGTGTATTCGCAGTATATTCACACCACTCATTCTAGAATATTTCTACCACCCCAAAAAGAAGCCCCGTGCCCATGCATGGTCACCCTCCCTTCTTGCCCTTCCCCTGTTCCCTGCATCACCGCGAGTCTGCTCTCTGTCTCCCTGGGTTTGCCTGGTTGAGCATTCCCTACCCACGGAACACTCCGACACGTGGCCTTTGTAACTGGCTTCTTGACTCGGCATACAGTGTTTTCAGAAGTCGTCTATCCCATAGCAAGTATCCGTACTTTATCCCTTTTTACAGCTGAGTGGTACTCCCCGGTGTGGACGTGTGGCATTCAGTCTGTCCGTCCGTCGGCTGGTGGACATTTGGGCTGTTTCCACTCTGGGCTACAGATATGAGCTATAAAAGGCATAAATTATGCTGCTGTGAACATCTGTGGACAGGCTCTCTTGTGAACATGTGTTTTCATTTCTCTCGGGTAGACACACTGGAGGGTAGGATTGCCGAGTCAGACGGGAACGTGGTGTTTCACTGTTTGAAGAGCTTCCGGATTGTTCTCCAGAGTGGCCGCCCCATTCTGCACTCTCACCAACAGTGTGTGGGGTTCTGACTTCTCCCCGTCTTCTCCGACACCTGTTATTGCCTGTCTTCCTGATTCTGGACACTCTGGTGGGCATCCGGTGTTAGTGACTTCACTGTGATGTGGTTGGCAGTTCCCCTAGCGACTAATGATGTGGAACATCTTCTCCTGGGCTGATTGGCCATTCCTGTATCTTCTTTGGAGAGAGGTCTATTCAGATCATTTGCCCATTTTTGTGTGTGTGTGGTTTTTTTTGGGGGGAGTATTTAAAAATTTTACTTAAATTCAATTAGCTGACATAGAGTGCCTTGTTAGTTTCAGAGGCATTCAGTGGCTCGTCAGTTGCACAGAACACCCAGTGCTCATTTCATCGCGTGCCCTCCTCAATGCCCATCCCCTGGTCACCCCATCCCCACGCCCGCCTCCCCTCCTGTAACCCTCAGTTTGCTTCCTGTAGTTAAGAGTTGGGCTGTCTGTTTCCGTTGCCGTCTTCCCCCGTGTCATGGTGTACACAGCAGCTGGCTCCTTGAAGAGAGGTTTAGTTTCTGCTTCTCCACAGGATGCTTCTTGATGTCAGATCTGGGCCACAAAATCTATCCTGAGGTCTGGTTGCAGTCCCGTTTGCAGGCTTTTCTAACCCGTTTCTGGAGCCAAAGTTTCCTGACTTTGAAAGTCCCTGACAAGTCTGAATTGATCTCCACAGGAAAGATGGGGAGTGGGAAGCAGAGCTCAGAATAACTGGCAGGCTGGCTGCCAGGGGGAGGGTGGCTTGGGGTGAAGGTCCCCAGGGTCGGCAGCTCCGGGGGGGGTGGGGACACAGTTCTGCCAGCGCTCTAGGGCAGCCGGCTCAGTGGGCTCATCTCACCGAGCAGCAAACATGAGGTGGGGTGTAGGCAGTGAACGCTGAGCACCTAGGCTTGGACACTAGGGCTTCCGATCCACCATGAGGAACTGGAAATAGAAAGATCTGGTCCTTCGCCAGAGATAGTCTGGGAACGGCGGATGGCACAGACAGGTCACATTGCCATAAACATGTCTAAGCAGACCAGCGCTGGTGCCCCAGACACTGGCCGTGTAACCTCGGTCTAGAGAAGTCAGGTCAGCCCGAAGTTAGACTGTGTCCTCCATAAAGATGTGTTCCACTCCTAACCCCCAGTGCTGGTGTGTCACTTCGCTTGGATATGGGGTGTGAGCAGATGTAATTCAATTAAGGTGAGGTCATACTGGACTGGGGCGGGCCCGGACCCCATGACTGGCACCTTTATGAGAAGAGGGAAATCGGGTACAGAAAGAGGCAAAGAGGCATGTGTCCGCAAGCCAGGGCACCAAGAGTGGCCGGTGACACCAGAGGCTAGAAGAGGCAGGAGGGAGCATGGCCTTGTTCACACCTGGAGTGTGGACTTGGGGCCTCCAGACTGTGGGAGAATGTTTCTGTTCTTCCAAGTGCCTTCTCCCCAGACTCCTCTCCCCCACTTCCCCCAGTTTGGGGTCTTTGCTATTGAAGCCTTGGGAAGCAGCTACTTAGTGACTGGAACTCAGGTCTCACGGACCCCCAGGTCCTCCCTTCTCCTCAGCTGTGAGGCCCCTAGAGGCAGTTAGGACAGATGGCTTGGGGGACGGGTGGGCTTAGCCACATCCCTCGGGTCCCTTTTTGAAGGTTTCACATGGGCCTGGCTCTTAGATCATTCTCCTTTTGCCTTGAGCTCTGTGGGTTCAAAGCCAAAACCATAAGCAGTTTAATCATGGTCTGTCCTGGAATTACCCTCACCAGCCAAGCCAGGACCATGCTGGTCGTCCAGCCCGCGAACCCTTTGTTCTTCCTGAAAGCCTCTTCTTAAATGCGGTCAGAGGAGGATTTAGCCTTGTCCCAGGAGGCATGACGGTTGCCTTCCCCGCTCCCTGGGCACCAGTCACATGAGGCTGGTATTCTTGACAGAGTCCTTGTGGCATCCTTCGCAGAATTATGTTTTCCGATGCAGGCCCACCCCACCCTCTAATTGCACACATCTGCAGGGCCTCTGTGAACAGGGGCAGCACAGGGTCGGGCATCGGGGAGCCCAGGTTCTCCGCGGTTCTGGGATTAAGGGTGAGAGCACCCACGCGTGCTCTGAGAACACCGAGAGCAGGTGGCGCTTTAAATGAGGCTGAGATGTGCCTGAGGTCAGAGGTCAGAGCTGATAGACCTTCCAGAGTCATGGCCAAAAGGAAGGAGGAGAAGCCTGGTGCTCATGAGGCTGGAGATGACAACAATAATGCCTGCTGCACGGAATTAGTGAAGAACATCAATGACATCATGCCTACGAGTAGCGCATGCGGGGTCTGGCTTGCGTCAATCCCTAGCAGTGGTTAGTGGCTGGCACACCGTCCACTGCCAGTCCTGCTGCATGGCCTGAGCACCTTCCCCCTCGGCCCTCTGCACCCCTTCTCACCTCCCCCGACAGCTTTCTCCAGCACTCAGGGAACTCTGTTGGTGTACATGAAGGGCGGCCCAGAAATGCCACGATGTAGTCTGTCCAGGGGGAACTCCTGATTGGCGAGGGGTGGGATCTGGCAGGTGACTTCCCCAGACTGCCCATCCTTCCATAGGACAACTTTGAAGTGTGTTGCTCCTGGTTCCTCGGAGGATGTACTTCTATTGTCTCTTCCCCTTCCCTGACTTACTTCCCCACCAGCTGACTTTTGTTTCCTGGGATCCCTCTCAAACAATGTTAATCCTTGCCTCAGGCTCTGCCTTCCGGGGGGCCCACACAGAGACAGCTGCTATGTGGAAGCAGGGAATCAAATATTGGGAAGAGAAATAACAATCTCAAGAATTCAGAGAGTAATGGACAACATTTTAAAAACAAACTAATGGCAGCAAAGAAAACGCAAATTCATGGGTTCAGAAGTTGGCCCACATTTCAGGAGAGCGAGACCCAGGAGAGGTGAAGAGGTCGCCTTGTCACTGCCTTTCTTCCTGCTGAGAGCTGCTCCTTGTTTCTGGAGAGGGAAGGAACCCCTCTCCAAACACGGTTAGGCTGAGCTGAACTTGTAGACATAAATGTTGGAGAAAATCTCTGACATCGATCCTTGGGAGATGGCCTTAAGGGGTCCTAAGGCTCATTTCTTCATTTGACAAAATCCTTTGGAAACTGCACCCTGCCTTGGGATTTTCTTTTCTTTCTTTCTTTCTTTCTTTCTTTCTTTCTTTCTTTCTTTCTTTCTTTCTTTCTTTTTTTTTTTTTTTGCCTGTGCTAACTAAACGTCCCTCAGTGGGATAAGATTTCATGTCTTTGAGCCCATTTTACTCCTAGTCATATACGCCTTTATTTGGCTTCCTAATTCGTATTATCCAATTATAATTTAACCAAGTTAGTCTTCTCATGTAAAGGAGACCTTTCCCAAATGTGCTTTGGGTGGGAAAATCGTGAAAGACAGCTTTTATGTTGAAGGCAAATACCAGAACCCCCTGATTCAATCTGATATCCCTGTTTTACAGAAGAGGAAAACTGAGACCCAGAGTGGCTAAGCGGTCTGCTTTATGTTACACATCTGGACAACAGAATGAACACTCACACACATTTCAGAGCGAGTTTTCAGGAAAGGAGGCTGAATGACAGCATGGGAGACTGAGCATTTATTTCTTGCTCATGCATCTCTGAGGTCGGCTGAGACTGGACTAGGTTGGACTGATACAGGGTAGGCTCAGCTGTGCCAGGCTTGGCCAGGACATGTTCGACTCATGGGTAAAGGCAGGACTGCAAGAAGGAAAACCCAACTGTGTGAGCACATATCATGCCTTTTCTGGTATAATGTCTGCTTAATCTCTTGGCTGGAGCAAGCTGCATGGCCCAGATTAAAGTCAAGCTCCCATGGAGGCTGGGGCTCAGGAGGGAATGAATGTGTGATGGGCAATGATCTGATCTACCATGGGGGGGATATCTCATGAGTACAGAGGCAGCACATGAGGCACACTTTGCAGGCATAGATCACTGTAGGGTGGTATGCCTTTCTATTCAAAGCTTAACCATGGCTTCCTGATCTAGATTGCCTTCCTCCTTCACCAGCTTCCTGCAGCCATGATGGCTCCCTCTTCTGATGAGAAGTCTTCGGGAACCCTCACCTGGAGCTCCTCTGAGCTCAATGTGTCTTCTTCCCTCTGGATTTTCAGTTTCATACTTTGTCGCTGGTTTTCAGCAATTTCATCACAATGTGCCTTGGTGTGGGTTTCTTTGTGTTTATCCAACTTTACTTTCATCCATCTTCTTGGATGAGCAGGTTTATAGCTTTCATCAAATCTGGAAACATTTTAGCCATTATTTCTTCAATAAATTTCTCTCTCTTTTCATTTTCTCCTTCTGGGACTTCAATTACATGCACATCATTCTGTTTCATGTTGTTGCAGGGAACTGTTTTGGCTTATATGATCTGCCCTGTTATATGGTATGCCCACAGGTTCCCTGATCTCTTCTGCAGCAGGTAGTCTCTATAAGCCCACCCAGTGGAAATTTCATCTTACAAATGGTGTTCTCCACTCTAAACTTCCTATTCGGTCTTTTTTCATGCCTTCCGATTCTTTCTCCATTACGTTCACGTTTTTCTTTAAATCCTTTAGTGTATTTATGAAAGCAGCTTAAAGTCCTTCCATGCTAACATTGCTGTCACTCTTTGGCTCTGTTTCTTTTGACTGATTTTTATTCCAGTTAGAGGTCACATTTTACTGCTTTTCACATGTCTAGTAATTTTTGATTGGATGCCAAACATTACAAATGCTTATTATTGAGTTGTTGGATTTGGTTGTCTTCCTTTAAAGAGGGTTGAAATTTATTTTGGCAGGAGGTTAAGTTACTTGAAAGTCAGCTTGATCCTTTTGAGACTTGTCTTTAATCTTTGTTAGGGAAGGTCTAGAGTAGCTTTGCCTCTAGGGTCCCTTTAGCCCTACTGCTAAGGCATAGCCCTTCTGGAATCTCTGCTGAATGTTCTGGTTTACCCATGGCTCCAGAGGACAGCCCAGAGTTAAGAGAACTGGATTCTGATTCAGCCTACAGACTTGCCCTATTGTGTTACCCAAATGACCTCACATCTCTTAGTCTTACTTTTCTCATGAGTCAGGTGTAGAATTTGGTCTCAATTAGTGGTTTTCATGCTGGTTTATTCAGTACTTGGGGTTGCATGGAGGTACATGAGCAAACACTATGCTGGGGAGAGGGGAAATAGAAGTTTCAACCAGAACTCCTCACCTGATTTCTATCAAAATGGCTTCATAGTTATTGGCTTCACATACTGAAGTTCTACACAAGGCTTCACAGGAAGAATTGTTGTTAAATGAAAAATCTGGGAAACCACTATATAAATACGTGTGGGGTTACATGTCAGCTTTATGTGACATCAGCAAAATCAGTGTGTGGGTCTGTATGACTTTGAGGATGCAGGCAGCCCTCTTGAGCTTTTTCATATCAAAGAGGTAAGTTCTTCTACGAGCTAAATTGATCCTCTGTATATGAGAAATGTTATGTTGTCTGGAAAGTGTAACATAACCTCACTGTAAAGACAAATAGCAGTGTACCGCTGTCCTATTTCCCTGGGTAAATGAGTTTGAACCATTTTTGCACCCATCCCTCGATCTGTAATGTCTTCATTACTGACATTGGCCGATTCTCTCTCAATTCTCGGTCAGGCAGTCTACTCCCAGAGAAGAAACTGCCTGAAGTCATGAGCACGTTAGGAGATCTGGAGCCACTTCACGCACATCTATATGAGTGATGTTCAGCCCAACCCGATATCCATGCAGGCACTCGGTAAAAACTAGTCTCTGCAGCCCTCTTTTACACCAAAGTCTTCATTTTTAGTGGGTAAAGTATGTTTTGGCATAGACTTCTAGTGAAATTGGGTATAGCTTGGATATTCCCAGTGGAATTTGGTTACAGCCACTTTAAGGGTAACATTAGCCTTTGGGGTTGGAGTATTTGCAATGTAGCATATGAGAAATCTCTCCAAACAAAATACGTGTCTCTTGTAAGAAACCAGGAAGCTTTCATGGACATTCACTTGAATTGATAATGCATGAACAGAAACCGAAGCGTGGTTTGGAGAGGGGGCTGTACGCCAAACACACCAGGTTTCGTGCTTGATAAGCAAGGCAGTGGGGTGAGGGGTAGGAACGTGCAAGTCCACCTGGGTTTGGGTCTGTCTCCATTCCTTTCTGCTTAAGTAACCTTCGGTTCTCTGTGCCCATCCACATCCCTCACCCTCACTATTCAAGCCATGCTAGTGTCCCACATGCCTGCACTGTGTTTCTTTGCCCGAGGGCTTTGTCCAGCTCTCAGAGCCAGTTCTACCCACATGTGCAATCAGCCATGTGGGAGAGTTCCTCAGCCAATGATGATGGGAGCTGGTGAGTTGATGGGCAACCCCTCAAGTCCCAGGACCCTCAGAACGGGAAGCTCTGGGATGCATGTTCTACATTGCTCCATGGAACTCCCCAGAGGGATTACTCTGCAGGACAAACCCCCCAGGGCGTAACTTCTTTGACAAGGGCCATGGCAGCCTCTTTGCCTTCCCTGCCTCACATCCTCACTCCCCTACTGGTGTTTTCGGGATTTGCCTCCCGGTCATCTACTTGCGTGTGAGTCCTTGCCTCAGGCTCTGCTTGAGACACCCGACCTGAACCGGGATAGAATGACTCCATAGGAGTAAGTCACTGGCAATGTAGTCTGTGCTCCAAACATGTGACCAACTTCTTCTTTCTGTCTCTGAGTAAGTCCAGGAGCCCGGAGCGTGCCTAGCTCATGGGGGGCAGTGACAGTCAGCCCAGATGCAGGACAAGCAGAGATGTGAAGCCCCAGTGGGGAAGCGCCTTGGTTTTATGCATCTGTGTCCCCACCAGCCAGCTCGCCCTGGATCCCCTGAAGGAGGTCATGTGTACATAGCTTAGACCACAGAGGTGTGAGCTCTGATGCAGAAAGGCCTGGCAGCGGGAGGGGAGGCGGCAGGAGAGCTCAGAGCTGAATTCCAGTGTGCTGGCTCAGGTGGAAGGTGTGGGAGGGGGAGTGAGCTCTGCGAACGAACCATCGCTGACGCTGTCTCCTCCATCTGTCGCCCGCAACGGTGTTATTTCCTCCCTTGAAAATGTCTTTGAGCAATGCAGATAAAACCTGAGTGTTACTCATTATATTACATTCCTTCCCCGCTATCACGCCAGCTCGAGCTACTGAGAGTCCGTATGCACTAGGGCAGCCTTTGCACTGCCCCCCCCCCTCCTCCGGCGTCCACTCCCGCGGACCAGAGCCTGGAGACGCTGCCAAAGCTCGGGCTGGGCCGGCCCAGAGGGAGCCGTGTTATATTCGCTGGTCCACGAGCACTTAAAAATAAACCCGCCACCGGCCAGGGAGTGCCTCCTCGGCCGACAGGAGAAGTGCTTAGGTTGAGTGGGTCCCCTGCTGCCCGGCCCACCATGCCCGGGCCTTCCCTGTCGTGCCAGGAGGGTCAGCTGGAGGCCCGAGGGACTCTGGGGGTGTGGAGAATCTTCTTAGAGGAGGCCCGGTCCTGCTCGGGGCCAGCGGATTAGAGGAATACGTAGAATTTCCAAATTTAGCATTCAGGAATTGCTTCTTATAAACAAGGGCTGCTTTTGCCGGGAGATGCGAAGTAGATAATGCCAAAAAAGTCCCCCTTTGCGACTGAATTCCGTGATTCTGCAGCTAACCTCCAAGTCGACTGTTGGTGCAAATGAAGGGCCGCTTCCTGCCTGTCCCTCTGCATGGGTGGTCGAGCTTAAAATGAAATATCCAGGCTGACAAATGCTTTTACAAAGGCCAGATTATAAACTGTAAACCTACTGTCAGCTGGGCAGAGGAGAAAGCTAAACGCCTCTGTCCCATTTGAAGGTTTAGTTTGGCCACGAGAGGAAAGCTCTGCTGTGCTGCCAGGCCTTTGTGCACTGAGCTCGGGCTGCAGGGAGCTCAGCCCGGCGGAGCGTCTCTGCTGCCTGGACGCAAACGGCCTTCCCCGTGCGTCGGGGGAGTCTGCATGTTGTTACAGGGACAAAGAGCTCTGGAACAAAGGAAGGCCAAACAAACTTTCTCGGGGTGGGGGGGACGGCGTCTAGGAGGCATCCATATGTTGGGAGCATCCAGGTTCCTAGAGAGTTTCCAAGGGTGAATGACTTCAGGGGAGAAGCTAGACCCAACATATAGCCTGGGACGTTCGTGCGAACGGGGTCGGTCTATGAGGGGATGTAACTTCTTGGTGCCCTTTGCTGCGTGTGTTTGTGGGAATCTGAAGCCTTGGCTTCTCACTAAGGAGGCAGTCTCTCTCCCAGAAGTGAGGAAGGCAGGTGGCGGGGAGGGCGGGGGCATGAGCTGATAGATTGTACAATAACATGAGTTCACCATTCCCAGCTCCACTTGACTCAGAAGGCAGTGGCGTCCGGGAAAGGCTGGGGAGAGCGGGTTGGTGGGGGTTGGTGGGGACTCTCCAGGCCGAGCCCCTCCCACCTGCCAGCCTACCACGGCCGGGTGAACAGCACAAGCATCTTTGTGAGCCACATAAAGCCAGGATGTCTGGGAATGGGTGGCTTACTCTCTCACACCAAAGCCTCCATCTGCTCAGGCACAGGAGGGTCAGGGCATCTGGGATCCTGGGAGCTAGAAAGACCCAGGGCAGGCTGCATGGGGCACACTGAAGGGTCAGGCCATCCTTCTCCAGACTCCAGAGCAAGAGTCGTCAGTTTTTTTTAATCCAACAAATATTTGTTGAGTATCTGCTACGTGCCAAGCACGATCCTAAAAGCTGGAGGGGCATGAATGTACAGAACGGGCAGGGGTCCCCGTTTTCACAGGGCCAAGCTTCCAGACAGTGAACGAGAAACATAGTTAATAAGGACACGGCACAGAGGGAACTGCTGATGCAAAGGCCCTGGGGCAGGAGAGGTGGCAGAGCAGGGAGGAGTCCAGTGTGGCTGGAACGGGAGAGAACGGGGGAAACGTCGGAGGATGAGCTCGAAGTGATTCAGGCTGGGGAGGGGTCGGGGATGACGGAAGTCATGATCTCCGATGTGGCCCCTCACGTTTGTTTACACTAATTATAACAAAATCGACTTCTCAGCCGAACGAGATGCATTTCAAGTTGCTCAACAGGCACGCACTGAGCATTTAGCATTCAGGAATGGAGGCTGGCAGCTACCCTCGTGAATGGCACAGGTCTAGAACATTCCATCTACTGAGCAGGGCTACGCTAGGGCCTCGTAAGGACGGTCGTCGAGAGAACTGCAGCTTCTACTCTGACAGACACGGGAAACTGTTGGGGGTTTGACCAGGGGACGGATGTTTTCAAAGGGTCACTCCGGCTGCCAGGTGAGAAACCGTTGTAGGGAGGAGAGGGAGAGGCTGACGGACGTGGTCCAGAGAGAGCCAGCGTCCTGTGCAGGGCCACCCTCACGTGAACGGCGGAGCCAGGGCGAAGTCAGGTCTCCTGCCTCTCAGTCTGGGACTCTTCCCAGGAGAAAGGGCCTTGCTTCGTTACACATCAGATTACATGTGCACACGTACCTTTACGTGTGCGTGCATACATGCATGTGATATGTGCCTGTGGATACGTACACACATGTGCACACATAACACACACAGGCGTGTGTACACACAGATACGTGCCTGCGTGTGTTCATATGCACACGAGTTTATACGTCCACGTGTACAGATATGTATGTGCATTATCTGTTGATGTAATTTTTCCAATGACATAATTTTTTTTAAACAGCTTTATTGAAGTCACATTTGTATACCACAAAGCCCACCCAGTTTATCATTCATTGGCCTTTAGCAAATCGGTTGGGTCATGCAGCCGTCAACGCAGTTCAGCCCCGCGTTTGGAGAAGGGATTCAGAGCAAAGGGGTCTGTGCGCCCAGCCTGGCTCGGGTCGGTCTGAGCTGCAGCCCCAGCTGCAAACCGTCCTCCCCTCGGGGTCACGGAGGTGCACACGCTTGTCACGGAGAATCACTCACGTGTGAGACAGGCAAATCCTCAGACAGAGCCCTTCTAGAGGAGATGTGTCACATCTGTCCTGGCCCCGCCCCACCCCCGACGCCCCTCTTCCTTCCTTGGCAGGAGGTTTCTCTCCATCTTTTCCCAGAATCTCAAAGCATCTTGCTTTACTCCTGGGTTTTCCAGCCTTCTGGCCAAAAGTATACACAGAGAAAAATATACAGAGAGGTTAGGCTCCTTTTCCCACTGAGCTAATATTTAGGGGAAAGAAGATTAAACAGATAGTCCAGGGTTGGCTTGTATTACCACATTATCCTTTAAAGAGTGAAGAATTTTAGAAAAAAAAGTCCAACGAAGAGGGAAAAAGGTCAAAGCTCTTTAAGAGAATTGATCACAGTTTATGTCCAAGTCACAGACTAGAATTAATTGAACACCTACTATGTGCAGGGCATTGGGGTTACAGAGATGAGTCGTCAGGTCTCTGCCTTCTAGGTGTGACCCAGTGTCCCAGGTCTGTTCTACAGAGACGAGCGAGGCGTGGTTCCTGCCTTTCAGATGCCCACAGTCCACTTGAGGACATGATGTTTTGATAGAATTTTCATTCGTGTTGAGGAGTCTTGAGCTCAGGGCTGTTACTTGGAGGACGACAGCGTCGGGGTTGGAAGGGGAAGGAAGGCTGAGACTGGGTGACTCCCCCTTGGTCAGGCTCTTCCACCGAAGTCTGTGGTCTGGTTGCTAGCCATCCTCCTGCAGTTCTCTTATGTGGAACAAGTCCTGCCCCCATACTCAGTGGCCTGAAACAATGACTTTACCAGGCTTGTGGCCTCTGTGGGTCAAGAATTTGGATGCAGCAAAGCTCAGACAACTCGTCTGTGCTCTGCCATATCTGGGGCTTCAGCTGGGAAGACTCTGGGGCTGGGGAGGGTCTGGGAGCTTAAATCACCTGAAGGCTCCTGCCTGGGCTGGGACCACCCTGAGTCTTGCGTGCTCTTCCCATGTCTTGGGCTTCCTCACAGCATGGTGGTCCAGTGCCCCATGCATGAGCGTCCTGGAGAAGGTGGAAGGGGCAGTGCCCATCCCGACTGGCCTCCACTGTGTTCCCATGGCTATCAGTGAGTCACAGGCCCACCCAGACTCAGAGGGAGGGTTCAGGGACCCCAGCCCCGCCACCGTAGGTGTGCGTGATGGATGGATGGATGGATACTGCTGTGGTCGTCTCTGGAAAACGTGATGTGGATGACAAAGAGGGAAACTGGAGTACAGAAAAGGGAAGTAAACTGCGTGCAGATGACTCAGTCAATATTTGAGTCTCAGTTGCTGTCCTCCCTCTATCCAGATCACTATGGGCAAGGACGGTCAGGAAGGCTTCTTGAAGGAGGTGGCACGCATCTCCCCAGGTTTCGCCCTTGCCTGACCACCTTGCTTTCTCTTGGCTGCAGCTGTTTCTCTGACCCACTCCTCCTGTGTTCCTCATCCTGTTTTTCTCCCAAGGCTGGCAGTTGCAGCAGAGGGGGGCAGGTCCAATGGACCCCGAATGTCTGATCATTATTATTAATGCTTCCCCCCTCCCCCATGGAATTCCTTTCCCATCTGGTCCCTTAACTTGCCTGGACTTGAAGTCACAGCCAAAGGCGAAAGGGAAGTGCCACATCCAGAAAGCTCAGACCGAGGGGAGAACTGGTGGGGAGGTACCGGCTGGTGACCCTGACAAGCAGATTGAGAATGTAGGTAAGTGAGAGGTGCTGGGAAAATACATTATGGATGCTATTTTCAAGGCTGCTATGCAAATTCTGAGATTTAAAACAGTTAGTGGACTGGGTCACTCAGCAGAGTATTATACGGCGGGTAAAAAGGAACAAGCCGCAGACGCATGCAACAGCATGGGCCCTGTAAGCATTTTGCTACGTGAAAAAGGCCAGACACAAAGGACCATTGAGTGTGATGCCCTCGACATGAAATGTCCACAAGAGACAGATGCCCCGATGCGGGAAACAGACTCGCAGGTGCCCAGGGCCGCGGGGAAACGGGTAGGGACTGCAAGCACACGAGCCTTCCTTCCGAGGTAAAGGAAACATCCCACTACTGCGTGTGGCGATGGCTACCCGTGTCACGGAGCAGACTGAAAATCACTGTGCCCCTCACTTCAGTAGTGTGAGTCGTGCTCTGTGAGTTATATCTCGACACAGCTGGGGAAAGTATATTTCCCTGCTTCTCATGCTGCCTTTCCTTGCTCCCTGTTCACTCCAGGAAAATGAAAAGAATAAAACAGAAACCACCACCTACGGTTTAAAAATAAGCCACATGGGCAGCCTGGCCCGTATTATCTCAACGTGCCAGCTTCAGGGTTTTCCTTCTGTTGCTTTGTTTTCTTGTTTGTCTTTGTTGCTGGTGTGGCTGGTTTGTAACATGCAGAATCGCTGTGTGGAGAGTGTTTTGTGTCCTAAAAAGTCTTTGGAATAGCTCTCCTCTGGACAGAGCAGCTCTAACGAGGCTGTGGAGACCCCTAAACACCGCGGTTACAGCGTGCTGCCAGGGATCTGGGAAGCCTCCGCCGGGCGGCTGCTGCATTTGGGTTTCGTAAACAGTAGAGTCGCTTCGATGGTTTCCAGATCTGTCCCAGCAGTGGGGACCCCGGCCGGGCCGCCCATGAGCTCTGCCGGGGGACCTGCCGGTGATAGTTCAGGTCACCCCAGGGGGCTGCCCAGACAGAAGGTTTTGCCCTTGAGGATTTTAAAACCCCACTACCGACCTCTTCATCCATCTGTCTGGCTTTTTAAGTTTGGCGAGCTGATTTGTGCACAAGGTTACAAAGATCAGCACGTGCGAAGAGGCGCAGATAGAAGAAACTCTTCCCTCTTCCAAAGTGCGTCTCCACCGCCAGCATTGCCACGGCCTCGTGTGAAGTTACGGCGGGTCACGCAGGTGCCAGCCCGCAGCAGGTGCCCGCGCCCTATACGCCTGCCCCTCCCCCGACCCCTGACCACACACACAGAAATACACTATTTACTCTCCTCTCTGCCTGGCTTTTTAATTTATATATCCATAATATATATATATATCACATACACATATACATGTAATACACACATGTGTGTATGTATATAAGCATATGTAATGTATGCATATATGTGTATATTAAATATGTTGCAATATACAAATGTAACATTAAAATACAAAATATGCATTAAATATATTAACATATAATAGGATGTCAATAATATATATCATACAAATTTTTGTATTAAATATATCATAACATATACATATGTTATGTATGTATATTAAATATCTATAGTAATATTCAAATATATATTAAATAAATATATATTAAAATTAAAATAAAAAATGTATATAGATCTCTTGAAGACGGTTCTATGTCAGTACATACAGATATGCTTTACTCTTTTTGATGGCTGCATAGTATTCTACTCTACCGATGTGGCAAAATTTATTTATTAAAAAATTAAAAAGATATTTATTTATTTGTGAGAGAGAGAGAAAGCGCACAAGCAGGGAGAGAAGCAGAGGGAGAGTGCACCCGAGTATTCATGCTCATGGGCTTGCCACCGGTCCTGGGGACAGTGGGCAGGGATTCCCGAATGTACCGGGCATGCCATTTCTTGGTGATCGCCAGGCAGGTTGGAATTCGGGGGCCAAGCTGCCTGGTTCCAGCTGCTCCAGGAACCAAATCACCAGCCAACAGCTGGAGCAGACTCTCATCAAAAGTCCCCCAACTTCTGCCCTCCATGTGCTTCCTGGAAGGCACTCACAGCCTCCGCCCACACCAGCAACGCGGATCTGATTTTCCCCACCAAGCTCTCGTGGCAGAGCCTTGGAGATCCCAAGACTTACTAAATCTTTGGCTGTTGGCTTCGAGAGTTTCTGGAACAAAGGGAAGCCGGATGGCGATTAAAGCCACTGAGTTTTCTCTCTGTGCTCTTGGTTCCGGGAGGACTCCTTCAGATGGGAGAACTCATTCAAGCAAACGGGCAGGATATCGAGTCCAGCAAAGCCAGAGTTAGAAGGGCTCAAAACATGGACAGAGAAGCACGTTCACACTTAGTTAATGGACATTTGCTTGGAGCTTTTCCCGAGGAGCTCCGTGCAAGTGGCTGATGGTCCCGAATGAAGGTGGCCTCACTCTCAGGGAGGTGACCGTCACCTGACACAGACATGGGATAATCATAAATGGCAACCGTGTCCGGAGGGTTGAATAATCTCCCCTCCCCCATTCATGTCCATCCAGAACCTCCAAATGGGGATGGGACTCCTTTGGAAATACAGTCTTCGCAAATGTGTTTAAGGTGGGGATGGAGATGAGAGCATGCCAGATTGGGGGGCGTGGCCTAATTCCATGAAAGCATCTTTGTAAGAGACACACAAGGGCACACAGACATGGAGGACAAGGGCTTGGGATGGGGTGGCGGAGACAGGAATGGTGTGCGCCCCAGCCAAGGACTGTCACAAGTCTCAGAAGCTAAGAGAAAGGGCCAGAGCCAATGATGCCCTTGAGCCTTCAGGGAGAGCACGGCTCTGTGGACGCTGATTTCAGACTTCTCGCCTCTCCAACCAGGAGGGAAAAGCTTATTTTGTTTTAAGCCACTCCATTGGTGGCAATTTGTTAAGGAGGCCGTAGGAAATGACCACGGGTGCATGAAGACCAGTGGGTGTAGAGTGGGAGGCATGTCTTCTCCTTCCTGCAGGATCAGGGTGTGCTTCAAGGAGGAGGTGACAGCTGAGGTGGGCCCTGAGGAGATGAAGAAGCAGCTGGGCAGACAGGGAGGAGATGGGCTCCCAGAAGAAGGAACAGCCCATGGAAGCATGGAGACGCCGACGAGCACAGCTTGTCTGGGACACCGACGGAGAGTGGGTGCTGAATGCGGCCGAGAGGAGCTAACGTCCTGAAGAGCCTTTGTGTCTTGCTACAGAAAGTGGCCCTTCTCCTGGAGGCAGCGGGAGCCCCTGATGCCGGCAGAGTGGGGAAGGCGTGTTCTCATTTTCAACTGAAGGTTTACAGGCATATAAGGAAGTGACTGGTTCTGAAGGGCACAGCTCTGTGGATTCTGAAAGGGGCACACACCCGGGTCAAGGCACGGAACATTTCTAGCACCCAGAGACAGCTCCCTGGGGCCCCCCTCCAGCCAAGGCTCAGCTCCCCAGGGGCAAGCACTCCTCCGACTTTCATCAAGGTCCCGGATTCGTTCTGGCTGCTCTTGAACCACACTGGGTCGTACGGGGCCCGCCTGGCGTGCGCGGCTTCTTCCACTCAGCACCCAGCCGTGTAACCGCAAGTGCCAGCACTTTCTTCCTCCGCCCCCCGGAACGGTCTTCTAGTACATGACACGTGAGAGTGTAGCTCTTCACCTGCTGACGGTCTCTGGTTTGGGCTCTCACGAGCGAAGATGCCATGAACGTCTTTGGGTGAGAACATCTGCTTTCATGTCCCCGGGCGTGGACCTAGGAGCGCAAGCGTTGGGCCCTCGGACAGCCGTGCAGTCAGCTTTGGTGGGTATCCGGAGACATTTTTCAGTCGCGTTATCGGGCCGGGAAGGCCCGAGAAGCTCACACTAACGGTGTCTGTTCTGACGGCTCACTACCCCATCCTGACGGGGCGGTTCCCGGGGTCGTGGGGGCAAACACACTCCTGCTCCTGATCATGGCTGAAGATGGCTCAAAAAGCGGGGGAAGAAGGAGACCAGTTAAGAGAGCATCGCTGAGTGACGGGGACCTGGGGGATCAATGACTCGGGCAGGCGTTTGGGTGGCGTTCTCGGTGACGAGTTGGCTGCAGGCACTGAGGGACAGAGGTCACGTGGCCCCAAGTGTCCTGCCTCACCGGCGGGTTAGGTGGTGGGAAAAATCTCAGGACACAGAGAAAGAGACAGAAGGAGGAATAGGTTTGGGAGAAAGAACAGGTTTGGGGGAAGAAAAAGGTTCAGTCGAACACCCTTTCATCCCCAGCTGAAGCTGTGGGGGACAGACACCTCTTAGGGTGGCTGATGGTTTACAATCCCCCTTTCTGAGGAAAAGCCCCTGGGACTCTGGTCTGGGCCCCTGCAGACCTGCTGGACCGGCGAGCCCCGTCACTGGTGTTCCAGAGGAGCCCAGCTGACTCTGGCTGAGCCAATAAAACTCTCTTTCCTGGGAATTTGAAACTTTGAGCTGACAGGAACAGAATCTGAAAGTACAGAGCAGAGCCACAGGATGGAACATTCCAGAGAGGGACTCCGTGAACTCCCACGGCGCTCCTTCTGCCTTTCCTGGTGTTTGGTAGCCTCCACAACTGGATCCCTTCAGATCAATGCCCCCGACTGCCTGTATTAGTCGGAGCCAATCAAGTGCAATGACTCATAACCCCAGCGTCTCAGGGCCTGCACCTGATATGGTCAGTTTTTTCCTCACTACCTCTGCAGGGGGCTTTCCTCCATGCCAGTGTTCGGGGACTGGGCTGAAGGCATCTGTGGCTGTGCGCCCTTCTGGGTCCCTGGACAGAAGGGTGGCACACGGAGGTGTTGAGAAGCCCAGTGTGGAAGGGGAACGTGTTACTTCTCCTTCTATGCTGTCAACCACATCTGACTGCAAGGGAGTCTAGAAAATGCAGCCCAGTCTTGTGCCCGGGAGGAAGGGGAGAGCTGTTGTCTAACCCTGCCCCCTCACACCCCCGCTACACTGTCCAGACCGGGCCCGATGCTTCTGCCTAAAACATTCTCAGCAGGCACAGAACTCAGCTGCCCGAGGCCCAGGCTCTGAGCTAAGTGGCATATTCGCTGTTTCTGTTCATGTTAAGATCATTTGCTTTTGTATATATCCAAGCCCTAGGTGTTAGGCCTGTTAACCAGATTCCTGGAAATTCCTCAAACAATAAAATACAGCGTGTTTGGGTAGGATCCCACTCTCCCTGCCTCAGGCGACTCCTGCTCTCTCTGCGTCTTCGCCCTTTTTCCTTCTTGACGATGAGGAGCCCTTCAGCGAAGCATAGTCCTCTGTTCGTCTGTCTCTTTCTCTGTCATTCCTGCACCCACGTCACCGGGTCTCTGCTAGAGGAAGGAACAGGAGGGGATGTACGGTGTGCGGCCTTGCAGCTGGGCTCAAAACAAGCATGTCCTCGGGGCTGGAGTCAGAAACTTGCCTTCTTGAATCAACATTCTGCAAGACGGCTGCCTGCCTAATACGCCCACTGCAGTCCAGGCTGGTCGGGACAGGAGGGCTTCTCTTCACGAAGCTTTGTAAGGGTTGCCAAGTAAGTTACAAAAGCCCCAAGGAGAACCTGAGGAGGTCTCCTCCTCAGCCTTGGGGCAACTGCTTCTCCTCCCAGGGAAAGGTCCAGCTGCAACCTCACAGTCAAAGGGAGAGAACAGGCCCGCAAGGCTGAGAGCCGTGGTAGAGGGGACGGGCAGCTGGGGAACAGACTCTAGTGTTCTCGGAGGCTTGAACATCACTCAGGGCCTCCTCCTATTTTAGGGCTGAGCCAACTGACTTGCAAAGCAAAGCAACTTGCCCAAGTGCGTAACAGTGTGTAAGCATATACCCTATTTGCTATAAAGTCACCGTAATCCCAGTTAAACATGGCCGCCGTCAACGCTGCCCAGTGGCCTTGGTGGGATTAGTGTCTACTTGCTCCTGCGGGGGCGGGTGGGGGAGACCTCAGCCAGGATGACTGTGTTCTAGCCTACAGGCCTCTTCTTCCGCTGGTGCTGCAGATAGTTTTCTGGAGGCCCCACACTTCCTGCATTTACACTCGCAAAAATTTCTATCCACTGAAGCCACAGTTTCTTCATTTGTCAAATGGTAATTTCCCCTTCTCAGAATGTTTGTGAAAGTGAATGCAGAGAATACTCGTGTCTAGACCATGATGAGCGCTCAGTAATCGTGACTACTGGATGACAGCGGAAAGGGTGATGATGATGGTGGTGCTGCTGCTGCTGGTGACGGTGTGATGGTGATAGAGATGATGGTGACGATGGTGGTGATGGCGGAGATGATGGTGATGATGGTGATGATGGTGATGATGGTGATGATGGTGATGATGGTGGCGATGGTAATGACAGTGATGTTGGTGATGATGATGGTGATGATGGTGGTGGTGGTGATGATGGTGATGGTGGTGATGATGGTGATGATGGTGATGATGGTGATGATGGTGATGATGGTGATGATGGTGGCGATGGTAATGACAGTGATGTTGGTGATGATGATGGTGATGATGGTGGTGGTGGTGATGATGGTTTTGGTGATGATGATGATAGTGATGATGGTGGCGCTGGTGATGACGGTGATGTTGGTGATGATGGTGGTGATGACACAGTTCTGGTTTTCCTTCCTGAAATCGTCATTAGAAATAGGTCAAGTGAGGCTTTCTTTGTTTCCATCCAAAGGATTCTGTCTTTCCTAACCTGAGCCATATGGAGCCTGTGACAATGATAAAAATTAAGAATACTGATCTTCTATTTAAAATATTCATATTTTTTAGTATTGGATTGTTTGCATTACTTTTTAACTTTTTAAAATCTGGCATTAAAATAGTTCTTCTTTGAGTACTGAGTTCTCCATGGCCCCTTAAATGGTGCAGGCCGAGCAAGTGCCTCGAGGGTCCCTCCCCGGTTCTGGCCCCGGGCTCTGACGGTGATGCTGACCTTTCTTGCCATGCGTTCTGCCACGGCTCCACGTTGCCGTTCCCCCACAGGCCGCATGACCCTCTTCTGGGGCCTCTGGTCTTATTCCCGCAGGGCTGTATTTGGCATCTTGGTGTCTCTGACCTTGCACAGCAAAGGGAAGTTCTTTTTACATACTCCAGGGCTAGAACAGGGACTTCCTGACTGGGGTCTGACTTCTGACACAAGCTCTCCACTGAGTCTGGAAAACGGACTCCCTGTATTTCCCGGGCAACACAAATTTCTCCCCATGTCTCAGCCAGGTGGTCCCAGGGGCATTTCCAATGACACTGTGCCTCATCCACTGTCACGTGGACTAACGCCTGGCTGACCCCTTCCCCTGGGTCTCTGAGAGGAACAGAAGCTGGGCGGCCCCCACGGCCCGCGAGAGCACTCAGGGAAGTCATCGGCTGGCTGGGCTTCCCTACCGTGGCCGAGCTGGCTCCCAGTTCTATAACCAGACACGATACGGTGCGGAAGCTGGGCCTCATCGAGTGGATGATGTGGGGATATTTATGATCCGGATAATGCTCCACATGTTGCTGTTCTCACGTGATTTTAGAAGTTTAGATCCTGAAATGATCTTGGAAATTATCTTGTCTCCAGCAGTTTTCAAACTGTGCTCAGCAGAACACTGAGGTTCCGGGGCCGGGAATGGCCTTCGGCGCTGCAGGGGCGACCCAGGGCTGGTTCCAGGGTCAGAAGGTGGAGGGAGGAGAGGCTGAGCGGGCAGAGCTTTGGGCCCCTCTCCGGCTTCATCCAGAACAACTGCGTGTGATCTGTTCTACACACAGGGCCTCTAGTGTGTTTGTTTAAAGAAAAGAATCTCTGATTAAAAATAGTTTTAAAACCATGAACCCAGTTCAGAGGCTCTCAATCCTGGCGGCACACTGGGAATCATTTCAGGAATTTTTAAAAATTCCAAGACCCAGGCCCTCTACCCGAAAATTCAGATTTAATGGGTCTATGGTGGTGTGTAGGCATCAGCATTCAAAACCATCTTCCCAGATGACTGTGATGTGCCACCAAGGTTGAGGACCACTAATCTGGGCCAGCATTCTTCTTTGTACACATGGAAAATTGGGGCCCCAGGGAGGTCAGTGGTTTGTGGAAAGCAACGCGTTAGTTCGTCTGCAGGCTGGATTAGAACCCTGATCTCCTGGCGATTAGTTGCTGTTTCTTAGACTCCACACACACAGGAGAAGATAATCCAGCTATCCTATATGCATGGGACCTTCAACAGTTTCATTTTCACATTTGGACAAATATTTTTAGTCCAACATTTGAGTATCTGGGGGGAGAAAAACCTCAAGCAGGAAAGGACGTTGATATTTATACTTCTGCTGGGAAAGACAGGCATCGAAGTCACAGAGTGGCCCCCAGACCACACAGATCCAGTCGTCCATGAGGAGGCCCAGAGCGCCAGCTCCCAGGCCCGCAGTCTGGCTTAACCACTTCATGCACCGAGCTCCGCGCTCCCTTAGGAACACCAGCCCAGTTGCCAGCTGGTTGATGAAGACAAACTGGCGATCCCGGGCAAGTGTTTTGTGTTTTCAAGGTCAAGCTTAGTTTCTCCCCACCAAGAGGAGAAAAAGGCATATGGACTTGGCCTGTCAGGGTACACAGTGCACACCATTAACTGTTAGGGCGGCACGCCAGTGATGGTGGTGGGACAGCGGTAAGAGGCATGCTGAAGGCACAGCTGGGAGAGCCTTGGGACAGCTCTGTCCCTGCTCACAGTGGGGGTGGCCAGTCCAGGTAACCCCAGCCTGAGGCCTCACAGGGTGTCCACCAAGCAGGAACAGAGGCCACAGGATGTGGGAGTTCAGTGGAGACGGAGCACTGACGTCTGGAGTTACAAATTCTTGGGGATCCCATGGCAAAATGTGTGCACAGAATGGGGGACACATGCCCTGTGTCTTAAGACATCTGTCCCAAGCTGCTGCTTTCACGCTCGGAATGCTCTCCCCGGGGAGCCTGCGGCCATGCAGTGAGAAGTCCAGGCTACCACTTGGGGGAAACCAGGCTCTGGGGGGGTTTCTACTCTTCCACCTCTGGCAGCCCCACCACCCTGTCTTTGCACCCACCCCGCCCGCCTCACTGCAGCCGGGCACGGCGCACACCTCTTCCCCCGGACCGCTCCACGGTGGCCCCTCCCCACTGCCCGCCCTCCACCTCCACTGGCACATTCCTCCCACGTTTTTAAGTTCGAATTCTCTGGACCCTGAGTGAATCAAATGACCTTTGTGAACATTTTTGAGGTTAGAGATTTCTGGCCAGATTATGAATTATTTTTCCTATGGGTTAACTGCTAAGCCCTGAGTAAGTCAGCTGTGACCAGGGTAAGGACGCCGGCGCGTGGGAGGTGTGGGGTCCCAAGGGCAGTGTGTCTTCCTAGGAAGCAGGAAGTTTACAGATGTACATACACACGTAGACCTGTGCATCTCTGGTATGTCTCTCTCTGCACCTGTACCTACTTGTATCCATATCTAGACCTAGGCCTATGGACGTCTTCCTTTTTCCCTCCAGTCCCTGGATCTCATGGGGAGAGGGTTGCCTTAGACCATGCAAGACCCTGTCTTATTTGTTTCCTTGTTTATTTCCTTCTGTCTTCCATCCCCTCCCCGTTTTCTGCTCCCCGTCCTTCTGACGGATTCAACGCAAACGTTTTGTTGCAGTGTAGAGTCGAGAAGGGGAATTCTTGGCTTTGAGTCCCAGATCTGACTAGCTGCGGGGCTTGGAGTGTTCCTGCCTTCGAGGGTTGCGTGAGAGCCAAGTGGAAGGATGCGTGCACGGGCATGCAGAAGTACGTAGGTCCTGGGGGACCCAGGACAGTCCCCTGGCCGTACACTGAAGAGGGTTAGTGATCTGGTGTGTTCTTGTGAGAGATACACCTCATTCTTCGGACGGTGTGAGTGGCATCCAGTTATGTGTCTCATTCTTTCACTTGTTTCACGCAGCATGTTTTACTCGTGCATATGAATTATTACTAATTTTTCTCGGCATGAACTGTTTTTCACAAAGATGCTTCTTAATAGCTGCGTGCTTTTTTTTTTTTTGGCCAATTTATCAATTCTGTATCACTGAACATCTAGGTTGTTTCTGGTGCTTTGCTATAAAAACAAAGCTTCATTTTGCATCCACTGACATACACTTACGTGTGATCTCCATGTTTTCCGTAGATGGTATTAGTGGGGTGGAGCAGCGGGCATGCTCATGGTGGACGACCTGGCCACAGGCTGCCAACCGTCCCTCCAGGCTGGCCGCACTAATTCATACTCTTTAAGCCAAACAGAAGATGCTTGTTTCCTCTGTGCCCTTCATTGTGCCCAACAAGGTGCATTTTCATGGAGAAATATAAAATCTTTGGCCCTGAGATCTTAACTTGCAGTCATACTGGAAGTGGAGTGAGCCTTATCCAGAAAGGCGAACGTTCGCATCAGAGAAGAGGACAAGGCCCAGAGGAAGACAGCTTCTCTCACGGCGGGAAGCAGGAGAACGACACGGACGGGGCAGAGAGACCTTAGGTCTCTGATGTCATGGGGACCTCTGCTGAGCACAGAAGCAAGAGCTGGTGATGGAAAGAGGCTGGCAGAGCCAGCGGGGGGTGGGGCGGGCTCTGCCGCCTTTCCTGGAAGCGAGCAGCCCCCTGGTTACACATTACGTTCATTGTGATTGTAAGTACGGGTTTGCCTTCCCTAATGGCAGGGTTGGGTAACGATGTGGTGATGGGGCATGCCTTCCCCAGGAGGATCCGGACTGCAGATGCCCGATTCAGATGGAATGCTTGGCTGTTTGATTGTCAACTCCCATCATTTGGTTGTATTTATTGAGCTGGGAATGTGGGGAGGCTAACTCTCTCCAATTTTTTTTTTTTTTTGGTTGCTTTTAATTTGGGAAGGCAACTAGGGAACAGACCCGGCCTATTATTTCCACTGGATAAGGACCCCTTGACAATGCATGGGTTGGAATTTGCGGTGGGGTTCTGTAGGAGAGAAGCAAAGGCTATGGGTTGGCTTGCCTGAGATGATCTGGGGGCGAGGTTTGGGTCCTGGGGACTCTGAATGTGAGCCAAGGAGCTGGATCTCATTCCCACCCACCAACAGCCACCGAAGGGATGGGTGTGTGACAGGCGCTTTGGTGCTTCAACTGGGTATCAGTTAGGAATGCTGTTGGCTGCACGTAACTCACTCAAGACTAACTGCAAGTGAATAGTAAACATGGGAGGTCATCTCCCCCCAAATAAGAGGGAGGAAGCAGTCATCTAAGCAACATCAACGCTCTGAGGTGGCATCTTGGAGATGTTCTTAGCTTCTACCCCAAGATGTTCTTAGCTTCTACCCCAAGCTAATGGGATGTTGGAACATCCCATTTCTCACCATCCCCAATCTCTTTCTACTAAACACCCTCCTTTCATTTGTTACAAGATTGCTCCATCCCGGTTCCAGAGAGCTGCATGGCAATCTCGAAGAGGGGCACTGGCTTCAAGCTGAGGGTGGCTGGAGCAGATGGCTGTGAACCCAAAGGAGGTACCCATGTGTGTCTCACTGCTCATCCCTGCCTCACTGTGGGGCAAGGGAAGCTGCCGAGCAGCCGGCTTGCCTGGTTCTGGTTCCACGATCTCACAGTTTGTCTAGCCCCTGCCACCGGTTATCACCGGACGGTAGCCAGCAGCAGGACACAGGCTCTGACTTGGATGCTCAGATCCGGGTTCGACTCTCAGACCCACCACTTTGGCCTGTGTGACCTTGGGGACGTCTGAGCATGTCTCTGAGCCTCAGTTTCCATCTATCTAATGGAGATGAGAATGCACCCTCGAGAACTGTGAGGTGTAGAGGTAAAGTATGAAATGTCCCCAGTACTGCTCCCGGTACAGTGGGCTAAGTAATCGGTCATCTCTTGTCATGATTCTTGCCGTTGGAGGGGGCGGCAGAGGGGCCAGTGACTCTCCCCTGAGGACATGGACAAAAAGGAAAAAGGAGACGTGATGGGACTTGTCTTAGATTTTGCTCCCACTGGCTGTTATGACGAGTGTGTATGCTTGTGCGTTTAATACACGATGTGCACGCTGTGGGTTCTAGAACAGCTTTCCGCGTGCAGCTAGGTGCTCCGGATTAAACCTCGCAGCCCCCTCTGTGCAGACATTCAAGTCCACGACAGGCATTGCAGGAGATGGCACTGGCTGAGATCTTTAATCTGCAAGGAGGGTTCTTCTTATCCGCCATGTGAGTGACGATGAGCAGATGTGCAAGGACATAGGCAAATAGGTATGGGCTTCTCTGACAGTTACCACCAGCCCACCAAAACTTTGCCTTTCCAACACAGAACGAGAGGACTAGGGACTTGGCCTCATGGAGAAACCACCAGACACTGCAGCCTTCCCCTGTCTGTAAACCACTGCCCCCGGCATCGTGGGGGTAGTCAAGACGCCCAGCTCCAGCGGTCCTCCGTGGGATGCTTCTTTGGAATGAGCTTCTGGAGCAATTGTGGGATCACCAGCAGTGGTGGAAAGTAAATGGATAGATAGGGGGAGAGCCAATTTTAAAAACAAAGCCACATCTGAGCATCTGGATTGAATTTGACAAAGAGTTGGCAGTGGATGGGCTGTTAAATCCCCCAAGTTTAAACTCCTTATATGACAGAGGAGAAAACTACAGCCTAGAAGGGAAGTGACTTGCCTAAGGTCATATGGTGGTAATGCAATTCAATCCATCCGTCCATACATCCACCCTCCACCCATCTCCCCATTCATCCATCCATCCATCATTCAACTCATCAAAGATACATGCTTAAGATTTCTGATGTGCTAGGAACCATACTAGGGCACCAACAAGCAGATCAGATCCACATCCTCAGGGAGCCTACGTGCCAGTGAAGGAGAGGGATTACAGCAAATCATGTACTTAATTTCAATTGGGATCATTGTTATGAGGAAAAATTCAGGGTTCTAGGACAGAGGATCCTGAGGGATCTGGAAATACTCTCTAAGGAAGTAATCTTTAAACTGAGACCTGAAGAAGTCATACCAGCCAGACAAAGGAAAGAGTGGAGGTAGAAGGGAGCATTTCAGGCAGAGGGAAGTCTCCAACAAGAGGAGCATGGGACAGAAAGAAAATGAAGGAAGCCTAGAAATGCTGGGGAGGCTGGCAGCCTGAGAACTCAGGCTTATAGCTTCCTGGTTGAGCAATCTTTCCACCACACTCCACAAGCCCTGCTTGTACCTTGTAGAACCAGTCTCTTCTCTGATTCTCACGTTTGGAGAGAATTGGTAATGAAAATGCTTAGCCGATTCGCTCTATGGAAGATTCATTCTAGACTGGCTTGGGGCTTAAGTGTTGGAGGAGAAGCCAATTTGGCTTATAAATATTAAAATCCAACTGCTAGAGCACACCTAATAAAGAAATAAATTCTCTCCCCAAATAAGAAGTCTGGGGTTCTCCATCCTATGGTGGAATGAATTACCTAGTGATCCCAGGACTCTGGGTGGCATATCTGACATTCTCCAGACCTTCTAGCATAGTCACAGGTGGCAAATATCTACTTAGGCATCATATCATGGTACGAAGGCTTCCAAAGGCAGGTAGATGGAAAAGCAACCTCACACCTTTTCTCAGGGAGAAAAACTCTTTTCCAGTTTTACAATATCCTTCCTTTTAAGGCTCATTGGTCAAATGGGGTCGTCTGTTCACTGCTAGCTCTAAGAGAGGCTGAAAAAGTGGTTGCCTGGGGAGATAAGGCAAAGAGGTCTGCAAACGGCTGCTGGGCGACCAACTGACACTCTCTGTCACATACCGTTAGCTCTTAGGGCAATAAAGCCACCCAAAGGAGTGAGTCCTCTTTCCATTCCCAGTTATGTGGTCCTGGTGATTCTGACCTATTTCTGCAGTTCATGTTTGTTAGCATTTCAGTGTGTGATGCGGTGCAGAAAAAGCGTTTGACACAATTCAAGACTCGGCAAGTTGTGTCGGCATCTGAGGAGGGAAGGGCCTCAACCTGGTGAGAAGCAACTGGAAAGTCAAATGGGAGGAAAAAAGGAGCCCCAATCCCTACCGCACAGCATACACAAACATCAACTTAAAATGTACCAAAGAGATAAATGCAAGAGCTAAAACTATGACCTTCTAACCTTCACAGACTTGGGGCAGGCAAAGATTTCCTGGACATGAGAGAAAACAAAAGATTAAAAAATTGGCAAATTGAAATTCAAGATTAAAAATACTGTTGAAAATGAAAAAGGAAGCATTGGGAAGGAAGAACATAGTTACAATACATACAGTTAGATATTGGCTTATATCCAGAATATGTAAGAACTCCTATAACCGACTCAATTTTACAAGTGACCAAGACCCTTCACAAAGAAGGAGAATGTCTAATGGACACACAAGATGCTCAACATTCCTTAGTCGTTAGGAAAAACACCCGCTAAACCTGTAGTATGGCAGCATTACATGCCCACCCAAATGGCTAAAATTAAAAAGACTAACACTACCAAGTGTTGGCGAGGATAAGGAGCCACTGGAACTCTCGGGGAACTGTTGGTGGGTGTACACAATGGACAACCACTTGGAAAGACAGCTTGGCAATTTCTAACAAAGTGAGGGAAATCAAAACACATGCTCACAAAAGGACTAGATGCCAATGATCAGAGCACCATATGATGGAGAAGTCCTCAGCCATAAAAGGGAGCAAGTTCCTGATACGTGCAACAGTACTGGTGAGGCCTAAAATATTATTTGGTGTGGAGGAAGTGAGACAGAAGAGTACATATGGCACGATTCCATTTAAATGAGGTTCTAGAACAGGCTGAATCAATCTATGGCTGAAGACATCAGAAGACTGGCTGCCTGGAGTAGCAGGGCTGATTGGGAGCGGCAATGGGCATTTTTGCGGTGATGTAAATGAACGAAATACACTGTATCTTCATTGGGGTTATGGTTGCGTTGTGTATACATTCGTCGAAATTTGAAATGGATGCATCTTATTGTAAATACATTTTGCCTCAATAAGATTGATTTCAAAAAATCTATCCTAAAGCAGAAAAATGTGTATTCTCGTTAGCCTCAGGCTAATGGAAATGTCTACTGGGCTCTTAAAATAACAGTTGCATTTTAACCTCTGTGGGAGGTGTAGGAGAGTTGAGCTCTCTCCAGGGCGGCTGCAGCCTCCTAGCTGGGTGTTGGGCAAGAGCTCTGAGTGTGGTTATTACTGGGAAAATATGTCTGCATAATGCAATCAGGGGCTGCCCAAGCCTCAGCCTCATTATGAGCTTTGGTAAAGCAAGAGTTGGGTAATCTGGTGGTAATGTGTGTGTGACGCGTGCGTGTGCACGCACGCGCACACACACACACACAATTCCCTCCACCCCAAACACAGAACATAGATTTATCGGTTCTCTGTGGAGAGTCAGGCCCCTGGGGCTGGAAAATGAGACCCGACACCATCGTCCTCGGTTGTTACTGTCATTAAAGTAAGGGCTGCCGTGGATGGAGCACGTCCTTCGTGCAGGCCCCTCCTGCTCCTGCTATACTGTCTCATCCAAGCCCGTCACCAGTACTTTGAAGCAGAGAATTGTCTTCCAGCTACGGGGGAGCCAGCTGAGTCTCTGGGAGGGTCATAAGCCTAAGGCGGTGGATCCTGGTCCCAGCTGTCCAAGCCTCCCTAGAGCCATGCCCATGGGTGTGACCGGGAAGGGCTCCCTGGCTCCACCCCTGGAGCCTCCCCCGCAGGACTGGCTTTGGCCAGCGGGGTTTTAGCACCGGGAAGGTACCAGATCCATACCATTCGGGCTCCCGCTCAGGAATGTGCACCCCTGTGACTTTGCCAGGCCACGAGGATGTGAGTGGGCCAGCTAGACATGAGAAACAATGCTGACGAGTTGACTTCCCACTTATCCTGGCTGTGGCCCGCCCAGATCAGCCACAGCCCACCAATCCCAGAAATGTGCGCAAGCCCAGGCCAGACCAGCAGGGCTGGCCCCTAGCTCACCCCAGATGCATGAGCAACATACATTTACTGTCCGTAGGACCCTGAGGTTTTGTGGTTGGCTATTATGCAGCACTATGACGTCAAGCGGTAACCATAAGCCTTCATCTCTCTGAGCACACTGAAGGCCTGCTGGGGCTTCTCCCCAGGGCAGAGTTGTAGGCAGGCAGCAACTTCTCCCAACAGAGCACCTGAAGCCCTAAGAATCTAGCTCCTGTGTCCCCCGCCAAGTAGGTTAGTCACACCCTGGCTCATGGATCACAGGGGAGCGGTTAGTCCACTTACGGAGCAGCAAGGAAATTACCAAAAGATACAAAGCTCCAGAATGGGAACAGACAGGACCAGTGCTTCCCGGCCATCTGGTGCACTGACCGGAGGCTCATCCTATGGGTGACGTGACAGATGGTCACTGTGCAGTCCTGGGCGGGCCCTTGGCTCGTGTTGGTGATGCTGCCGACGCTGGTTGGTGGTCCAGGGACCACACTTTGAGAAGCAAAGGACGAGCTGTCCAGCGAGACTGGAATGGACAAAACGTCAGGGTCCAAGGCCTACTGCGAGAGTACGTCTACTTTTCTGGACATTTATGTGTGTGTTGGCGTGTGCGCGTGTTCAGTAAGATGGGGCCCAGCAAGTGAGGAGCAGTGAACTAGAACCGGAAGCAGGACTCGTGTCCAGACACAAACACGCTCAGGTGGAGTTCGGCGATGGATCATTTTGACTATATTTTAAACATCGAAACGTCCCTGTAGGGGACATACGCCTTATCTAGTCCCACGGAGCTTCCATTACAAAAATTTGAACCTGTGCCATTTCCTGTGGTGAGGGCTTACACAGAGGGGTGAGAAGGGCACATCTATTTTGGATTCTCATTTCAAAACCTCCCAATATCGCCGAAATCAGCTGGCACAAACAGAGCGCTTGGGAGTTTCTTTCATAGGAACGCACCGGGTGCCTATCAATGAACCACATACAACCGGGCGGAAGAGCCCGCCAATGGCCGCTCCATCAACTTTGGCAGATGTGTACATTACGCCTTTTGATCTCCAAGGATGCTGTATTTAGATGACATAATGCGCCTTTGGTTATCTTTCTCTAAGGTAGAAGGGACGTAAGCAGATATCCACTTTTGCAAGATAAAATTAGCACCTCTTTGCTGGAAGATAAACATTTTCAGCAGGAAAGCTCTGATTAAAGTACAAAGCAGCCGAGGGGTATGAGGCTGTACCCCTTTGAGTGAAATTCCTATTTATAATAAAAGGAAATAGCATTGGTATGACATAGGGCAGTGAGACGCAGCCACGTTTCCCAGTGCTAGAGCAGTGGCCCCAGGGGCTGCTGTTCCACACGGTACAGCACGGTTGGGGTCCAGAAACTGGGGCTCAGGGTAGGAAAGGGGAGTAGGGGGCTCCATGCCGACCCCTGACTCACAGCCAGGGCTCCACTGGGCCACATGCTTTTTGTCGCACCTTGCAGGGCTGCGGCGAGCAGCTGTGTGGTCTGCTCCCCGCACCTCTGCCCTTGGCCAAGGGGGGTCAGTGGGGCTACCGTCCCACTGCCCCCCACTCACCCCGTGCCGGGCTTGGTCGGCCCCAAGGGTGGTGTCACCCTGATTGTTCTCCCAAAGCCACCGCGCAGACGAGCTACGGTGGCCCTGTTGTTCTCCCAGGTGCTTTTTGCTGATTCCCATGTACGGGCTTTGCCCACACACACCGGCCTCAGACAGTCTTCCCCTCTCCACGCTCCCCCCTTTCGTGGAGGCCGCGGGACTGTGCGTGGAAAGAGTCTGGGGCTTCTCATGTCTGGAAAAGCGACCAAGCTGTGCACAGGGTCCTAGACTTCATCTTCCTCCACGGGATGGCTGTCTTTCAAATCAGGAAATGTTGGCTCGAGAAGGCGTTGCCGAGCTGCGTCTGCTCTCGGAGACTCCCGGTGGGCCGGGAGCTACTCCTGTTCTGGAGGGGGCAGCCCCCTTCCTTCACGTCTCCAGCAAGTATCTGTGCTCATCTGCTGGGTGCCCAGGGCAGGCACCTGGGGGGACCAGCTAGGGCATGGCTCTGTCCTCGCCGTCCTGCAGAAATGACCAACCAAAGTGTGGTGAGGGTGACAGGAAGGGGACACCCTGTAGAGAGGCCTGAGTGGCTCTTGGATTCAGTATTCAGAGGCAGCCAGACGAGAAGGGAAGGCAGGTGAGGAGGGACCTGTGTGTGCAGTGACTCAGAGGCATGGCGAACTGAGGGAGGCCTGCTTGGCTGGGCCACAGAGACGGAAAAAGACTGCTTTGGGGCCACGATGACAGGGCAAGACGCTGTGGACCACGGAGATAGGACAAGACCACTGTGGAGCCACAGAGACAGGGCATAATGGCTGTGGGCCACAGAGAGAAGGCAAGATGGCTGTGGGACCAAGACCCAACCACGGGAGTGCTGCGAGTCACGTGGACGGTTCCAGCTGACCACATGCTCCTCTCTGTCTGTCCCCAGCAGTGGCTGTTGTCCCACGTATGCTCAGAAGTGTCCAGGTTATAACAGTAGAGGACACTCTCCTCTCTGAAGGATGTTAAGCAAAAGGATGACACGCTGAGCTTGAGGAGTGAGAGGTCACCCTGGCTGCTGCGTAAGGCTGGCTCAGAGCGGCAGGGGGGTTGGGGGAAGGGCTGCCGCTGACCAAGGCAACTGCCTTGGAGAGAAAGTGACCAGGTCTTTTGGTGGATCCCTCAACCCTGGCCCAGCACTGACATTAATCTGGGAGGCCCACGTCACGGGGCCCACCAGTCCCAGGAGGTCAGGGGATTAGTGGGGTTTTAGCTCAGATATGTCCAGTGGGTCCCCAAACCTGCCTGTGGTCACTTCCCCAGTTCTGGAGGGTGGGCGTGGAGTGGACACGCTCAGGGCGGGCAGCACCCTGGCGGAGGGAGTGCAGGGGAGAGGAAGGGGCCTGTCTAAGGGGACCCCAGAGCTGAGGACAGTCATTCTGAGTCTCGGACAGCCCAGAAGTGCATACTGTGTGGAGAAGGGGCGGCCTCCCCCTTCAGAGTTGCCCCTGGGCTCACCCTCCACAGGAGCTGTGGTGACCGTGTTCCCACTCCCGCTGCGATGGCCTCAGGAGAGGCGCAGACTCTGCCGGCACTCCCTTGGCACCCAGCTAAAAGAGACTGCAAACCTGTAAGCGTGCATGACTCCCGGGGATCTTCTGTGTTAACAATGACATTGACCTAGAGTTTACCTGTGCTCTTTTAAAGGGCTGCGGATTCAAAGTGGGCCCTGATTTGGCTCGGGGCCCACTCCTCCTGCTGTGGAGGGTCCTCCTCCTTGCCCCTCCCCTGGTCAGAGCTCTCATGTCCCAGAGCTGGGCATCCGTTCTGGCTTTGGGAAGGGGCCTGCAGGAAATCCCCTACACTTCGGTACGGACTTCTAACCCTGCACTTCCACCCCTCCTGGGGAAGGCATTTTATAAATCACATCTCATTGCAGATAAGTGAGACTCCTTCCCAGGAGCAACCTTCAGGGAGGAGAGGCAGGGTCAGGAGGGGTTTTAGGGGTGTGCCTGGGCCATAACATTCAGACTGCCTTTGATGCCCTTCTCTGAGCCACAGTGGGCTCCTTGCCCTCTGTTCTCTGTCCTGCCAGGTCCCTGGAGCCACACCTGCTTCTCCAGCGAGAGTTCCTAGAGACCCACCATCCTGCACCTAACACCACCTTCACTCCAAGCCTCTTTCATGGCAGGCACACGTGTGGAGGGTCTGGCACTGCAGAGGTAAGCAGTGCCCGATCCCTTCACCTCTCTGAAATCGGCTTCCCTGTCATCACCTGCGTTTAGCTCACCTGGAAAAACGGTCCCCTCCCTGGATTCCCTCCTCAAAAAAAAAAATAAATAAATAAATAAAATTAAAAAAAATAAAAAAATAAAAAAATAAAAAAATTTAAAAAGGGACTTGATATTTCATACATCAAAGAGAAAAAGACAAGCTTTGATGTAATATTGATTTTACAGTTTAGTTTTGATTTTCTTTTTAGCTCTATCTTGGTCAGCCCTGTTTAGGGCTTTGGCTTTATCCGTCCCTGGCTACTTCCTGGGTTCTCCTTGCTTAAAACCTCTGAGAGTCTGGGGGCGCCTGGGTGGCTCAGTGGGTTAAAGCCTCTGCCTTCGGCTCAGGTCATGATCTCAGGGTCCTGGGATTGAGTCCCGCATTGGGCTCTCTGCTCAGCGGGGAGCCTGCTTCCTGAGCTCTCTCTGCCTGCCTCTCTGCCTACTTGGGATCTCTGTCTGCCAAATAAATAAATAAAATCTTAAACAAACAAACAAACAAACAAAACCCCTCTGAGAGTCTGTGTCATCAGAAGACGTATCCCCCCAGGTCCTCAGATATCGGCTGATCAGTGTCAACACTTAATCCAGCCCAGGGAGACTGAGATAAGCCCTGAAAAGATTATGGGGTTGCCCCTACACGTGTATGAGATTCAACATAAAAGCAATACTGAACTATGTAAAAAAACCCACGGAAATGCAGCAAAGAGCTGATGGTTGTGATTGTATCTTACAGTAAGCATATTTAATGTGATTTGCTTCATTGGTTCATCTTTCGTTAATTGCTCCTCTGATTTTTTCCAGTGTTTAAGTCATGCATTTCCCCATTTTCCCTTTTACTGGCTTGTCCTCTTCTTGTTAATCTGCAGAGGTTCTGTTTTTGGGCTTCTGTGTTTTTTCTGTCATCTCACTTGTTATATAGGTTTATCTTTCTTGGCTTTTAATGTTTTTTCTTCAGGTTTAACTTATATCCAGAAAGTATACGGACTGCAGAAAACTTACATTTATAGCTTGCTGAGTTTTATGTACATGGTCACCTCAGTAGAGATATACAAAACCCCCAGTACCTGGGGTTGCCCCTTCTCAGCCCATACTTTCCCCTGAAGACGGCTTTTGTTCTGACTTCTACCCTCGAAGTGTGTTTGGAAAAACACCAAATTCCTCAATGCTCTTCTTGCTTTGGATACCCTGACTTGCTGGGACCTGTTACCCCTGCCCTTTGAGCAACCCACCATGGGCTGTACCCTTCCTGAGAACTTCTAGACCCCAAACAGTGGGGATTAGTCTTCCTGGTCCTCCTTCCCAGCCCAGACGAAGGAAGCATCTACATCAGCTGCACACTGGCGAACCCAGGAGCTTTGAAAACGTCCTCACGCAGGGTCCCATGCATAAGGGCTCTGGTTTAATGAGTCTGGGGTACAGCCTAGGCACTGGAGTTTTAAAAAAATCTCCCCTGGTGATTCTAAAGTCTAGTCCAAGTTGAGAACTCTTGCTCCAGATCAAGGAGCTTGGGAAGCAACTCCCACCCAGCCGGTAAAATCAACAGTAGCTCAGTGGGTCACGGACCCAGGGCGCTGGTTAAAGCTGGACAATCTCAGTCCCACCCAGACCTGCTGAACCGGAAACTGCCCTTTAGCCAGCCCCCAGGGAATAGCGTGCATGAGCACAGAAGGGCCTGGGACGAGGAGAACTCTTAGGTGCCTTACAGCCCTGACGTCCTGTGGTGTGGCTCCACCCCAGCCCCCCATCACGTATCGGTGTCGTCTCTTAAACGACACCTTTCAGGGATTGTCTGTTTTTACACCATCATGGCGAATTAGGTCTCTCGTTTTTGTTTCTTTTAGATGGGTCCTTAATCAGCAGAAATGGTTTCTCCGTAGTCTCTGTAAATAATTCTCTTAATATGGATCTCATCTATGAAGTTATTCTCCCCCAAAGAATTTGTGACAATTAAAAAAAAATGTCTTCGTCACCACGTCTGCTTCTCAGTAGAAGGCTGAGTTCACGCAGGTTCTTTCAATCCAAAGGCAAGGACCATAGGGCCGCTTCTGCCAAGCTTTGACCTGTGGGGTGCTACTTGGGCATAGGTGCTTCGTGTCCCCCTGGGGGGCTCCTCAGCTCCATTAAAATGTATCAAAGGCCATCAAAGGCTAGTTGCCTTTGACTCTGTTTTATTACAATTGGAAATTTATCTAACCCCCCACAATAAACTGAAATATGGTAGAAGGTTTTCTGGGTAAAATATTCCTGTTACAGAGATAAACACGTAACAGAAACATGAAGTCATGCAAATACCCACAGAGGGAGGGATGTGGCCCCGTTAGAACACTGTCTGAACGGGGTGAGGTACGTGGCAGGCTGCAGGGCTGTGCAGGGGCGGGGCACGGCTACCCTCGTCACCATCACTACGAGCCCATCAGGAGAAATTCATAGAAGCGGTTAGGAAGAGAAGATACAAGACTCTGATCAGAGATATGTCATGGAACACATCAAAATAAAAAGCTTCTGCACAGGGAAGGAACTAAAAGACGACTGACAGCATGGGAGAACGTATTTGCAAATGCCGTATCTGATAAGAGGGCTAATATCCAAAATCTATAAAGAACAGATACAACTCAACACCCCAAAACCAAATAATCCAATTAAAGTGGGCAGAAGAGGGGCGCCTGGGTGGCTCCGTCGGTTAAGCGTCCGACTCTTGATTTCAGCTCAGGTCGTGATCTCAGGGTCATGGGATCGAGCCCCACATCGGGATCAACGCTCAGGGCTCATTGCAGAATCTGCTTAAGTTTCTCTCTCTCTTCCTCTGCCCTTCCTCCTTTCCCCCGTGGCAGGGGGAGATGGGCAGAAGACACAGCCAGACATTTCTCCAAAGAAGACTTAGATGGCCAATGGGCACGTGAAAAGATGCTCAACGTCAGGAAAACACAAATCAAAATGGCAACGAGCTATCCCCTCACACCTGTCACACGTACCCGTGTCTACAGCAACATTATCTACGAGCAGCCCAAGCATCTACGGAGAGATGAACAGGTAAAGAAGGGGTATTATACAAACAGCGGAATATTACTCAGCCATAAAAAAGAACGAGCGCTTGCTGTCTGCAACGGCGTGGATGGAGCCAGAGGGTACAATGCTGAGTGAGATGAGGCGGTCAGAGAAAGACAGACACCGCAGGATCTCCCTCATATGTGAAATTTAAGAAACAAAACAAATGGACAAACGAAAAAAGAAAGAAACCCCAAAGCAGACTCTTAACTACAGCAGATGCACTGCTGGTCCCCAGAGGGGAGGAGGCGGGGCCGGGGGGAAAACGGGGCACGGGCCGAAGGAGCGCGCGTGTGGTGAGGCGCCGCGGGTGACTTACGGAGGGGCCGAGCCACTGTGCTGTGGCCCGACACTAAGGTCACTCACTGCCTGTTAACTAACTGGGATTAAAATGAAAAACTTAAAACAAGTGAAGAAAAAGAGGGGGATGTTAGAGAGGAGAATCACCCGTGATCCCACCACTTGCAGGTTTTTTCTATATTTGCAAACCACCAGCATCACTTTAGTTCCGGGTGTGGGGCCTCTAAGTGGCCAGTGTGGCTGAGAACATGGGCTCGTGTCGAGGTCACACGTCAGCTGCGGGCGGTTTCACTGGCAGTTGGAGGAAGAAGGTAGGGAGAGAACGTGGGATCGTCAAGTGACGCCACGCCACGCGGGACCACCGTTGACTTTCCCGCTCCCCCGTCTGGCAGTGGGCAGCACCGTGTTGAAGAATGGGCTCCCACTCTCCACGCATTCGGGGTTTTCCTTGTGCAGTCCGACTTAAACAACAGCACAATAATGGATACTTAGTGCCAACTGGCTCTTGGCCCATCTCTGCTGCCCTTTTCTGGCCGGAGAAACTGGGATCCAAGGAGGCAAGATACTTGCCTGAGCAATCCCAGCTCACCGGGGGCAGGGGCGGGACTGGAACCCGGTCTGCCCGACACCGGAGCCCCTGGCCACCACGCGGCCCGGCCTCTGCGGGCGGGAGGGCCCCGAAGCTGGGGGCAGACAGGTTCAGGACGCGGCGCTGTTCATTGCTCCTGCGGCTTTCCGCGCAACCGTCAACACGCTGTTTGAAGGGTGAGGGCCGCTGCACTTTGAAGAGAGTGGAGAAGGAGGGCTCCCGCGGGGGCTGCCATCCAAACAGATGCGACAGAAACCAGAGGGCGGCCAGGGTGGCCGAAAGGCTGGTGGGTGGGCGGCGAGCCTGCCGGGGCTCCTGGGCTGTCTTGTGATGACATGTCATGTGACCGCCAAGGCCAGGCCTGGGGCCTCCGCACGGTCCCTCCCTGTGAGGGCTGAGGCCCAGGGCGCTGTGCCCACCCTCCCGGCGGGCACTGAAGTCGTCTGCCACCAGCCGGGACTTCCGGGGGCAGACACCGGGGACCACACTCTCTGCCCCCAACAGCTTTGCTATCCCATGTTTGAGACCATGGCCCCGTTCCCAGATGGGTTCCTGAAGCGAGTCTTGCGGGCCGTGACCCACTCTGTGAGCAGAGAGGTGGCCTGGTTGTGGGGCTGGGGTCCCAGACCAAGCTCCTAGCGTCTGCCAAGCCCTGCGGACCTGAGGGGCACTTTCCCTGCCCTATTTACGCAATCCTGAGCAACTCTGTGAGGTGGGGCCGTTACCACCCCACTTTGCAGGTCAGCATTGGGAGGCTCCAGAGGGTCAAGCAACGTGCCCGGGAGACAGGCTAGGGCTCCACCCCAGGTGGTGTGACCCGGGCTTTACCCCGATATCACAGCCCAGAAGCTACGTTCCGCCTCTGCGGGAAAACGGCAGGCTCCTGACCCTGTGATTTTGCCACTGTCCCCTCATCGGGTCCTCAGGGCCTGACGTCTTTCTGCCTCCACAAAGTGAAGGCAGTGAGGCTCTGCTTCCTGGGTCGTCGAGGGGGTCAGAGGAGCCCTTCCTGTGAGCGCCTGCGGCGGGGAGAGGTGCCCGGCACCCATCATCGCCTCCGTGAGGCCATCACTGGGGACCGAGCAGCCTCCCCTGTGACGGCGGCTGCCTCTCCCGTTCCTGCCGTTGCCCTGCGTTGGAGGTGATGATGGTGCACGTGGGTGTCCCCGAGGAGAGGGGAGACCATCCAGATGAAGCAGGGGCTGCAGGCAGCGCGTGCTTCCCGCCACCTGTGCCCGGGCACGTTTGCAGTGGCCACGGCCGCCGTGCTGGGATGTCCCGCTCAGGCCTGGACGCATGCGGCTCTGTCCCCCCGGCCCGCCGGCTGTTGGGCATTCGGGGAGGGCCCGTGGGGGTGCTGGGTGGGAGGGAGGCACGAGGGGAAGCTGGAAGCTGCCTGCCCCCGCGCCTGCAGCAACCTTCTGACGGAGGAGAGAGGGAGAGGCTCGGGAGAAAGACCCTTTCCAGAGTCGTGTTGCTCGGGAGCGCGTCCATGCAGGCTGCGCCCCGAGAACAGGAGGAGAGAAGCGTGCGTTTTGCTGAGTTTCAGTTGGCGTCCACGGGGTCCAGCCGGGCCCGGGGAGCCGTGGTTTGCGTTGGTCCCTGTGGCCTCCATGAGGATGACCGTTCCGGCCACTACCCAGCAGGGCTCTCCTCATTAACCCGGTCACACGGGCTGATAAGCCGGAGAGGAGGGAGGGCGGAGCTGAGCCCCCACGAGTGGGTGCGGGGCGGGGGGCGTCTCCGGGCTCTGCTAATTGGGGTTCTCTTCTCCTCTCGATTAGGCTCTGCTCTTTGTCTGAGCAGACAAGATAAGGAGGAAGCTCGGCTTCCCTAACAAGCCCGCCTGGCAGGGCCGTGTGGTCACTGCCGAGCCCCTGGCCTCTGCAGGAATCCTGTCGCGTTTGGCTGTGGAATCGCTCTCCTCAGGAAACACGGTCGAGCGGTCGCTGTCGCCGTCACTGTCGCTGTCGCTGGGGAGCGGGACGCCACCCGGAGCCCCTCTGAGGGCCACCGGCGGAGGGCGGAGGCTGCCTCGAGCTGCCACGTCTCCCTCCTTCACCCAGAGACATTTTTCTTCCAAGCGGCTGACCTGATTGCTCATCAGAATTGCAGAAGTTCTGGGGCCAGGGACTCCCCAAAGCCACGGCTGCTCTCAGGCCACAGGGGAAGCGCCAGCACCCATGGCAGAGCGCAAACATCCCATCAGCGACATCAAGCCGGGCACTCCTTTTGCGTCTTTTCACCAGAAGGACATGAGAAAACAAATTGTGATGCATCAGCACCTGGTTTTTTTTCAAAAATAGAAATAATACCCTCCCCTCCCCGAAAAAAAGCTTCACTCGGCGAATTTGTAGCAGGGAGATGCTTACTTTAAATTTTTAAAGGCCCCACATATCCGACAGTCCAAACCAAGAATAATATTTGGCGCGGATACGGATTTTTCCCTCCTATCTGAATATACAAAGTATTGTATGTTATATTGACATTCGGGCTAAATCTTTCCCTTATAAGGTGTTTGACATAAATAGCTTTTATTATGTAATTCTTCAATAGAAGGAATACACACATTTCTTAAAGGTTCCAGCTGTTATTGTTATCATTTGAGACGTGGAATTGGAATCCCAACTTCCAATATCAAATTTTAGCACAAACCCTATAAAATCTATCTTGTCAGAATGTGCCAGAACCTCTAAGCCCTTCTCGGCCGAACAAGCTGCAGCTGGGGCTTCATCCTGACGGCAGAGAGCCGACTCTGTGTGTGGGACGGAGGCAGCGAACCGGCCCCGGTTTTCGCCCGGCTGCCGGCCGGCTGGGGAAGGCGTGGGTTTAGATCAGCCGTGTCCTACGCCGCCTGACGGGGTGACACGGGTCTGTAGGGCCGAGCCCGGGGCCTGGAGATAGGGCCAGCCAGCAGGAATGCGGGGAATGTTTTTCTTCGGACCCTATCGAGGCACGCAGACCATGGGGATTCTGCCCGTGGTGACAGCCTTAACATTTGCCAGAGCCCTGGACGCCGCCGCACAAATGGCATTGCCCACCCTGGAAGTGAGAAGGTAACGTTTATTTTTGTATTTTTTTCTCTCTCTCCCATATACAGACCGTAGAAAGACCACCAAGCGTGCGCCATTTTTTTTTCCACCATGATGTACAATTCACATTTGTTAATCAAAAAAAGTGCCCGAGGTCATCCACCTAGACTTTTTTTTTTTCCTTCTTCTTCTTAAACAGGAAACGGGTTTCAGATGTTTATATGTTAAAAAGTAAGGCTACTAATCTGTTTAGCCATTTACCAGATCCTGGCGAACTCCCTCGTACATTTTAATGCTCGGACCCCATAGAATGATTCATTTGATCCCTCTTGTTATTTAGAGTGAAAAACAAAATCTTTCGATAGTCACCTGCTTTTCTGGGACGGTTCCAGCAGAGGTAAAGTAAATGAGTAAAGGAATCCGGGAGTTCAGCGGAATCGTGCTCACGGGGGTGTTGCTGTGTCGTGTGTCTGAAAAATCCAACATTCTCAGGCCATTCTTCACAACAGACCGTGGTCACACGTATTTCCGTGTGTCTGTGGAGGCGTCCTCCTCGGATTCAGAATGGAGGTTCACAAACGCACACGGTTGGGACGTCTACGGCAAAGGGCAAACTAGTCCTTTCAAGTGTCAGCGCTCGCCCTTTGAATCAGCAGGGTATTTTCCACGGTGCTTCTCGAGATTAGGCTGTGAACGGTAACAGAGAAAAACCATTTTCCTCGGGAGTCCGTGATCACTTGAAAGGACTTCGGCCTGATGTTTAGAAATCAAGGTTTTTGTTTTATTGCTGGAATTTTTTTTTTCTTGCCCCGGGGCTGATCATTTCAAACGGTCGCACTGCTGGGGAATGCGTCCCTGTTTAGTGTGACAAGTCAGTGATATTTTTCTATGGTGGGAGGTTTATGTGTTCATAAACCAGGAGAGAGGAGCACAAACAGCAGAGGTTTGAATGCTCTTTTAGTGAATTTGTTAGTATTCAAAGCACTGGTCGAAAAGACGGTTTTAAACATGGGACTCAGAAGGGATCATACCATTTGCTAACCCTGGGTCTCACGGCCCCTACTCCCTACCCGCCTGTGTCTGGCCAAATGCTTTATGTCTGCAGAGTGTGAGAGGAGGCAAATGATGGTTTTTTGGAGACATTCTGTCAGAGAGAGAGAAATGCTAGATTGGAATGAACTCTTAAAAGAGCTCACTAGTTTCTGGATGGGTAAGAAAGGTATTTTCAAAAATTAAAACACAAAGAACCATTCTCAATTCCCTAACTGGAATCCTCACCTACCCTCACCCCGTTATTATTCATTATTAATATTTGACATGAATAGCAGTAATATTCATTTGATGCGAATATTAGTATTCACCATATTATAGAATATATGCGTTGATATAATATTCTACGAGGTAAAAGTATAGTTGTTTTCTTTTTCATCAGACTTACAGAAGTCTGGTGTCCGAGGTCCTTTAAGTGGAGTGGGGGTGGATATGATTAACACAATTGAAAATACGTGATTTTGGGCAAATGAAAAGACCATTTTGATTTCCTGGGGCATGTTTTAACTCAGCGTCCCGAGGACACAAGGCCGCCCTGGGATGGGCGCTCCCAGCGCAAACACGGTGACAGACGGCGACAGTGCCACCTGCCCTGGACATGAGCGAGGGTAATGGCAAGTGGCCCTGTTGAGTGAGAAGCTTCTATCGAGCGGCTCCGGCCAAGTGGCTGAGGCGGGTCCACACGGAACACATCCCCACCTACCCCAGGCTCCCTCTCCAGGACGTGTCTGCCGCACCCGAGGACCCCAAGTCTTGCCCAAGGACAGCCCTGCTTCAGGAGCCCTTTGCAAAAGCAGCAGGGTGCTGGGGGAGCAGAGGGGAAGCCCGGCATAGCATCTGTGCACTCCTGAGGGGCCGAGGAGTGGGTAGACAGAAGGAATTAGTCTGAGGAGGGGCAGACTCGGGGCCGGTGAATTTCCTGAGTGGGGCAGGATGTGGGGCGTCGGGCTGGCGCTTCCTCCCGTGTGAAAATCGCAGGACACGAACCACTCTGGCCCAGCACCTTTTTTTTTTTTTCTCTTAACCATCTCTCCGGGTCCTGGACCGTTAGGAACAGAAAAAAATGCCTAAGTCTGCAAATCCCAGGCAATCGCCGTGTCAGCTCGGAGCCGAGATTTTTCCCAAATGAACACCTGGGCGGTGTAAATCAGCACAGCGGTAAACACTTCAGGCCCGGCAGGCCGCGGGCTGGCGGGGCAGCACCCTCCCACCCGGCAGGCTCCATAAACCAGGCTCTGGCCTGCCACCATAAATGTCCCTCTCGCCAAGAAAGACTGCTCCCCGGCGGGGAGCAGAGCCCCTGCGACGAGGCCACACAGATAACGGACGGCCCTCGCCGTCGTCCGGCTTACCTTGGGCGGCCATCCGGAGAAGCTGTCAGAGGTCTGTGTCCTTATGAATGCTTCGTGACACTTAGAGAGGTGACCGGGGCTGCTGGCTTCAAGGTGGCCATTTTTGAAGGCGCCATGCAAAGATAAAACCTAAAAAGGAGAAGAAAAGGCTTTATTTTTTAGACACTGGTAATAAAGTCTTCACAGGAGCAGTGACAATAACCAGAAGATCTGCACGGAGTGTCCCCAAAGTTAGCAGAAACCAAAGTGTCATTCCCTGCTTGAGAACACAGTGAATTAAGACATTAAACGACTCCGTTTCTACGTGCCGTCCTAGCCTCTTCCACGCCTAATGAGTGAGCGTGCGTTTCGTGTAAGCGATTGCTACAAAAATCCCCGAATGGGGGAAGGCAGATGGCAAAACGCGCCCGAAAAAGATCGCCTCCTTGGGAATTTCTTTAGATTCCGATGCTCTTCTTAAAAAGGAGAACTCTCTCCTTATAATTATCTGATGAGGAGAAATCTTTTAAATGACATTTTCTGCCTTTTGCCAGACAGATGGGAGGACAAGCAACATAAACTTTATAAACGCGGCCCCCAGTTCAGGCTTTTTACGGCTTTTCTACCCACAGCGCGGAGTAGAGAAAAGAGGGGAACCCGAGAGCAGTCTCCCTGCCTCTGGGATCGACCTTGCACCAAAGAAAAATAACCCGGAGAAATTAGTCTGCAGCCAGGAACGAAGCCGGGATCGAATGGTTGCTGATCGGAGCAAATATTTAGACGGGATAAGTCAAATCGAGCATTATTAAATAAAGCTTGTTTAATATGTCTCGAACAGAAAATGTCTTTTGAGGAGCATTTTAAACGTGGTCCTGGAGATCCGCTGGGGGCATGTCTCGCGTTTAAGTGGGGCACACAGGATCTTTCTTATGACAGACTCATCGGCGTTTTCCCTTCACAAAGCGTTTTCCCCCCATGGGATAAAATGAAAGCAGCAAAGTTTTTAGGTAGCTCGTCAACACTGTTAACACAACACAATTGATAGGAGAAAACTGGCCCCTGTTTTCAAGTTTACTCATCAAGCGGAACACAGCCTGGCCGCCCGGGTGACAAGGGTGACGCAAGCCGAGGGCCCGCGTGTGTGTGTGGGGGGGGTGACGGTTTCCCAGCTCCGTGCAGTGGGGCAGCAGAGGACCCGTGCTCTCACCAAACTTAAAACCACTCTCTAATGGGTTTTACAATATTTACATTTTCTATTTTATTTATAGGATGCCAGATGTCTACATTCAAATGAAAAAAAAAATCATTGGGGATATAAAGTCCCACCCGTTCCCCACATTCTCTCGCTCACGAGACGTGTGTGTCCCTGCTGCGGCGTACCTGCGCGTGCTCGCGACTTCCACCCGGGCCTGGGGTCTCTACAGGGGGTCGGGAGGGGAGATGGGGCATCTTCTCCCACCGTCTGTGCGGTCATGGGCGTGTCTTTAATTCTGGGCCACATTTTCTCCTGCTGTAAACAGCGAGGGGGCTGGGAACCTGCGGAGGCTCGTCCCGGCTCGGGATTCTTTGCACGTTTCAGCGACCACCCTCTGGCTCCGGGCCCTCTCCTGGCCCTCCTCCCGAGCGTCCGGGAACCGGCTCACGGCTGGGCCCAGAAGGGCTGGTCGGGTCCGCCCCGTGCCGCGGTGTACGTGTGTGCTCGGGTGGGTGAGCTATCACGTCTTTCTTCCTCACCCTAAAGCGATCTGCTTACTCACTCGATCGTTTTCATCGCCAACCGACTTGACCCACAGAGTGGACAGGGGATCCACCACCTGCAGCCCCCGTCTGATTTATCCGCCTGAAACGTAGTTACACGTCCTCTCGGGCGATTCGAGACCCTGCAGATTTCCTTTGTAAAACCTAATCTCTCCCAGGGCCCTGGCTCGGGAAATTTTATTCCCTGTCCCAATGCAGACAGATGAGCCGTTTGCCTTTCAGCTCAGACCCAAGGCCCGCGCAGCCACCCTGGGCTGCAGTGTGGGAACGAAAGCCCCGCTGAGACGAGGGTGTGGGGTGGCGGCCCCGGGTGCCGTCCTTCGTTCGCGGACAGGTATCGCTGGCCCCCTCGTAGCAGACACTGCTGGCGCCCGTGCATGCTGGCCCGGGGCGACAGGGGCCCTGGCGATGGCCTCCCAGCAGGACAGCAGGCAGCCCAACAGCAACTCCTGTGCTGAACTTTCGGGGCCCTCGTCAGGCCATAGGCTTGAGGACAGCTGGAAACGCTGGTGGGGAGGTGCTTAGAGTGTGGTCTGAACCCCGGGTGGACAGGCAGTGGCCCAGGGGACTGAGGCCAGAGTTGGAGCAAGGCTGCTCTAGAAAAGCCTCGTGTGTCACTCCGGTTGGTCAATGAGAGCGACTAGGAAGCCTAGATTTCCGTCCCAGCCCGAGGCCGCAGCCCTGCCCCTCTCGAGCATCAGTGTGGGAAGCCCGGAGGCTGGGAGAGGCAGGAACTAGAAGACTGAGTGTGTGTCCTTCCTGGGACGCAGGGAAGAGAACCGAGGGAAGGGGTGACAGGTGGGTAGGGCGGGAGGGAGAAGAACACTGTAGGGTTAGGGATGAATGGGGAGGAGAAAGGGAGGCTCTGCTAGCAGCTGGGCTGGAGCCCCGAGGAGAGGCTGGGGGAGGGGCTGGCGAGGAAGGGGCAGGATGGGCCCCGATCACCCTCCCCTTCATGGTCTGGCCTCTTGGTCAGCTGGCCGGAGCTTGTCTCCTGCTGCTCCCACCCTAAGCCTCCCAGCCCCCCGTCTGGTGACTGTCCCTTGGGGTCCCCTAGAAAGCGTGGACAGTGCAGATGTCTGGTGCCACGGTGAAGACTGGGGAGACGTGAGTGCTCCTTACCAGCCCCCGGGCAGTCCCGTGAACAGCCAGGGACCGAGCCCCCCTGCCCGGGCCCTAAACTTCCGAGGCTTCTTGTGTGAGCTGCCCTGCCTGACTGCAGACAGAGGAGGCTTTGCTATTCGTGACCGCACCCCGGAGACGCCCCGTGGAGGGGACCCAGGGGCTGCAGCAGCCGGGAGGATCCCCGGAGCTCCCCGAGCTGTGTGTCTGAGGGAAGCAGAGACACACGCAGCAGGGGGGTCCTTTCCCAGACGCCTGCCTCTGCTCTGTCTGCTTGTTGCACGGGGCTGCGGGCAAGTGAGGGTCCCCTCGCTAACGCACACGCCCTACTCCCAGCCTGGGGACTCGCCGTCCACGCTGGGGAAACAAGGAGGCTCTGAGCCCAGGATGGGACTTCCACAGAGCTCCCTCATGTCCCCATGCGGCTTTTTTCCCTCCTCGGTAAATGTGGCATAAGACAAAGCAAAAAGCACACAATTTTAAAATTTTCTAAGAAAGAACTGCAGATCTTGATGGACTGGAGCCTCCACGCCTGTTATGTGTCCTCAGTGACTCTGGTGCCCCGCCGGCCCCCTCGATTTCTGGGGAAGCGCGAGCCTCCGTAAGGAGCGCTGACCCGCAGAGAGCGTCTAGCCACTGGGCACTGTCTGGGGAGCTTCACAGGGCCTCACTAGTGCCCTCTGGCAACCACCCTGTGGGGCCGACGTTCCTTCTGTGCCCATTCCGCAGATGGGGTAAGTGAGGTGCGGGTGGCCTCCCTGCAGCACATGGATAGCACGTGCCAGAGCTGGGGTGGTCCCGCAGGTGTGCCGCCCGCCCGGAGCCCCCACCTTCCAGAGACGGGCACGGCTGGCCACTTTCCTCCTCTGTCTCTTCTCCCATGGGGACGGTGACGAGCTGGGGTCTGTTTGTTCTCAGGGAAGAGAAGAACCCTTTCTGGAAACGCCAAACCTCTCTTCGCAGAGACAAAACTCGGGGCCTGAGACAGGAAGAAAGTGGGGCAGGCTTGGGAAGCAAGCAGGAGTGCTGGCTGACCAGCAGACCCTCCGCTGCCCTGACCCAGCTCCAGCCTCTCTGTGAGCGGGAGCCACGCGCCGCCCCCAGCTCCGCCGAGATGTGGGCATCTCGAAATCGCAGCGGTGCTCAGAGGGCAGGATGCCGCAGTGCTGCTCTGAGGGGGCTGTGCTTTCTGCAGAACCAGGCCCCCCCAGCCAAATCCCCACAGCCTCGGAGCCCAGGAGCCGTGCCCCCCCTCCCCGGGCCCAGGAGCCTCCCTCTCCACCTCTGAGCCCCGCCGGCCCCACCGCCTAGGCTGTGAATGCGTCTAGTCCTGCCTCTGAAGTAGGGCTGTGAGGATTATGTAAGGCGATGATCCATGCTCCTGAAAGGCCAGCTCAGAGCCTTCCAGAACCTTCCACAGAGTAGTAACAATACGAAACAAACGGCAAAAGTTGGGTACCGACCAAAGACGGTAGGGACTACCTCGGACGCGTTTTTCGGATGCGAATCCTAAGGCACAGAGTGGAGCTGACATTTGAGCCCGGGGGGTCTGGTGGAAGGGCGGCCAGCCTCCCTCTGCAGCCTCACCACACACCTGACAGATGGCAGCCGTTATTGTTATTATTTGGGGGGGGGTGGATACTTTTTTATTTCTTAAGAAACGTTTTATTGGAGATGACTGTAGATGCCAGGCACTGGTAAGGAATGACCTGGGACGATCCCTGGACCTTCCCCCCGGTTTTCTCCGCTGGGGACATCCGGCATAGTTGCAGCGTGACGTCACAGCCAGGTTGTGACGTCGGCCCACGGCGTCAGGCAGGCCAAACAGCGGCCGGCTTCCTGGGAGGGCTGGGCGTGCGCTCAGACCCCATCCACGCGGGACCCCCCACCCTCCCCTCCTTTTACTGAACCGGACGCTTGAGCATCTGGTGTTCACAGCCCCCCACCGCCCCGCTCCCTGTGGTGTTCACCCCCCGCCCCGAGCCCCCGGGAGACGCAGGTTCCGTGAGGTCGCATGTTTGTCGATGGGTTTGCTACTGTTCCCCCCACTGCGCCAAGAACAGTGCCTGTCACGAGCGGCTTTAGTACGTATCTTTTAATGGATGGATGAATGGACGACGTTTTCTCACAGAGCCAGACAACCTTTCTGAGCTCCCTTCATAAAAAAAATCTGTAAAATGGGCTGAACACTCCCGACCGGTGGGGTGTGATGAGGACCTGGCCACATAAGGCGTGGCGTGTGTCCAGCCCTTGGCGTCAGCAGGGTCTCGGCCCGGGAGGTCGAGCTGTGTGTCCTTCCACACCCAGGAAACTCCCCCTGCGCCCCCCGCCTGTGTCGCTGTCCTCCGGGGCCTCTGGGGTTTGTCAGGCCCCGGAAAGGGCCTGCGATCTTTCAGCAGTCAGAGCATCGCTAATCGGAGGTGTGCGGCACTTGAGGGAGGCAGGCCTTCTGGAGGGCGGCATGTGCGTCTCAAGTACCTGCGTGAAGTCTGCTAATTCTGCTCACTTGGAACAATAAACAGCTTAACACCCGCCCTCGTTCTGGGCCCTGCTGGGATTCAGGGGACGATGGGCATTTCCTCCACTCCATGGGGACGAGGCCCTGCTTAGCACCAGGTCTGTAACCCAGTCCGGACCTACCTACCCCCAGGGCTCTCCGAAACCCACACTGCCCCCACCACCACCCGGCGGTGTCACAGCTCCGCGGGGATCCCATAGCGGCAACAATGGCAACAATGTAACATGCTCCTTGTCAGCCTGAACGGTTCCCAGCTGGCAGGGATTTGAAAACCAGCATGTTTCTTCCTATTGCAAAAGAAGTATCTTATGTGCATTATAAAAGGAAACATTCCTTACAGAAAGCTTACTAATGAGGAAATGGACACATGGAAGGACTAATTTATTTTTTATTATTATTTTTTTTAAAGATTTTATTTATTTATTTGACAGGCAGAGATCACAAGCAGGCAGAGAGGCAGGCAGAGAGAGAGGAAGAAGCAGGCTCCCCACTGAACAGAGAGCCCGACGCGGGGCTCGATCCCAGGACCCTGGGATCATGACCTGAGCCGAAGGCAGAGGCTTTAACCCACTGAGCCACCCAGGCGGCCTGGAAGGACTAATTTATTGCTATCCAGAACCCGGCCGTGTAGGGATTAGCTGCTTTACGCGTTTTGTTGTATTTTCCTGCTGTCTCTCCTTCTCTATGTATATATATAAAACATAGTTAGAATTATTATATAATTTTAGATCTTGTTTTTCTCACTAGCATTTTTAAAAAAGACTTTATTTATTTATTTGAGAGAGAGAGGGCGAGCATGAGCCAGGGGAGAACAGAGGGAGAAGCAGGCTCCCCGCTGAGCAGAGAGCCCTCCTGACACGACGTGGGGCTCCATCCCAGGACCCCAAGATTATGACCTGAGCTGAAGGCAGACGCTCTTATCCCTCAGGAGCCCCTCTTATCACCACTTTCTCATGAAATGTTTCCATTCCTTTAAATATTATTTGGGAACATGTATATTTTAAGTTAAAAGAATCAAATCCTGTAGCAGATGATGAGGAAGATACTTCTGCCAGTGTGGACAGAGAAGCCAGGACAGGACACAGTGGGGATGTCCGGAGCCCCAGCCCGTCCCCTCCTGACCAGCATGAGGGCCATTCCTGGAGATGCCCCCTCCCGCACAAGGATGTAGAGGGGAATCCTCAGACGATCGTGTGGGCCTGCCTGCGTGTTCCCTTCAGGAAGCTCCAGGTGGAGGAGTGAAGGCTCCACGGGTGTGGACACTTCTAAGCTCCCGTGTATACACTGACAAATCGCTGGGAGGAGAGGCTGTATATTCTTTTACCCGTCCATCAGCTGTGCACACAAACGTTTGTTACCCCTTTGTCAACACTGGGCGTTAAGACCTTTCCCCTTTTTTTGGTTTTATTTTGTTTTGCTGATCTAAGGAGCAAGGATGTGAAGTCAGCCCTGTGGCTCTGACACAGCCGACTTCATTCCTAACACCTTCATCCCAACCCGGGCTCTGAATGGAGCTCTGAACCCAGGAGCCAGAGCACAGGGAGAGCACCGGCTGGGGGTTCCAGAAATGGAGAAGCCCCCAGTCTGTAAAAGCACCCCACTCCCTCTGCAAAGCTCAGGCGTGGGGACGGGGGCCACCTCTCCGGGCAGCTATCAGTCTTGGCTGCCTGCAGGGAATTCGCTCTCAGAGAGGCCTACCCAGAAGCTGGAGGAAGGGGCCCAGAGCCTTCTCATGAGACTGTCGCTGGGGAAAATGGTTTGCAAACTCTACCCCTGTGGCTGAAGGAAGCTTGAGATAAGGAGCCTGGCCCTTTTAAAGAGCAAATGGTCCCAGTTGAGAACCTTCTGGAGCCTGCGGTGGGGGTTGGGGGCGGGACTCCTGGCTTCAGCGGGCTGGCGTCTCATGAAGCCAGTGGGGGCTTCTGGGGCTGGCGCCCCAGTGCCTGACCCAGCTGCCTGGCGCTGCGGACTCCTCCACCGTGATGACACGGGGCATCGGGCATCGAGAGGAAGGGACAAGGGGCTCACGCTGTGTGCAAAACCCAAGAACAACACAAGTGTGTGGCAGGCGGTGCTGAGCCCTCCTGCCGCCTTCCCAGGGCCGGTTACCCACCCAGGGCCCCAACTGTCTTCTCTTCTGCTGGCACCGGCTTGACTTTCCTTACACGGAGGAGAAAGCAGCACACGTAAAATGAGCCACAGAAAGGGTACAAACCCGTGGCACTGAGCACACTCACTACGCTGTGAACATCTTTATCATCCACAGAGAAACCCGACCCAGCCGTCGGCACTCCCCACTGCCCTTATGCTGGCCCGGGGACCACTCGTCTGCCCTCTGGCTCATTTATAACCTGCCCATTCCGGACACTGCTTGTCAGCGGAATCCTACCCGACGCGCACTTGTGAGCTTGCTCCGTTCCCTCCGCCTGGCCCGGCCCAAGGGCTGCCAGCCATGCGCCTGTCCATGCCCCCTTTCACGGCTCAGCAACATCCGCCGCGTGCATGGGCCCCGCTCTGTCTCCCAGTCACCTGGTGATGGACACGTGAACCGTTTGCAGCTCTGGCTGCTGTGAACAGTGTGGCTAGGGACATTCTTGTACATGATTCTGCTTAGGGGCCTGTTTTCAAACTTTGGGGTACAAGGCCCAAAGTGGGATTGCTGGATCTCCTGGCAACTCTAGGTTTAACCTTTGGAGGAACTGCAGGCCGGTTCCCCTGGCAGGTGCCGTGTGGTGGTGGCCACCAGTGTCACAGGCGGGTCCCGACCCCTCCAGCTCAGGCTGACCCTCACCGCGTCTTCCCAGAGGCGTGTCCTGCCCTCCCCATCTACGACGCAACAATCCCAGCAACGGCGGGGCCTCCTCCTGCGTGGTTACCCGGCCCACGGTCTATCTGAGACCCCCAATGGACCGCAGTCCCCTTTCATGTTCCGATGCCACCGTTCCCTGACCACCTCTCCACCTCTCTACCTCTCCGGCCTCAACTTCTTCCTTGAGAAAATGGGGCAGCTGGAGCTGGTTGAGGGGCTGCTTGGAGCCCAGCCAGGCACGCGATGGTGTCGCAAGAACACAGGCTGGGAGGCCCCATGGGAAGGCATGCAGGGTGCTGTCAGAGGCTCCTGGGGGGAACCCAAGCCTGTGTTGGCTTCACCAGCTCACTCTGTTGCTATACATAATGCAAAATGGACGATTAGAGTCACAGCTAAGGAAGACAGGCAAAGTGCTTCTGATCCATGAAGACATCCTCGGGGCGGGTGGAAGGGAACCAGGCGGGTTCTGGTGTCGCTGTGGTGGAGGGGGTGGTGTGTCCAGGGGCAGCCCCCACTCCAAACTGGTGACTGTTAGGAGAGACTGGACGCACCAGCTCTGTGACCCGGCGGGCCTTGTGTGCAGGCCTTCACGGACCCAATCAATGCAGTGATTTACAGAGAAAAGGCCTTTCAGGGGCCACCTCTGGCACGGAGGTCTGGGGACTAAGGGGACAAAGCCAGCATCCATCTTCAGCTGTGACATGTTCCTGTCAACAGTCACTCTAATGGAAACAGGACCCAGCAGGACAGTGTGGCAGCCTCCCCTCTACTCCACAAACCCTGTTCTTCTTGGGTAGTAAAGGGGAGGGGAGAGCTGCAAGGCTGTGGGGCAGGGGCAGGGCAGGGGGACGGCAGGGTTGCAGGGCAGGGGGTGGGCAGGGCTTCAGGGCAGGGGTAGGGCAAGTTTGCAGGGCAAGGGGAGGTAGGGGGAGGGCAGAGAAGGCCCTGCTTCATTTCCACAGTCGTCTGGGCCCCCTTGGGCTACCAGGAGCGGAACCAGCGTCCCCTGGAAGTCTAGCCTCCCGCAGGGAGCAAGGCTGAGCACCGTGCCGAGCCTCGCAGGCCCAGATCTGGGAGGCGGGAGCCCCGGACCGGGAGGCCAGGCATGGGAGCTTCCGAGGAGGACAGGGACCGGCCCTGACCTTGGACAGAGGTCGGGTTCCGGACCATGCTCTTTCCAGCAGGCTGTGCTCTCAGGCAAGTCTCCCATCTCTTCCAGGGCTACATTTGTATCTGCAGAACGAAGATGAGAGGTTTCCTCCTGACTGGGCACGTGAGGCAAAGAGAGCCTCACTGACACGCGTCAACAGTTTTGTGAGAGTGGAAAAGGGGGAAGTTTTGGCCCGTGTCACCCAACACAAGTGTAACCCAAAGTGCACACGTGATTTAAGACTTTCAAGCGACCGCATTAGGAAAGGAAAAAAGAAACAGGTGGGGTTGAGTTTAAAATATTCTAACCTGGTATGTCCAAAATATTACCCCGCCATTAACGTAAACATGGAGCTATCTAAAATTCCGTCCTGCCGTGGTTTCAAAATACGGCAGCATGTCTCCGTTGGACCAGTTCCACGCCCGTGCCCAGCAGCCACGTGCAGCCGGGGGCCTGCGTACCAGGCAGCTCGGGTCTACACCACCACGGCCCCGACGCCGTGTTATATCTGCCGGATGGCCAGTCGGTCCTGACTGGCCTGTGGCTCCTTAGTGGCCCCCACGCGCAAGCTCTCTGAGGTGGGGGAGGGTGCAAAGGCGGGGATCCAGTACGTTTTTGCGATTTCCACAGCTTTCGGGTCCTATACATCTGGGGAGGGGGTCAGCTTAAAAATCTGTTTGTATACAAATAAAAAGTGTGACGTGGTTCGGCAAGAAGGACGCTCGCGGCAGGTCATTACAAGAGGGTGGCTGTGACATTAGCCACGTGGCCGCAGAATTCCGTCATGCGGAGGTAACCGGTGACCTTGATGAGGGTGGGTCAGTGACGTGGTGAGGGGGAAACCAGACTGGGGTGGACTGGAAGGCCAGGCGATCCCATTTCTGTGTTTTAAGTAAGAAAACCTGGATGGACGCTCACCAGAACGTTACCCGGTTGTCTCTGGCTGGTGGCACATGGTGGATTGTCTCCTTTCCATCTGGATGTTCTGATTTTCCCACAGCAAATGTGTGTTAGTTCAGGCATTACGAGCTTTCAAAAATGGGGGTGATATACTGGGATGGTATTGACATCAGGTTTTGGGGCGGGCACGCAGAGAGGGGGTGGAGGTACCACTGACTGTAGTTGGGGTGTGAAGGGGCTGTGATTTCCCTGAGGTTCCATAATGCTGAAGCTCTCAAACCCCCGTCCGACCCCCAGTTAGCCTCACCTCAGCTTGTGAGGTCCTCCCTGACGTCCTGCCCCCATTAGACTAGAAGCAACTTCGGGGAAGGGGAAAATTTTGCTGTGCATCTACTAAATGCCTAGCACTCTGCTCGTCTTTCTCTTATAGATGAAAATAATGAAGCTCAGAGTGGGCAAGACCGCCGGGAGCCCAGGGGCGCTCAGCCTCTGGGTTGCAGTGGCAGGTGAGTGATGGGGACAGTAAACCCACGTGGGGCTTGCTTTGTGCTGGGCTCTTTGACAAGCATGGAACTAACTCGTGTGCATTTGTCCTCCCTTCCCAACAGCCATCAAGAGGGAGGCACTCTTCTTGTCCCCAGGTTACAGGTGAGGACTAAGCACAGCAAGAGGTAAGTAGTCGCCTGGGTTCACGCTCCTGGTGAACAACGGTGTCTGGGTTTCAAAGCCAGACGGTCCTCCTCTGGGCCACGTGTCCCTTCCTCACTACATAGACCACGGCTCCTTCCTCTACCCCCACGGGGATGACAGACTCCTTCCACCCCACACAGACCACGGCTCCTTCCTCTGTATCACACCGCCTGCTCCCTGCAGGGCGGACTCCACCCTTATCTCCGACGCTTCTGTGCCTCCCTGTGGGTCCCAGCGTGGTGGGCACCGGAGTTGGACTGCCCCCGCCCACTGCCGATCCCCGGAGGAAGACCCGGGGTGCACCTTCAGTGCTGCGCTCTGGGCTCTGTCAGCAGGAAACCCAAATGAGGAGAAAAGAAAGGTCCCCAGGGATGCCACACACCTCGAGCCCTGCCTCTCTCAAGTCATTCTCACCCCCCAGGCACCGTGCGCCCACCAGCATGGGTAGGACGCCCGTGCCGCGGGTGCGGTGCTGGCCCAGGTGTCTACTTAGGGCCCCCTGGCAGCCAGCAGGAGCCAGAAGAGTGTCAGAAGAACCGCACCACCGCTACCCACGTCTGCCTGCCCCATCAGCTCCCAGCCCCGGCTCTCCCCATTTCTCAGATGGGCACCCAGGTGCGGGGACGGAGCTCCCCCTCAAGCATGCAGAGTGGCCCACGAGTGCTGCGTCGCCACACCAGCTCCACGGACGGTGAGCCAGGGAGAAGTGGGCCCTCCTGGGAGGGGATGGGTTCGCTTTAAGGAAGAGGCTGGGGGTCCCCCGTTTCTCTGCCTCCACTGGCCTGGGGGCCCCCGTCTCTCTGCCTTCACTGGCCCGGGGGTCCCCGTCTCTCTGCCTCCATTGGCCTGGGGGGGCCCGGGCATCGTCTCAGTTTGGTTTTTGTTTTTCTGTCACCTCTGGTGACTGTCACGGGGCCTGCCTTGCAAAGCTCTGCCCTAACCCGCCGCCCCTCAGAGTGAGTCCCCGTTGGGAGGGCCCCACTGGGTTTAACGCCCAGCTGTCACCATCTTGAAATTCTGAGTGAGGGGCCGCTCCCCCTGCCGGCGCGCTTCCTCCCACAGACCCAGGCTGCTGGCTCGGTACCCGAGGCAGGCACGGGCTCTCCGGCTGTTGTAAAATACAGACGCTGCTTGGAACCACCCAGGTTACAGAACGAGGTCGTCAGTCGCAGGAGCAAACACGGGGCAGAGAATCAGAACCAGCCATGGCAGGAAGCCGGCCAGGAGTGAGGCGAGGCGGGAGGTCACCTGGGGTCTGACCCTACCCACCAGGGTCCCTCTTTCAGAGGCTGACGGCTGCGTACCTCACTGACTCCCCCGCTGCCGCTCTGGCCCGAGCTGTCCCTCTCCCTCCTCTGGTCCACCAGGCTCCCCGTGCCCTGTCACCGTCTGTGGTGGCCCCCAGAGTGTGTCCACACCCCAGTTCCCGCAAGCTGCGGATGGGACCTTCTGTGGAGAAAGGGTCATTGCAAATGGAATTCAGGTAAGAATCTCCGGAGGATTTCATCCTGAATCCGATGGCTGGCACCCTAAACCAGAGAGGAGGAGGCAGAGGGTCAGGAGCCGAGGGATCCCCGGGTCCACAGGAGCTGGAAGAGGCAGGAAGGATCCTCCCCTTCAGCCTTTGGAGGCTGTGACACCTGGATTTTGGGCTTCTGGCCTCCAGAACCAGGAGAGAATTCACGTCTGTTGTTCTAATCATCTGCTTTGTAGCAACTGAGGGCAGCCCCAGGAAACCCGCACATCATCCGACTTCCTCCCTGCTTTGTTTCGTGCAATCTTCCCTCTGGGCTTTCTCCCACCCGCTGTGCATAGGGAGGGCGAGGCTGTGTTGTGTGTGTGTGCGCCCGCGTGCGTGCACGTGCACTGCTCACAGCTGTGGTCCTGGCGCTAGCAACAGGGACAGCCTGAGCCTCCCAGAACCAGGGAGAGAGAAGCATTGCTTTGGTCCCCAGAGCCATAGACCTGTGGAGCGGCAGCCAGCCCCTGGGGTGCAGGGAAACTGAATCTACCCCAGCTTCCGCCCTGGGAATTCCACAAGCCCGCCCTGTGGTTTAGGAAGCTCTGGAAGACGCAGAGAGGGTTCCCTGTCCCTCGCTCCCCATCATTGCCATGAGTCCTTTGTCTCCCTGGCCCCTGGCTCACGGGGCCTCAGCTGTAAGGAGTCAGGTGCTGCCGGGGAGGGGCCACTCCTCTGAGTCACGCCTGGAGATCCTTGCCCCAACAGCAAGATAACCCAAGCCCCCGCCATCCCAGCTGTCCAGCGTGCTCCCCCTTATTGGTGGCCCAGGACATGATGGGCAAGTCGATGCAGACGTTAGTCTCTTTGTCTTAAGTTAAATCGTCCTGAGGGAACGTTTCTCAGCAGATCATCTTCTGTATGCCCCTCCAGATCCACTCCTGCCTTCTCTGCCCTCTCCGGCCCTGCTGGCTGACCTGCACGGACTCTGTCATCCCACCCTGGCCTCTGCTTCTGGTTGGAGCTGGCAGTGGGGGTTCTGTGGATCCTAAGACAGTGAGGGGAGGGAGGCCAGGTGTTCTCGCTCTCTCCCTGCTGGGACACCCGGTCAACTGTGTCCCCTACCTATGGTCATAGCTCCTGTTGGGTCCTCTCCATGTGGACAACTTACCTAGGTGTCCCCTCGCCGTCCCCTCATCCCCGAGTCCCCCGCTGCTGCCTGCCCTCCCTCCTCCAGCCCCGCAGACCTTGTACGCACCTTGCAAACGTTGTCTTTATTAAAACCCTTTCAAAGCCCCGTTGGAGTGGCGGTCTTGCTGACCTGGCAGGACCCTGACTGATCCTGTGTCCCTAACCAGGCGATTACGGACGACGCAGCTAACCCTAACAGGAGGCTCCACACCTGCCTTACTGGTCCGAGGAGAAGCTCCCCACCGGAAAGCGTCCCCCGGGGTCAGGGGCTCTGTCTCGCTCTCACTAGAATCCGTACTGAGGTCATCGCAGAGCCCCGTGGAGCTGTAGGAAGTGGTCCAGGGACATCCCGCAGGGGTGACGTTTTGCAAAACTATAGCACAATGTTACACGCAGGGTATTCACGCTGACACAACCCTCACCCGCCCCTCACGGATATGTCCGTGGCCACGCGTGTGCACACGGCTTTATCACACGTGTAGAGTCACGTGCCACGACCACAAGCGTGCTACGGACGGAGCATTTCCAGCACTGCCAGGATGCTGTCCATCTGACGTCTCTGGACGTTTTTTATTTTACCCCGATTTTCTCAAAAGTCTTTAAAAAAATCTTATTTTCGTACTACTTTGTTTCCAGTGCCCAGAACCATGCCTGGCACATGGGAGAAACTCAGAGCATCTTTACTGGCTGAACACGGGGTGCGTGTCCTCCTCCCGACAACCCCTGTGTGCAGACCAGGAAGTGGGGCTTAGTGACGGCACCGTGCACCCAGGCTGGGCACCGAGTTGGAGACTCCCCGGCGCTGGGGGCCGCAGTTGGGCTCCCTGGGCTCTGCCTGCTGCCCCCCGAGGAGCGGCACCGCTGACACCCTGATGCAGGGGGTCCCCCACCCATTCAGTCTCAGCATCTCCCCTCCATCTGCAGCCGCCCAGCACATGCTTCTAGACTCGCTGCACTGTGGGTCCTCCCTGCAGCTGTGCTGGGCCGCCGTGCTCTGAGCTTGTCCAAGGCTGATAAAAGCACTGGGCAGGACGCAGCGGAGCCTGGAGCCTGGCCGGCCTGATAACTGGCTTCTCTTTGATGTTTTTCAAGTTCAGAATGGACCCAGGCCCCTTGGCTAGCGCTGCACGCTTGTTTATTTTCGTCGCCGTGCAGGCTTTTGTGATTTCCCCTTCCCAAGTGGGACAGCTATCATTATTCCTGTCATTACCCTATTGGAAATGTTGCTAAACGCACTCTCTTGCTCCGTCCGACCCCTCCTTCCAAACGCCCGAGGAAGACCACCCACAACGGCAGACCTTCCCTCCATTTAATTTCAGTCTCAGGATGTAAGTTTGCAATTTCATCACAATTAAAAAAAAAAAAAAAGCCCCAAACCAAAAATGAGACTGGCTTTCCTATCCCAGACCTGTGGACCATCCCTCCCTGACAGGCTCAGGAGCCGCCTAGGAGTCCCCAGGAGCCGCGAGCTCTCAGGGCTGGGGTTGGGGGGACCAGGAAACAGTTTCACAAGAAAACACACAGGGCTGTCCTGCTAAGTCACGTTCCAAGTGCGTTAGGTCAGCGCAAGACGGCTAAACTGTGTTCCTCTCAAAAATGCCAGTGAATTACTCAGAGGGCACGGGAATGCGGGGCACTGGAGAACCACACCACTTCCTCTCTGGGAGCTCGGGTGCTCCCTGGATCGGAATGTTCTAGATGTTAAGGACCCACCTGGAAAGATCCTCACAGTTACTGGCAGAGTCCCTTGCAATGTCTCCCTGCGTGCTCTCTTCCTGAACATGACATTTGTGTTTAATTTTCTTGTTTTCTTTCCTTTCTTACTTATTCTTTGTCTTTTTAAGTCCATGTCTGAAACACACGCGTAGACGCACACGCACGCTCAAGCACACGCTCCCTGCCGGCTTCCCTCCCTCTGCTCCCAGCAGATTTCCTTTTTCAGCCTTTTGGAAAATGTTGCAACGGGGTTTAACTGGAACGAGATTCAAGTGGGTGATGTGGCCTAGGGTTCCCGCCAGCTCTCACAGTCCACGTTTCTTTCTTCTTCATGTTCCTGGTCTCCTCTCTCGTTCTTTTTCTAAAGTGGGCTCTGCAGCATGGAGCCTGTGGTGGGGCTTGAACTCACAACCCTGAGATCAAGCCCTGAGCTAGGATCAAGGGTTGGACGCTTCACCGGCAGAGCCGCCCCCGCGTCCTCCCCCCACACTGTCTCCTTGTAGAGTCTGTTCCTTCCTTCCAAGCAGTTTTCTCGGTGAATGGTATTTTCCCGTCTACCTTGCATGAGATTACCGGGAGAGAGGAGTAAACTTGTGTGTGTCAACCAGCACCTGAAGTCTGCAATTTGGAAGGAAAACATTTTAGTCAAGGGAAAGGCAGTAGAAAGGAGTTTAAATTTATAAAGTGATGCTCTACTCTTTATCGAAGGAAAAACAAATTCTAACCACAACTAGACTGTTTCCCAATATCTCAGGGCTGGTAGGTGTGCCCACACATGCCATCCACAGCACAACCCTGGGGGGCGCCGTTTGCAGGGGTGCAGCGCTGTGCTGTGGACAGGATGGGCGGTGTGTGTGCTGGAGGGTGGGGCTCTCACATGTAGCTGGCGGCAGTGGAATTCAAACCCTTTGGAAAGACATATGATGGTCACTAACAAAATTATGCAGGCAATTTCTCTGGGGCCCTGCAATTGCACTTTTTATGTTTTATTTTTTTTAAGATTTTATTTATTTATTTGACAGAGAGAGAAATAGCGAGAGAGGGAATGCAAGCAAGGGGAGAGAGAGAGGGAGAAGCAGGCTTCTTGCTGAGCAAGGGGCCTGATGCGGAACTCGATCCCAGGACCCCGGGATCATGACCTGAGATGAAGGCAGAGGCTTCACTGACTGAGCCACCCAGGCGGCCCCCTGCAACTGCACTTCTAAAAAAATTATTTAGACCGCATGTGCACGCAGGAGGTAGGGAGCAGAGGGAGAGGGAATCTTAAGCAGGCTCCAACCCAACATGGAGCCCCACGCGGGACTTGATCTCACTACCTTGGGATCATAACCTGAGCTGAAATCAAGAGTCAGACGCGTCCTTGACGGAGCCCCCAGGCGCCCCTGCACTTCCACTCTCAAGCGTCTGTCCCGGCGCGGGAGCGCACACACTTCTTCAGAAGCCTGGGCGCTTTCTCCACCACCACCCCCTGTCCTTGCCCCGCAGAGCCTGGACACAACCTAGATGCTGATTCATGGGGCTGAGCCAATAAGCTAGGACCTATCCTGAAACAGAAAGTGGTATAGCCTCCAGAATAAAGAGGCCAATTTGCAAAGGCAGCAATCCCTGGGACATGTCGCTCCGGCGGGGGTGGGGAGGTTTCCAGTGCAGGAGAGTCTGCTCACGCCGTCTGCTCCTCGATGAGCCGATGATGTCTGGCAGGTTGTCCAGCCTCCTTTGCCTCACTTTGTCCAT
>PISX010000844.1:203255-233273 GCA_004024625.1 Mellivora capensis | reverse complement strand
CAGGGAAAGAGAGGCTCCACTGATAGGCCTGTGGCTCTGTTTGTTTCTTAGCAAGAAACAAGGAGAAAACCACAAAAGCCATAATTTGCAGGTGGCCTTTGCCAGGGACACTCCTGAAGGCAGCACATCCCACTGCGGTCTCAATCTTGTGACTCTTGACTCAATTCTCTTGAAAGAATGATAATTCAGAGCACCATTATAAGTGCCCCGCTCCACCCAGATCTCCCGCTCTTGTCTTTTTTTTAAAGCATTTTTTTGCTGTTTCTTTTTTCAAGATTGGTTTTTCCTTTAGTTCTACTTCTTCTACGGTTTCCCTCATTATCATGTTCAGGAAAAAATACTTTTGTTCATTCCTCTCGATGTCATAGTCTCTCTTTCCTATTTCTATCAAAGTAACTGAGATAGCAAGCATCAGGAGGGGTGCATGGCTGGCATAGGAGGTAGAGCCTGTGACTCTTGACCTTGGGGTTGGAAGTTCGAGCCCTACATTGGGTGTAGAAATTACTTAAAATTTTTTTTAAAATTTTTAAAGAAGTATCCAGAGAAGCAACAGATGTAAACAGAAATTACAGAACTGATAAGGTGCTTGTGTGGCTCCATCGTGTAAGCATCTGCCTTTGGCTCAGGTCATGATCCCAGAGTCCTGGGATCGAGCTCTGTGTCAGACTCTTTGCTGGGCGTGGAGTCTGCTTCTCCCTCTGCCCCTCCTCCTGCTTGGGCTCACTCTCTCTCTCTCTCTCTCTCTTTCTCTCAAAATAAATAAATAAATAAATAAAATCCTTTTTTTTATTTCATTTCTTTTCAGCGTAACAGAATTCATAGTTTTACACCACACCCAGTGCTACATGCAATGCGTGCCCTCCATAATACCCATCACCTGGCTCCCCCAACCTCCCACTCCCCCGCCCCTTCAAAACCCTCAGATTGTTTTTCAGAGTCCATAGTCTCTCATGGTTCATCTCCCCCACAATTTCCCTCAACTCCCTTCTCCTCTCCATCTCCCCATGTCCTCCATGTTATTTGTTATGCTCCGCAAATAAAATCCTTTTTAAAAAAGAAATTATAGAACTGATGGAAAGAGGATTTATAGAAAACAATGATTAAAATATGACAAAATGAGGCCACCTAAGAAGTTGGAAAAAACAAAGTAATTTCTCTGAGAATAAAGAAAATCACTCTTACATATGTCACTTCCATTCTAAGGCACAGAAGCTAATGGTTCACTAAAGTCCATATGCTTTTTCTTTTTCCTGGGCCCACAACTATACCATATTTCATAACTTTTCCTGCATTAAGGTTGGGCAGTATGTTGAGTTCTAGCCAATGGAAATGAATGGACCTAACCTATATAAACTGAAATACGTTCCTCAATGTTCTCTTTGCCTCTGGCTGTCAGAGATAGAGATCCTCACAATGATACTGAGAAACATGTATCAGAAATGCCAGAGGGGGCACCTGGGTGGCTCAGTGGGTTAAGCCTCTGCCTTTGGCTCAGGTCATGATCCCAGGATCCTGCGATCTAGCCCCACATCAGGCTCTCTGCTCAGCAGGGAGCCTGCCTCTCCCCCTCTCTCTGCCTGCCTCTCTGTCTACTTGTGATCTCTCTGTCAAATAAGTAAATAAAATATTTTTTTTTAAATGCCAGAAGCTTGCTCAATCTGAGTCTCTGAGTAGAGGGGAACCACCGTGAAATAAATGTATATGATTTTTTAAGTGACTCTACACTTTGAGTCCTTTATAGCAGCTAATGTCACCTTAACTAGGGACTGTAATCAGAGAACAGATATCAAGAGACCTGCACATCTCCAACTCTGCAGTAAATACAATTTTTACTTTAGATGCATTTCTTCACTTTTGTGTCTCCTAAAAATGGGTAGAAATTTAAAAAACAAAAACAAAACAACAACAACAACAACAAAACAATGGAGGTTAATCAAAGAGTCTTAGAGCCTTACTGTTAAAAGAACCTCACTGGTCTTCATTGTGACACAAATGAGAAACCTTCAGTGCAGACAGTTAGCCTCTAGAAACCAGATCTCACAACCAGTTGGAGGCAAAGTTGGCATCAGACTCTAGGACTCTGATTTTCCATTCAGGGTCCTTTTTTCTAAAAGCTTATAGTGGAATGACCTCCCCCCCCCAAAAAAAGGAATATTTCAATTAGTAAGAGACAAGAATTCACATGTATACTAATTGGTATTCTGTTTGTAGTACTAGCACCAAAAAAGTGTCATTTGATTGTGTAAGATTCTAGGCCTTGACCATATTGTGCCTATATTGAACACATAAAATTACTAAAAAGAGAACCTCTCCTGTCTAGGAAAATGAGACGTGTATCACTGATTACCATTACTGACTCAAAAGAAAGTTTTTAAAAGTTTATATATATTGGACAATAATCACAGGTGTATCAAACACCAGAACATTTTTTTAAATATTTTACTCATTTATTTGAGAGAGAGAGACAGAGACAGCAAGAGAGAGCACAAGTGGGAAGGAGAGGGAGAAGCAGGCTTCCCGCTGAGCAGGGAGCCTGGTGCGGACTCAATCCCACGACCCTGGGATCAGGACCTGAACGGAAGGCAGACGCTTAACCGACTGAGCCACCCAGGCACCCTATACCAGGGCTTTTTTGCTATATCACTCTTTGCTAATCAAATCCAAAATATTGGTAAGTCTTTGACCCATTCACAATTTCTTGAAACCAAGAATCTGTTTGGTTGATGATTTATCCCCGAAGTCTAAAACTTGGATTAATATTTAATAAATGCATGAATGAACTTACTCTATTTGCCCTGTAGCGCTTTTATGCTGTAAATCGTTACATCACTCTCATTAGCTCCAGTACACTATCCCCTGGTTGTCCTTTGATATGTAACAACCTGTATTGCAAGGTTTTTGCAGAAAGCCCAGCATATACTTAAACCAAGAGGCAAAATAGTGTAGTGACTAACAGCCTAGGGGTTAATCACCATTCTACAAATGATTTGGGGCCCTTTACTTAATTTCCCTGTATCTTATAAGATAAATATGGGTGCTGATAATAACAGAATATACCTTGTTTAGTATGGGTATTAGCAAAATAACAATAACACCCTCACTGTTTGAGAAGAGTTTCGTGAAGGGACTATTTACGAAGTTGTGGGCACCCCTGAGCTAGCAATAGCCGAGAGATTTTACTACCCCTCAGCCTAATAGAGAAGAAGAACAAGCCATTGCCAGGACCCAGAGAGAGACTTTTTTTTTTTAAGATTCTATTTATTTATTTATTTGAGACAGAGAGAGAGAGACAGTGACAGAGAGCATGAGAGGCGAGAACGTCAGAGGGAGAAGCAGACTCCCCTTGGAGCTGGGAGCCCGATTCGGGACTCGATGCCAGGACTCCGGGATCGTGACCTGAGCTGAAGGCAGCTGCTTAACCAACTGAGCCACCCAGGAGCCCAAGAGACAGACTATTTAAGAAGACCAAATAAACAGGAACTACGGTCTTTGAGAAAGGGATACAGCCCACTCATGGTGACCCAAAGGAAGGAAAATAAGGAAATAAATACCATGACCTCACTTTGCTTCTGCCTTCTGATCTCATCCTGGAAATTCTCATTGACCAAACACAAGCAGAAACCATAAAGCAAAATGTGCAGTACCAAAGGTCAGTCTCTCAAGGCACAGAACAAGTATGGAAGGATAAAAAGTGTCTGAAGGAATAAATAGGAAATAGAAAAGGAATAAATAGAAAATAAATAGAAAAAAGAACTCACTGAGTTCTTACGAAAATTAAAAGTGCTAAAATACATAAAGAACATACAGTAGTATCTGTGCTCATGAAAATGCTGGCTATCATTAATTCTTTTTTTAAGATTTGTTTATTTACTTATTTGACACACACAGAGAGAGAGAGAGAGAGAGAGATCACAAGTAAGCAGAGAGGCAGGCAGAGAGAGAGGGGGAAGCCGGCTCCGCTGCCGAGCAGAGAGCCCGATGCCGGGCTCGATCCCAGGACCCTGAGATCATGACCTGACCCAGAGGCAGAGGCTTAACCCATTGAGCCACCCAGGCACCCCTCATTAATTCTTTTTGAGGGGAGCAGCAGTTTAGCATAATAACCTGAAGCCACACTGCCTAGATACAAATCCCAATTTTGCCTTTTATATGACCTGGAACAAGTTTCTTCATTTATCTGTCCCTGTTTCTTCTTCTGCAATACAGAATTATGTGATAATTAAGTGAATAATACATGTAAAAAATTATATTACCCTGTTTACTCAAGAACTATTGACCTAACCAAGATTTTGGTTAACTCTCATGTAATAAGACCTAGAAAACCATCCCCTTCTGGCTGAAGTATTGCCCTACTTATTTTAAGGAAATGTGTAGAAGGTTTGTCAATATACCCAGTACAGCTAGACACTTGTTTAGAGCACCCTCAGGTAAGGATAGAGCACATGTGAGAGGAGGAACAGTTAAGAGAGAAGGAAAAGGAAGTTCAACTTTCATGGCTTTATCAGAAAATCTAGAAAGAAACCATCTTAATTTCAACATACCTCTAAATTCAGGTGACTTAGCATTGGTTTACTTTGAATAATATACTTGGGCTTGGACAGATGAAGAGAATAATCTTTCTGATACTTGGGGTCCCTTCAGGTCTTCATCTAGTGCTGGAACACCACCATTTGCTTTTAGCTCTTTGTGTATGTGTGTATCTGCTTTAGAAATGGTGCAATCTCTTTCTCAAGTTGCAATGTGGAACAACAGGAGCCTATCTGGAAAATGGAATATAATAATTGGATATCTAGTATACAAAAGGCATTGTGTTGGGCTGTGTCCATTTAGAGACCTTTATTAGAATTGCTTTTATTTTTCATTTAGTAAAGCCGCTAAACAATAGAGACTCTCACACACAAATGCAAAAAATTTAGTGTATTTTGAATATTCAAAAATGAGGTCCCAAGAAAAATATCTCAAACTCTTTCATACTTCAGGAATAATTTTTAGAAAATTGTGGAACACTTTGCATCTGTGACAGCTGAACAACCTAAGCGTTTCAAAACCAAACTTTTCATGGGTTTTCCTACTGAAAGGGGAAGGGTAAACTTTTTTAAACTGGGCATTAGCACTCCTGGGTGCTCTAGAATTTTAAGTGGGACTTAGAGTAGCCCTTTAATAGTGAATTCACCTCTTTGTCACTCTGATCAGTCATGCTCCTGCTATCGACTGGACTGAGAAAGGATGGTGGGGTCAGCTGGGAGGGAATGGGAATTTAGAGGAGGCCACGCAGCTGAATGTGGACCAGCCAAACCACACCCACCCTGCAGGTTCCCTACCCAGTTCACCTCGAGCCCTGCCTTTAGCCCAAACATAGAACCCATGATATTCCCACTTCCTCTCGCTTATTCTTTGACACTACAAAGGAAGAGTCTCTGACCATTTAAAACTCAACAGCCACATACCATTTCCAAAGGAGGAAAAGAAAAGAGGTCCCACCTCTCCTGGAGTTGAAAATTTTTGAAATACATATTTTTAGTTCTTCAAAAAAAAAAGTTTAGTTTTCAAAAATACTGTTTATAATAAATCATATGTCTCTGTTTTTAAATTGTAATCAACTATATGGTGAGAGCAGCTCTTTTATAAAAACTCTAAAATTAAAACAACCACTTAACACTCCAACCTAATGCCTGCAGTAAATCAAATGTCTTTGTTGTTTAGATTTTAGCTGAACAGGTCCAATATAAAAAAGGAGTTTTAGCACTATTTATAAGAAGAATTGTCTCTCCAAACCCATCCAACAATTTTTTCATTCTTTAGGTAAAAACTTCAGCAGGAACTTAAGTGGGTATAGGCAGGCTACCAATAACTTTTTGTGCCAGACGTTATATAACAAGGTCAAATTTAATGTACACACAAATGTACAACAGCTTAAAAGAAGTGGTTGTTCAAAAAAGTGTCCAATAAATCATTGCCAAGGAGCTGGAAGGGATTCAGGGCATTTGTGGTAAACCACAGCTCTGTCGCTAGTATACTGTGTGACCTTGGACATATCACTTAACCCCTCTGCTTCTCAGCTTCCTCTTATGTGATTTCTCTACTACTCACCCTATGTTTTTTCAGGTCTTACTTTCTATAGAACAGTCCAACAACGCAGGGAGCATTGCTTTACATTCTCCCAAAAGACTTCCAAAAGCCTCTTTCTATAAGTCTCTCCTGAGAAGACCATAATCCCATGGCTGTACCTCTCTAGACAAAGCAGGCTCTTCCTTGTAACTAGATTTTCCATTCTCACCAAAGGCAGTGGAAGAGAAAGATGAGAGCAGCACAACACAGAGAAGGGAAAGAATCTATGTCAGGAAAACCAGTTTCCAGCTGTGACTGGGCCACTACCTGATTTGGGAAAAGATACTTAACCTTCTACATCTCTGTTAACTCATCTGTAGAAGATGAAGTTGGACTATGACCTACCTGTAAGTTAAACTGTGTGGTGCTGGCACATAAACAGACACAGACCAATGGAACACAGAAATAAGTCCAAAAACAGATGCAAACTATGGAAATTTAGTTGTAATGGTAAAGGGAACATCTCATATGACTAGGACAAAGTGGTCTTTTTAGTAAGTAATACTGGGCCAACTGCATAGCTATTTGGAATAAAGATGAACTTAGATCTAATCCTAACAACATATATAAGAATAAACTCCAAATTAATCTGGAATCAGATCACAAGGTATCTGGAATCAGCCACAAAGGTGTCTTCTGTTTTGTTAATGAGGTTTCTTTGGGACTGCACTTAAGATTGGGGGTTGGTTGCCAGGGGGAATATTGAGCAGCCACATGATTCAAGGTTGGAACTCACAGTCCACCCCTTTAACCTCTGGGGAGGAGAGAGGAGCTAGAGGTTGAATTTAGGCACCAGTGGCCAAGGTTTAATCAGTCATGCCCAGGTAATGAAGCCTCTGTAAAAACCCAAAGAACAAGGTTCAGAGAGCTTCTGGGTTGGTGAACATGTGCAGGTTTGGGCAGAACAGCTTTCCTGAAGAGGGCATGGCCACTCCACAGCCCCTTTCTTCATGCCTTGCCCTATGCTTGTCTTCCATCTGACTGTTCCTGAGTTATACCCTTTTAGAATAGACCAGTAATCTAGTAAGTAAAGATTTCTCTGAGTTCTGTGAGCTGCTGGAGAGAATTTATCAAATGCAAAGAGGGAGTCGTTGGAACCTCCAATCTATAGTTGGTGGGTCAAAAGCCCAGATGACAACTTGGACTTGAAACTGACATCTGAAAGAGGCAGGGGTAATCTGAACCTTTAACCTGTAGAATCTGATGCTGCCTCTGGGTAGATAGTGGTAGAATTGAGTTGAACTATAGGATATCCAGCTGGTATAAGAGAATAACTTGCTGGGTGGGGAAACCACACCCACACAGATGCATGCATGCACTTTGGAGTTGGCTGTCAGAACTACAATATGCAATAAATGAATGATTAGTAAAAAAAAAATAATAATAACAACAACAACAAAAGTCATAAAACATTGAGAAAAATATCTGATAGAAAAATGGGCAAAAGACAAATAGAATATTGAGCAAAAAAAAGATAATTTATAGAGTTCCTTAAATATATGAAAAGGTGTTCAAGTTCACTCATAAAAAGAGAAATGGAAATTTAAAACCACACTGAGATATTGTTTTTCTCTCATCAGACTGATAATATTCAAAAGCTTAACAATGCATTTTTGTTGGCTGGGCTATGAGGCAACAGGGCTGAGAGGCAATAAATAAATCCTAGTAACAGTGAACAGCATAGCTACTGCCCATCTCGTTTCCTAAATACCCTTCCTCACTTACAGGAAAACAAGCTCAGAGGGGAAATGGCCACTTCAAGGTATCATGGAAAGTACACATGATGCATGATGAGCCTGAAATAGCTCTGCAGGCCAAGAAATAAGAAAGTACTCAAAATAATGATGACAGCATATCAAAAGGACACACATACCACTTTGAAAGGGCTCCAGTTAGCCAAATCTATAAGAATATGAACATGAAAAGAAGTGAGGCTAAATAATAGATTATGTAATAGTGAATAAAATAGGAATTCATAAGTCAATACTGACAATAAATAGGTAAATAAATAGGGGAGAAGAAAGGGCTTTTCCTTATAGTAAAATCCCAACAGGTAAGTGTAAAAGGAGGGGACGAGTTTGAAAACCAGTGCCAATGATCATAGTAATAATTGGTACAGGTAAGAATCACCAATGGTTGCTAAATTTTGATGAGAAGGAGGATAATTTGTATGGTCTCAAAATGTCTCCTCATTGACTGCTTGTTAGTTGCAACAGAGAAAATACTAGCTATACAGTGGAGAAACCAGAGAACACCTTGACCAGGTTATCAAAATTTAACATCACCAATGAAAAACAAACAATCATGTTCTTCCCGACTTGAGAGCTTGAGGAAGATATGACACCCTTGTGTAGTTTTCTGGTTGACAATGCAAATCCTGAATCTGATCACGAGGAAACACACAGACAGACCCAAATTAATAGAATTCATATAAATTACGTGGCCCATTTTGTTCAAGAACGTCAATGTTCCAAGAAAGACAAGGAAATGCTAAAGTACTGTTACAGATTAAAGGAGATTCAAGGATAATAGCAGCTGAATGGAATAGGTGCTCTTAGATGGAAACTTCTTTTGAAAGGGCAAGAATGTTTAGGAGGACATTATTGGCCAGTGGGAAGAGTTGAAATATGAACTACAAATTAAAATATATCTCAATATTAAATTTCCTAAATTTGATATGGTTATCTAAGAAAATATCCCTTTCTTTCAGATATACACAAGAAGGTTTGAGGAGATAAAGGGACATGGTGGGTGTAAACTCATCTCAAATCATTCTAATTAAAAATAAATTCTAATATGATTTTTTTAAGACACGATCTTTCACATACTGGAAAGGATAGCGTATGAGGCTTAGAGACAGACTTTGGTGCAAATCCTGTCTGCCCTCACCACTAACAATGACTTTGGCTTTTGACTTTAACAAATTTTAAACTTTCAGTCTTAGTAACCTCACTTAACAAAATGGAATAAAAGTACTGCCTTACAGTAAGTAATAGGATAATCTATTTCTTTTTTTTTTTTTTTTTTTTTAGACTTTATTTATTTGAGAGAGAGAGAGAGAGAGAAGGATAATCTATTTCTTAACAAAGTGCCTGGCAGTATAGAAAATACTGTGTAGGGGCTCCTGGGTGGCTCTACCTTTGGCTCAGGTCATGATCCAGGATCCTGGAATTGAGTCCCACATGGGGGGTGCTTTTCCCTCTGTCTGCCACTTCCCCTGTTTGTGCATGCTCTCTCTCTCCCTCTGACAAGTAAATATATAAAATCTTTTTTTAAAAATACTGAATAAATTACTAGCTTCCACTTTCTGCTGCCTTCCCTTTCTAACTAAATGCGATGGCATTTGGGAAACTCATTAACTCTTTTAGCCTGCATGGATACAGTTAAATCCTTATGAGCATAGTTGTCGTCAAATGAACAGAAGCAGCCCCAAACAGTTAACACATAGTGTGTCAATCCAAAGTTCCATATTTGTTCTGTGTAGAACGGTTTCATGGGGCAGTGTGGCAGTCTGTGATGAAGTTGGGGCTTCCTGGACTTGAACACCAGCTACAACACTTACTACCTGTTTACTCTCCAAACCCCAATTTTCTTACCTTGCGTGATTGTTATAAAGACTAGAAGGAATATATAGAAAACAGTTTCCCGACACAAAACGGTACTTCAAGAAATGGTAACTATTACTAGTGTGGCATTCATGAATGTCTATTGATTCAATTTGACAATCTCTGACAAGAAGGTCCTTTTTTTTAAAAGTATAAATTAATATATTTCTGAGAAGAAACCAGTGGATTATGGAGCTTGGTAGGGTTTGGATGCTCAACCATTCATACTCCCTCCTTAAGACTGCCAATCAAAGACATTCATCGCTATTCAAGGAAATAACAACCAAGTGGAAACTAGATCTTGCTTTATCAGTTGTTTGGGAGAGAGCCCAATCATACGCAATTCCAGAAACTATGCTGGGTATTTAGGGCATAAAAGTGGCTAGAGATGTAATTAAGAACTAAAGAAAGAGGAAGGAATAGGAACAAAAAGACTTTTGACTTCTTTCCTAATTTGGGAGGAAGTAGATAGTAAAGGGCCTAAGAATAGGAAAATAGCTATGGAAAAAAGTCACAGAAAATGAAGTGCCATTCAAATGGTTTGGGAGAGTATCCTCCAAAAAAGTTGAAATTGGAACCTCTGGAGAAGAGTCAGACATCATTAAGAACCTCAGGGTCTGGGGGACCAGAAAATTTCTTGGCCCCCTTTAATGATCTGAGCAACCTCAGGCACTATTCCAAGATGGGGTCTCAGTTTCCATACATACTCCATAGATTCATTTTGAGGAGTGGTGACCAAATGAAATGAACCAAATGAAATGACTTTCTGCTAGTTTCTAGAGCTCAGTTAATAGAGCTAAAGCCCTGAGCTTTCCTCTTGAGTGGATTTTTCCCAGATGTGCTGTGTGGGAATAGCCGATAATATGTGACTCCCCACCCATTAATCTATTATCACTCCTCAGTCCAAGGATTAAAAGTGACTAAGAAAACTTACAAATTAGAAGACCCATATTGAAGTCCATGGAACATTGAAATCCCATGAAAAAATATGGCAAAACCACAACCATGTAATAATAAGTTCAAAAAAACCAAAGGTATCAAATAATTGCAATTAGATCCCAGAATCTTTGAAAGATCACATCTGGAAATGTCACTAATATTGATGCAGACAGTGGCACCATAATGAAGCAAATCAGGGGTGAAATAGAATACAACATTAACACTTTGAAAGTACATTCATTTTCCAAATGTCAATGAAAACATCCAAGATATTGAGTTCCTCTTCGAATCCATACTTACATTAGGCCCAACCCACTAGGCCTTACAAACTACTCCAATTTCAGCCAATCCAGAAGAGACTCCCGGCCTTTTGCCTTTTCCTACTATAGTTTCTTTCAGGAAGTGAGCCCAATTAGAAGAACAGGTAAGGCATGACATATATCCAGTAAATGACTAGTTACCTACTATAACTGGAGAAGCCGTAGAAGTAACAGATTTCCAGTATCTCGGAATTTCCCAGCATGTAGACTTGGGTTTATATATTTCTATAAAACCACCTCATTGCCTCCTCTTTTACCTTTTTGACTAGATCCAGGTTCCTTCCTTGTACTTCCTTTAGGAAAGTCACGCAGGGTCACCCACCTTGAACATAATTAGCCTGGTTCTTCCAATAACTTCTTTATATCACCATTTTTAACATAAGAGTGGTTTGGAGTTCCATTTAGTTAGGCACATACATAGACCTTCCTTGGTGGGAACACTTAGTAACTGGAAAGCCAGCTTTTTTGGTCCACATATGTTCCTCCTCTTGTCAAAACTTTGTAAGAGCCAGATAACACGTGCATTATATCTTGAGATTTCAATTGGTATTAAGCCATTTTCCACTGTCCTATATTTTTGTTTTCGTTTCTTGGCAAAGGTTTATTTTCTTCAATTATGTTCTTATTCCTATACACTTTTATCTAACACATTATGAGACTGGTTTTTATATTTGATTTTTACACCCTGTTACATGGGACTCTCCCATGTCTTTGTTCTACTAACACTGAGCCCTGGGTACACCAATATGTTGTCCATATTGGGCCAGTTAGAAAAACCAAAGAAGTTTAAAATCAGGGACGAGTTTCCATGAAAGATTCAAAAAGGTTGAAATAGGACACATGGACAGAGCATCGCTGAGTGAGACCCTGAGAGAGATGCCTACTGCTTCATATACTTTAATTAGGCCTTAAGTAACGCAGGACTGACTATCTTTGCTTCCAACCAAAGCAACTGTATAACAAGAAACCCTAAATATACTAATTTTTTCTTGCCTTTCTAGACCAAGAGATCATCATTCAAATAATGCTATACATACCAAAAACAAATGTAATGGTCATAAAATTCACAGCCAGGAAAAAAGAAATTCACATTAGTGAGAAACAAACCACCTGAAAAAAGATATAAAGAAGATACTTTTAAAGATGCGTAATATAGCTGCCAGCCCAGGAAAAGTATCACATACAGAGAAGCCCATATAAGAAAATAAAAGGAGCTTCTAAGGCTCCAGAGGTTTAGCCAAGATCAGTAAGATAAATAAGACACCTGTGGAATTTTAACCCTTCAACAGTTCAGCTAAATATCTTGTGATAGAAAGTTTAAGATTCTGGAATAGAAAAACCTCAGGCCTCTAGGCCATGGAGTTTGCTTCCACATAGGAGCAAGGTAGTATCAGTTCCCTTTGAAACCTTTTATTCTAAATTGTCACTCTTTCTCATAGTTCTTTGAGAAGATCATCACTACCTCTGCTTTTGATGTTTTTCCAAAAATAAAACGGTTCTGAATTTATTCTTGGTTAAACATACTGGTTTCTAAAAGAGATCCTTTCCAGTCAAGACCTTCACCTTACCCTATTAGTCAACAGCTTCTCCTTATCTTTCTAGGACTTACTGTTTATCATTGCAAAGCCTAGAGTAAACAAACTAAACATGGAAAAAAATGAAAAGTGTAGACGACATTAGTTCCTAAAATACTTCCTAGGATGCTCACCACCAAAACAACCCTGATGCTTCATTCCATAACATCATACACACAAATCTATCCCTAGGATCCCTTATTCTTCAGCCATTTTTCTCCACCAAATGTATGTTATTATACCCAAGCCTTTATTTGATCCTTCCATCATTAATTATATTAAAAAACAGTGTAAATATCCATTCTATGCAAGCCCATAAGTTGAAAAAGATAAACAAGTTTCTGCAGACTAAACCAAGCCCTATTGTTGAGTAGAACACAGTTTTTCTATGGGTTAAAAGGTATAACTGTCACTAGAAAACTCTAGACCTATAAAACTCTATACTTATATTACAGATCTTTCATGATTATTCAGCATACATGGTAGCAAGGCTTACCAAAGTCCTTCAAGATTCAATCCATCTTCCATGCTTCCTTGTTTGAGTTCTGTCTTTTCAAGTACGGTTATATCCCACCAATAGAGGATCATACAAGAGAAAGCAGGAGTTCGACTCCAGGGTAATCCAGGAGCCTCTCATTTCCTAGGCAAGATTAGGGATCAATACCAGAAGATGAGTCTTGGGTCCTATGTAATAAATCCATTCTTCTCCCAACACCCCCAAACTGCTCAAGTTTTTCATGGACAAATTGCAGCAACCCATCCCCTTTATTCCTCTTTTCCCTTGTCTAGGAAAAAAGGAATTACTAAAACTGACAAGTCCCAACAGAGGATTCAGTTAAGCTCACCCCAAAAAAACATTTCTTTAAAACAATTTAAAAAAAGATTATCACTGTCCTGAGATTAAACTGATATTGTATAAACCTACCTAACTCTTCAGGGTTTGAGAACTTTCCTCATCTCCTAGGTCCTGTCTCTTTCTTGATGTTGGGATAATGCCCCCAGCTAAAATTATTATTCTTGCCTATGCTTAGCTGATCCACCTAAACCTCTGTACTAAATCTTACCTGGGATTCCTGAATGTACATTACTTTCTCCACTCCATGAGGTTGTTGCAAACATTGAGTTCTGCATCCTCTAGCCACGAATTTACCTGTAACCTCTACTCATTTTGCACCTGTAAATGTCCACCTCAACCATTTTCTCAAATTCCGAGATGCCCGGCTTGGCCTAACCTCTGAGGTTCTAACCTCTGATTTATTCCAAAGGCTCTCCTTAGTCACTCAACCTCAGCCCTGCCTTCTTCTGGCCCTGTCTCCTGACCTAACACTGTAGACGACTTTCCATGAAGTCCACGTCCAAGTCTAACTTAGAAAACATCATGGAGGTCTTCAGCCAACCCTTCAATTTAAGGAAAAAATAATGAAAGGCCTATAAGTAGCTTCCATCTATTCCCACATCAAGCAGAAAAAAAAGGGGGGAGGTCTCAGCTGATCATTTCAAATAAGAATTATGGTTAAAATGATTTGAGAAAAGAACTGACTGAGAACTATATTTTTTGGCAAACAAATCTATGAGTTTGTAAAATTGGGTTTTTTTTTAAATGATTGAAGGAAGTTTTCCCAACCTTGTTTGTATGGACATGTTAGAATCAGGTTTTAATTATTACTGCATAATAAAGCGACACTTTCCTAAGAAAAAAAAATATTCCTTCTTTTAGAGAACTGGTGTTACATAACCATCAGAGATTTCTCCCTCACCAATACTTTAAGAGAGTTTTTCAATACTGCTACACTCTTCCACACTTTTCTTCATTCTGATCCTGACATCAAAAGTGAAATTCCTGAATGTGTCATACTTGGGTCTTCACATCAAGTTTTAGTAGCCCCCTACACAACATCTCTAAATCACTTCTGCCTCAGGGTTCACCGCTGGTCATTTACTGTGTGAACAGTGAAACGTGCAGTGTTTTTGCAAATGGTACAATATTCCAGTAGAAGCCACAGTGCCTGGGCCCCCATTCCATCTGCCTCTGGTTTGTGTCAGGCTGACACTCTGTAGGTCAGTTCACTCATCCTTAATACATTGTTTAAATATACAGTAAAAGCAATATTCATAGGGTGGTATAAATATCAGACCCCCAAATTACAACACTTTTATTTAAATACTTCCATCTTCTACAAAACTCATGGAGAGTTCAACGTTTCCACAGTGAGATTTAAACAGACCCAAAGAAATGCCCTGAGGTGGGTGATCCAAAAGCAAAACACTGAAAGGAATATAGGGTTGTTGGGTTGGTTGTTTGTTTTTTTTTTTCTTAATCTCTTCTTCAAGTGTCATTGCTTTGCAACTTTTAAGAAAAGTGCTACTGAACATATGGATCGTTCTAAGGGATAAAGATTTGTTCTTTAAAATACTTTGATTCGTAAAAACCTTTTTCCACCCCTAGTGAGGGACTCGGGGTGATAAAAAGAACAGGTGCTGGTATCCGCAACCCCAGATTATATTCATCACTAAGGTGACGAGACTAAGAATCTATCTAGAATGAAACGAGTGGGAGTGTTCATTTGCTATACTTACCTTACACACAGGCAAGTCAGTATAACACTTGACCTATATCACTCATCACCCATCTTACTGATGACAAGGATTCCCTGTCTTGATTTCCCTACAGTCTGACTTTCCTGGTGTTTAAACAGTATGAAGTTTACATTGGGTCTAGAGAGTGCTCTGCAAGGGGGAAAAAAATCTTCCTTTTTTTCCCAAAATAATTGCTAAATAAATGTGTGGTTTAGCTCTGAAATTAGAGAGTAATGTAAGATTCTTCCTTACCATGTATCAAAAATCACTCCCCAAAATTCAGAAAGAATAAGAGTTTCTTACACCATGAGAGTTCCTAAACCCAATATCTGTACTTATGTTTCAAAAATTGTTATAACATTTAAGAATAGGCATAAGAAAAGAGTAGATTTCATTTGGGGAGAAAGATAAGAAAAATCAAATTGTCTATCATTATTTCATATATACTACATATACTACCCCTCTCTTACGATGTATTCTAAAATGAATATAAATAAACAAACTTGAATGGAGTAAGTCACATGAAAATAATTTTTCTTTGAGAGGAATGCATGGCATATAGTAACAAATAGTTCCAGTTGATGAAGAACTTCCTGACATGAAAGATAGTAAGATAGTCAATAACATAAGGTAACACTGAGTCATAAACCAAAACTTTAGCTACAAGCTTCAAAGACCCAAAGAATTACTAGTGAATAACATTTAAATCCATTGATATGAGAAGAATTTTAAGTATTTTTCAAATGCAGATGTCTTTAGAATAATGAATTCAGGGAAGACTTGATTTTTATTGAGAACTTTTTCAAAAGAAAACCCATCTCCTGATGTTGGTTTAATAGCAAAACTTCCTGAAATTCAACTGTTGTCGAGTGGGGCCCCCTTCCTCTGCTTTTTGTAATTGTGGACAATCACTAGATACAACGTTTCCCTCAAGTGTAAGCCAAGCCCCAGATGCCTGCCCAGATTCTCTCCTTTCCAATTGACTTTGACGTCCTCAGTTCCTTTCATAGGAAATGAACATTCCCCTCTTGCATATCTCGCCTCCTCGGGTGATGTCCTGTCCAAAAGACCATTGTCAGAAACCAGCCAGTTTTTACCTAACCCAGACACATAATTGAAATGCAATTCTACAGGTGTCTGGCAGATGAACTAAGAGCGAAGCCTCTGCAATTTCCATTTTCTTTCTATAACCCCAATCTCTGGTACGTAAATCATTTTTCTTCCTTTTTTTTCTTGAATTTAAGCGAATGCTAAAATAGTTAATAAAGTGAGACCACACTGTAATTTCTGCCATTTCCTGAAATCTGCCAAGTTGGTGTACTGTTTTCATCATTTTGCAACCCATTCCACATTCGGGCAAGTGTCAGCTCCCAGTTTGACATGCTGAGCTGTGGCATCATTCATGGAAGGATGAAGAACTTGTCCAATGGTCAGTTGCCCAAGCGATGTAATACCAGCTAAGGTTTGACCCAGGCCTCAGCCTGTGGGGCTTCAGGAAGGGCAGAAAAGGGGGTGAAAAATAGACTTTTGTTCCTTAGACACAAGTTACCTCTGATACAATTTCCTTATGAACTTGCTGGCAATTCTAGAAGCAAATGGACTATTTGCTCCTCCATGGGAATTTTCAAAGCCACAGGATAATGGTTTCAAAGAAAGGAAGGGGGAATGATGAAATAAACAACAATGCTATTACCCTTTCAAGGAGAAAAACTACCAGCATATTTCAACTGGGTGGTCCAATTATTACAAATGAATATTTGTTTTTTATTTGTTTGTTGGTAGTGTGACTTATTCCAGAAAGGATTTAAAGAAACTTCAAAAGAAACTTATAATAGAGCCAGATAAAATAACTTTAAAACACATATGGGCGGGGGGGAATCAAAGAAAAGCTAAAGGGATGGAAAATGAGAGGGAGAAAGGAAGTCAGTAAATAAAATTCATGTTGTGTCCTTTGTCTTGCTAGAGGCATACCACAGATGATTACTATTATTATTAACTATAAATTAAGAATCCACAAGTAACAAAAGCACTCCTTGTAGAATGAGGATATAAGTTTGGAAGGTGCTGACAGCTGTTCCTAAAATGAAGACCACAGAGTTCTCTGTCCGGGAGCCTTCGATCTCAACAACAGATGGGCTCCTTTCCCATTGGAGCAAACACACACATGCTATGACCAAGATGCTCGACCCATGAAAGCATTGCAGTCTTCGTCCCCAAGCTCCTATATATTCAAGCTAACCTGAAAGATTGACATGATTGGGAGTTCATATTTATCTGTTGGGGACCCTGGCATGAAAAATTCCCCCACATTGAAGTATTCAGGACTTGCACCCTGAAAGCTGATATCCTCGTATTTCATGACATTGACGGAGCAGCGGTACCGTCAAATAACACCTGTAATCTGGACCCAGCTCTCTGTTGGCTGGAGAGCAGTTTCTTGTACACCTATGGAAGGAAAATCACTGGATTAAGTTGGGGGTGGGGGAGGAAAGGGGAGAATTCCTTCCTTTGCCAAAAGAACAATCGATATTCATCCATAGCTTGGCTGATTTATTACTCTCCACCGTGAGATTAGCACCTAGGATTCACTATTCGTGGAAGTATTCTCTTCAAGAACCTATGCCCTGGGCCCCTGGGTGGCTCAGTCAGTTAAACGGTTAAGGGTCTGCCTCTCACTCAGGTCATGATCCCAGGGTCCTGCGAGATCGGGCTCCCTACTCAGCGGGGAACCTGTTTCTCCCTCGGCCCTCCCCCCTGCTCATGCTTACTCTCTCTTCCTCTCACTCTCTCTCTCTGTCTCAAATAAATGAATAAAATCTTTAAAAAATAAAGAAAAAGAAAAAAGAACCCTATGCATGACATGTTGTGACATAGCAGGATCATCAGGGTCTCCTCGTCCTAAGGCATAGATGGTTCGCATTGGCCTTTTTCTTGGCACCAGTGCAGTGCAGTGTGGTCAAGCTCCAGGGAACATCAGTGTGCTGAGTGGTGTCATTGGAAACATGCTTCATTTCACAGTGTGGAACTGAGATTTCCTAAACTTCCTCAAGATTGGTTCCAGCCCAAACCAATACATCACCGAAGACGGCCAAATTCCCCTTGCTATGAATAAAACACTCTTTTTATTGGGAGGGTCAGAAGTGTTGAAGTGTGCCAGTGGAACCTCTCACTTCCATTTCCAGAGGCTGCTGGTGTATCAAGAACCAGAATAACCACCGATCTACGTGCCCTTCACTGTTACTGAGATTCCGTCACCTACCCCTGCATCCATGGCCACAGAAATGACCTATGTCACCCTAACCAGAGTGAATCCTGATGCCAACGATCACAGCCACAGTTCTTACTTCCAAAGGACCTGCTTATGTGCCTCGCACCATCCTAGACGTTTTACTCTATTTCATTTGGTCTTCACAATAGGTTTATGAAATTGGTTTTATAAACCCACGATTTTGTAGAGGGGGGAAACCAAAACTGAGGGAAGTGAAGTAATTTGTCCAAGATCACGAAACAAGCAAGTGCCTACGTTTCAGAAGTGTGAGTTATTGAAAAATCTCTTCCACCCCCTTGAAGAAATACACCATATGAGTTATAAATTATTTGAAGCCTCTGAAAATTTTTTCTTAGCCTACTTATAGACCATGAAATTATTAAGAAATAAAATCAGTGAAGCATAGAAGGCTAAATGGAGAGCACCAGATCTCCAGTCCAGACAAGCTGAATAGCCTGGTACCATGTTTATGAGTTTGTTGCAAGTTGCTATTTGATAGCCTATACAAATTAAATAATGGCCAACAAAGTGTTAATAAGTTTCACGTCCTTCCAGGAAGGTGGGTCTCAAGGGGCATAGTCCATAGTCATTTTTTTTTTACCCATAATTCATCCAGGTATTAAAACTAGATCAAGCTCCATGAAAACATGTTTCAAGGAATCCAGCAAAATTCTATCCAACTGAGGACTTAGAAAAATGCCTACAACTAATCCATGGCCTATGGGTTCACTGGGAGCTAGTTTGGGAGGTCAAAGCTTACACACAAGGGAAAACAAAACATGTACAAATGTAGCTGAATCTTTCCTCCCATAGCATGCTGGAAAACTCATGTAAATATACAAATATGCTGAGCTGTATTGTGAAAGGAGCCATTTGTTTTACTAAAACAAGTTGGTATGGTGCAAGATTTTTCTTGGCAAATAAACAGAACACAATGGAAAAATTTGTAAACAATGGGGTTTTCTGGCAATTTTTTGAAAACTGAATGAACAGCCTTTCCAAAAGGTAAAAAACAAAACAAAACAAACAAAAACAAAAAAAGCTCTTCCTTCTCCTCAATCTCCCATGAGATACTACTCACATATAATCATTTTAAAAGTCAAAGCAGATGAGGAATTACAGCTCAGTAATCAGCAAAGCTTATTAAAAGGACCATTTTGTTACTAGTCAACTAACCTGCCAAATGTTCAACTTGGGGAGCCATGTAGGCCAAGCCATACTTGCCAGAATGAGAAGTCTGTTCATGATGGTCACACACTAGAGTTCAGGAGGTGAAGAAATCACTCCTCTTCCCAGAATTCCTCTGAAGTGTAGTCATCGTCACAGTGACTGAAGTTTAAATAAAGGAATTGTTTTAATTACCGAATGTTACTACAGAGACCAAATGTTCTTGCTTAAACACAGGTTTCATTGGAAAAGTGTTTGTTAATGGTCAAAAATACAGAGGAGGAAAGTTCCCCAAAGATAAGGTGTATGATGTTGGCTGAAGAAAACTCTGCCTAGTATGGTCACCCCTCTCTCGTGAGCAGATTCCTGATTAAGTGGATGATGTCTGTCTTTAGCAACCTGTGCATCTTTTTTCTACTTGGCCATTCAAGATGGTCGAACTCACACACACACACACACACACACACGCACACACACACACCATTGTGAAGTCATTTACTCATTTCATTCTTTAATGTGCTCAGAAGTACATTTACATCATACATATACTGAAGATGCAAAGGACTGTGAATTAAATCTTTTCTTAGATCAATTTATGTCCAAAAAACTTTTTAAATGAGAATTTTATATACTTTATTATGCATAATTGTATAAAATTCCACATAAAAGATGTATATTGGACTTTGTTATCCAATTTCAATTCCTCCTCCATAAGGAACTGGCAATAACCCTTAATTATTGTGACTAAGGGACTCATGCAGGCACAATTCTAGATCCTCTACTCTGTATCCCATGGTAGGCTTATTCCATCTGGTTTGTACTAGGCTGTATTCTTATTTCAGGGTTTCTGCGATTAAAGGTCATAAATGTTGCTTAAGTACTTAAGGTCTATCTGCTCTCAACCAAGTAACCACTGTTAACAACCTGCATGTATATTTTTATAATCTTCTGCATGCTCATATATTCATATATAAACACATATATAAAAGATATGTATGTATGTATATAATTTGATATATATACTAATATAGGTATTGGGAATTCTCTGGTTTTCAAGAATGAGGCTCCATACATACATACATACATACATACATACAGATATACATACATATGTTTAGGAGGGATTTTCTCACTTAAGAGTATATCATGGAAGGAGCGCCTAGGTGGCTCAGTGGGTTAAGCCTCTGCCTTCGGTTCAGGTCATGATCTCAGGGTCCTGGGATTGAGCCCCAGGTTGGACTCTGCTCAGCGAGGAGTCTGCTTCTCTCTCTCCCTCTGTTCTCTCTCTTGCTCTCACTCTCACACTCTTGCTATGTCTCAAATAAAGAAAATCTTTTTTTAAAAAAAGAGTATATCTTGCAAATCCCTCCAAATATCAATTCAGTTCATTCCTTTTAATGGTTGCTTAATAGGTCATAGTAAGTGTTTGCCAGATTTCAATCAACCATTTCTCTGTTGATGGGGATTCATTTTATTTTCTGGGGTTTTCCCCCCACTTAAAACAGTACTACCCAACTAAAAAGAAAGTACAATGGAGATATTTAAAAACTTTATCCCTCCAACTATTAATTTAGCTCATTCCTTTTAAAGGTTGCTTAATAGTTTGTAGTAAGTGTTTGCCAGAGTTTAATCAACCATTTCTCTGTTGATGGGGATTTGTTTCACGTTCTGTCTTTGCCCACTTAAAACAGTGCTATCCAGTTGGAAGGAAAGTACAATGGAGATATATATAAAAGCTCAATCTGTAGAGCTACAAGTACGCAATGCCTACTCTAAACAGAACACCAGTGAGGGATTATGCACACATGCTTTCTATTCCTTTTTCCTTCTCTCGGTCCCTGTAACCAGCACCTATAGCCCTGCAGTGCCTCCCAGCTGGTCTCTGTTTCCACTCCTGCCCTTTCCATTCCACTTTTCACACAGCAGCCAATGAACTGTGAAAATATTAAGCTACTTTATTTCATTCCCTTGTTCAGAACCTCCCATCAGCTTCCATTCATACAAAGAACGAAGTCCATGGCCAACCAAGTTCTACGTAATCAGGTCCTTGGCCACCTTTCCAATTTCATTACCTGACACTCTCCATACTCTCACCCCACTAACTAAATTCTCTTTCTTGTTGTTCCTCAACTGCACCAAGAAGCCTCCAATTACTGACCTTTCCTTCTACTGCTCCTTATTCCTAAACCCTTCTCTAGAAGTCCTTGGTTCCCTCCTTTACTCTACTCAAGCCTCTGCTTAAACATCCTCTCGGTAGAGAAACCTTTCCTAATTATCATACTTAAAATAGCCACTTACCTTGCTATATTTATCTTCAAATCTCTGATCACTGCCTGACATTACATAATTATATACTTTCCTCCATTAGAATGTAAGCTTCATGCTTCATCCTCCACAGTATCCCCAGGCCCTGGAAGAGTGCATAGCATGTAGTAAGTGCTCAATAAATATTTGTTGAATAAAGGAAAGGGGTTGGTAAGAGAATGCTATGCGATAGCTACAGTACATGCAGACTTCAAGTCTTTTAGGAGAGTCATAGCAGGAGACATTTTGCCTGGATTTGCTCCAGCATGCACTTCATCTTCTATCAGTACTTTATGTTACTAACTCCTCTCCACAAGCATAGACAGTTAGAATTTTCTGTGAAAGTAAACAGTTGTGCACTGGCCCTAAGGATTCATTATGCCATTGGTACTATCGCACACAGTTGCCTGAGTTTCCATTTATGGTCTCCCGAGCTTGAACTACAGAGCTATTAGTGGAGACCAAGGACTTCCCTATAAGTGAAGGGAGTTTGGTTTCTCTTTTGGGAGTTGTACGAAAAGGAATAATGGAAAATGGATGCTGAGTTGTATTATTCCTCATTTTTCTTTGAGTCCAATATAATTCAAAAGACAGACACTCCCATTATCTCCTATTTCAAGTATTCATGGTTTGCATATGGACTTGAGCTTCAGTAAAAAGAGCTAGTTAACTAGCATGAACAAGCATTCAATGAAATGGGAGTGATTGTGGATTCCATCAAGCAGAGTATCAGTAGACAGGGTTAACTCTATTTTTAAAGGAACAGCCTATCGCTGACTCGTCGTGATTTCACTGTCATTTCTGCTCCCAAGGCTTTCCCTCAGAGGCAGCAAATTGAGCTGTCTGCACAGCAAGCTCCACAGAATCCAATTTCTTATTACTGGGCAGACTCAGAAAACATCCCAGTGTATAGAAAGCAGTAAGTTTGCCAGATGGTGGAAAGACCTGAGATTCATATGAGAAAAACCAGCCTATTAATCCCTCTACCATTACTATAGCAACAGAGTAGACTGTGCCCTTCCTAGCTTGGGCTCTCTTCCTCAATCCTGACCCCTGCCCGAAGACATCTTTTATGTTGATTTTGACTTAATATCACCTGAACCAAGATGCTGAGAAAGACAGTAAAGTGGAGTACATAAACTTTTTAAAAATTTATCAAAGAGTTATAGAGCTTACTGTTTGCTAGACTTTGCTCTAAGCACTTAAAAAGTTATTTAATCTTTGTGTCAACCCTCTTATATCAAAGCTATGATTAATTGGCTTATTGAATTGTCCAAGTCACATAGCCAGAGACCAGCAGACTCAGGATCTGACCCAAGCAGTATCACTCCAAGCTCCATGCTTAATATCATAACCGTACTGCCCTACACACCACTTCCTCTGACAGTGTGGGGAGAGCAAAATCTTATTTGCAAGTTTTTCTTTTTAATTAAAAAAAAAGCTATTTGTAGAAATTGTCAATTAAAAATGGAATAGCAATAAAAAGCAACCATTATTTTCCATTTTCAAGCATATCTACTGCTTTTGCAAAACTAACTTAAGGAGGAAGCTTTGTATTTGCAGAAAAAAATGGGTAAAATATTAATGCTTCATGTCCTGGATTCAGGTTACACCACAACTATTTGCCAGGGATAATTTCACTTGCACTGATAATTTTAAAACCTGTTCCAGAAATGGTTCTGTTCCACGGGAACACCCATTTATAAACCTTGTAATCTGTGATTAATTCCTATAGGATTTCATTTACCCCAATTTTCACAAGCAAAGTTAAGCTAGGTTTGAGCTCTTTATATACATTTGGTTGTATGTAATTAAGAATATATGGTCTCAGTTTTCCTATTATATCTCATATTATTTTCTAGCAATTTTTCAGAATGTTCTGTACTGTGGGGAATTTGTCTCATGCAATGTAATATGAGACAAGAATTGAAAAAGAGATTATGTGCTTTGAGAGAGGAAAATGTTAAGGAGAAACTGTTTATAAAATACATAAACTAACAATGAGGAGTTGAAGAATAGCATACCACTAGCTTGCATTTTATAGTTCCTCTCATCCCTCAATCCAAAATCTCAAACAAAATCTCTTCTCTTTATTCCAAAAGGGAAATTTGGTTACAGATTAATTCGTGGATAGTCTAGGGTCTTATGGCCAGTTTGCAATAGAATAAGGACTCAGATTTTCCACTAATTTAAAAAAACCAGTAAGAAACATTTCTTGCCTTATCAAAATGGTAATAACCCAAGGCATACTTTTGTTCTTTTCTTTTCTTTTCTTTTCTTTTCTTTTCTAAAGGTTGGGAGATACTGATTTTCTTTAATCAAGGTTATAAATAACAAAGAAAAAGTAGGTCCCAGACTCTGGACCGTGTTAGCAGCACAGGGATAGGAAGCTGTTAGGCGGCAAAGTAGAAGGGCTACTCATCACCTACGACAGTCAAAGCAAAGATGGCCTGCAGGAGACAGCCCCCTCCTGCCCTTGGAAATGGCATGCCTGGGCAGCAGGGGAAGGCCACCGTGCTGTGATGAAGCTGACGGCGAGGGCAAAGATTGAGGATGCTGGCCCGTACCGTTTCTATGAACAGTGACATGGAAACCACACATGGAGAAGATAAGCTATGGGTCTAGAAGAGGCAAACATGCACTCCACATACTCCAGGGACCAATTATGAAATGGTTAAATTTGATTTTTAAAAACAACTCCTCAGGGGACGCCTGGGTGGCTCAGTTGGTTAAGCGGCTGCCTTTGGCTCAGGTCATGGTCCCAGCGTCCTGGGATGGAGTCCCACATCGGGCTCCTTGCTCGGCGGGGAGCCTGCTTCTCCCTCTGCCTCTGTCTGCCGCTCTGTCTGCCTGTGCTTGCTCTCTCTCTCCCTCCCTCTCTGATAAATAAATAAATAAAATCTTAAAAAAAAAAAAAGATTAAAAAAAAAAAACACAACTCCTCAGGCTTTAGCTTGTGATTTCATACATGGGCTATATTTTACCTGGATTGTTCTGTGACAGGTGAGGGCCTAAGAGGCCCCTGGAAGAGCCTGGCCTCAGCCCAGGGCAGGTGTTAGAGCTACCCTACATTCCAGCAATTACACTACTTGGTGTTTATCCAAAGAATACAAATACAATGCTTCAAAGGGGCACATGCACCCCAATATTTATGGCAGCAACGTCCACAAAAGCCAAACTATAATAATAATATGGTATTATTACATTTAGATCCCTAATACACTTGGTATGAGACTTGGGTTCAGAAATCCAGTCATGCTTTTTTCTGGTATAATAATAATAATAATATAGTTGCTGTTACCAGAACAACAGAAAAGCATGACAGAATCTCTGAATAATCTGGGTTTGAGGGAAACTTTCTTAACCGTGACTCAGAATCCAGACACATTAAGGGAAAAGACTGACACATTTCACTACATTCTTTATAAATTTAAAAATAACGATTTTTTGGAAGGCAAAAGGTTCCATTAGCAAAGTAAAAACACACATGAGGGACGCCTGGGTGGCTCAGTTGGTTGGACAGCTGCCTTCAGCTCAGGTCATGGTCCCGGAGACCGCATCGGGCTCCCAGCTCCACGGGGGTCTGCTTCTCCCTCTGGCCTTCTCCTCGCTCATGCTCTCTCGCTGCCTCTCTCTCAGATAAATAGATAAGATCTTTAAAAAAAAAGAAAAAAAACACACATGACAAACTGAGAAGAGTATTTGCAATCTGTATCAGAATGCATTAATAATAGCCTCAATATGAAAAGATAATATGCACCAAAATAGATTAGATTTTGCTGTAGCAGGGGAGCCTGGGTGGCTCAGTGGGTTAAAGCCTCTGCCTTTGGCTCAGGTCATGATCCCAGGGTCCCGGGATCAAGCCCTGCATCGGGCTCTCTGCTCAGCAGGAAGCCTGCTTCCCTTCTCTCTCTGCCTGCTTCTCTGCCTACTTGTGATCTCTGTCTGTCACATAAATAAATAAAATCTTAAAAAAAAAAGAGAGATTTTGCCCTAGTAACAAGCAACCTGAAAAATCCCAGTGGCACTAAAACATCATTTCTCACTCACACTGCATGTCCATTATTGGTTAGTGGGGAGCACTATAATCAGACTGCCTCAGAGACCCAGACTGATGGAGGTGGCATCTCTGCCCACACTTTCCCAATCACGGAGGCAAGAAAAAAGGGATGTGTCTAACCAGGTGCTGGTTCTTTAAAGCAGTTCCTGCTCTACTGACCAAAGCAAGTCTCATGGGAATAAGTTCAATAGGTGAGAGTATCAGTCATTGTGAACAATGACAACACACCCCATGAAGTATTTCTAACAATGAGGAACGAACAAGAAATAAAATTTCATATGAGAAATAATCAATAGATATGTTGACAAGGGAGTTTTTCAACCTCGGCACTACTGACGTTTTTAGGCAGCTAATCCTTTGTCATGAGAGACCCGCATCTGTGAGATACCAGTAGAGCTGCACTCCAGTTGTGACAACACAAAATGTGTCTGGATATTGCCAAATGTCCCCAGGGATCAAAATCACCTGCAGTCTGAGAACCAATGCTTTATACAAAATGAAATGCAAATGATCCTGTTTAAATGGCTATCTGCTCAGTCTCATCCATAATAAGAGAAATGTGAAGCAAAACTGCAACATACCATTTACCACTCACAACGTGGTATAAAATCTAGAAGCTGGTCAGTGTAATCCCTTCTCAAGGCTAGGGAAAAGTCCAAAATATATTAAATGGGAAAAACAAGGTACAAAAACTTTTAGAGTATGGTACCCTTTGTCCAGAATACACAACTGTATATTTGTATTTATTTGTATTTTTGAAAAGAAATAAAACAAACGAAAAACAAACAAACAAAAAAAAAGGGTCACTTGTTGGTGAGAGGAACAAAGAAGGGAACAGGGAGGGAAGCCAGAGTTACCTGAATGTACTTTAGGGGTTTGATTTTGGACATGTAAATGTTTCTCATAACCAAGAACAGAAATATTTTTTGAAAAGTAATTTCCAAATTTAAAAGTAAGTAAGCCTAAAAATAATAAATAAATAAATACCTAACCAAATATGAAGTTAATAGCATGACCATAGAGAGAAGGGTTGTTTCAATTATTTTAAAATATAGTATTTGGGGGTTATGGACATTGGGGAGGGTATGTGCTATGGTGAGTGCTGTGAAATGTGTAAACCTGGCGAGTCACAGACCTGTACCCCTAGGGATAAAAATACATTACATGTTTACAAAAAATTTTAAAAATTAATTTTTAAAAAAATGAAATATAGTATTTGTATTATACATCAATAGTGGAATATATCCAAAGGACACAAAGAAAAAAATCCTAAACTACATTTAAATGTCTTATTGTTAGTACTGATAATATCACTGTTATTTTGAAACTGTTATATATTACTCCAATATTATATTTATTTGGATTAAGTAAATAAGTAATATATTAATGTGTTTAGAAATCAAGCTTCAGTAGAAAAGAGGTGTTGGGGTGCCTGGGTGGCTTAGTTGGTTAAGTGTCTGACTCTTAGTTTTTGCTCAGGTCTTGATCTCAGGGTCATAAGTTCAAGCCCCACACTGGGGTGCATGGAGTCTACTTTTAAAATAATAACAATAATAATAATACAAAAGTGATAAAATAAAAACCCTGTAATCTTACATTTGAGTATGAAATACCACAATGAATTAATAATTTACTTTCTCTTCATAAAAAAACAAATATTTATTAAGTATATCTGAAAGGGCCTGGGAAAAATGATAATTTGGTAGTAATGAGCACACCTAACAACCAGATCTCAAAACACCACTTTATAGATTGGGCAAGTAATATACAAGATGAGCCTGGGAACTTGTCATGCCAGAGGTCAAGAAAGCTATCAGATGGGGTGCCTGGGGGGCTCAGTTGGTTAAGCGTCTGCTTTTGGCTCAGGTCATGATCCCAGGGTCCTCGGATCGAGCCCCGCCTTGGGTTCCCTGCTCGGCTGGGAGCCTGCTTCTCCCACCCTCTCCCTCTGCCCCTCCCCATGCACTCTCTCTGCTCTCTAAATAAATAAATTAATAATAAATAAATAAATAAATAAATAAAACCTTAGGAAGGAAGAAAAAGAAAGGAAAAAAGCTGTCAGATAACACTGGGGACATGCCATAAAGACATAGAAATGAACTAGAATGAGCCCACTGGCTGAAGAGGGCTCTCACAAAGCAAATAAATTTTTAACATCAAAAAAACAAAAACATAAGAGAAAACAAGTTGGCCAAGATGTGAAGAAAAAGGAATCCTTGTGCATTGTTGATGGGAATGCCAACTGGTACAGCCACTGTGAAAAACAGTATGGAGTTTCCTCAAAAATTTAAAAACAGAATGACCATATAATTCAATAATTCTACCACTGGCTATTTCTCAACGAATACAAAAACAGTAATTCAAAAAGATATATGCACCCCTCTGTATATTATTATTTTTTAATTAACATATAATGTATTATTAGACCCAGGGGTACAGATCTGTGAATCACCAGGTTTATACATTTCACGGCACTCACCATAGCACATACCTTCCCCAATGTCCATAACCCAACCACCCTCTCCATACCCCCCTTTCCCCGGCAACCCTCAGTTTGTTTTGTGAGATTAAGAGTCTCTTATGGTTTATCTCCCTCCCAATCCCATCTTGTTTCATTTATTCTTTTCCTACCCCCCAAACCCCCCACATTGCATCTCCACTTCCTCATATCAGGGAGATCATATGATAGTTGTCTTTCTCTGATTGACTTATTTCGCTCAACATAATACCCTCTAGTTCCATCGCAAATGGCAAGACTTCATTTCTTTTGATGGCTGCATAGTATTCCATTGTATATATATATATATACCACCTCTTCTTTATCCATTCATCTGTTGATGGACATCTAGGTTCTTTCCATAGTTTGGTTATTATGGACGTTGCTGCTATAAACATTCGGGTGCACGTGCCCCTTCGGATCACTACATTTATATCTTTAGGGTAAATACCCAGTAGTGCGATTGCTGGGTTGTAGGGAAGCTCTATTTTCAACTTTTTGAGGAAACTCCATCCTGTTTTCCAGAGCGGTTGCACCAGCTTGCATTCCCACCAACAGTGTAGGAGGGTTCCCCCCCTCTGTTTATTATTGCAGCATTATTTACAACAGCCAAATTATAGAAGCAACTCAAGTGTCCATCAATAGATGGATGGATAAAGAAGATATAGTATATATATACAGTGGAATGTCAATCGTCATAAAAAAGAATGAAGTCTTGTCATTGGACACAACATGGGTGGGCTAGAGGCATAATGGTAAGTGAAACAAGTCTGTCAGAGAAAGATAAATACATAGGATTTCACTCATATGTGAATTTAAGAAGCAAAACATAGAAAAAAGGAGGTAAACAAACAAACAAAAAAAAACAGACTCACATATAGAGAACAAATTTGTTGGTTACCAGAGGGGAAGTGGGTGAAATAGGTGATGGGGATGAAGACTACATTTATCATGATGAGCCCTGATGAGTATAGTTGTGCTTTTTTTTCTCTAAGAGCACACTATGTCTCTCAGTAAAAATCAGGGGTTCTTTTCACAGAGAGAGCAGGAACACAAGTGGGGGAAGTGGGAGAGGGAGAAGCAGGCTTCCTGATGAGCAGAGACCCCAATGCAGGGCTCGATCCCAGGACCCCGGGATCATGACCTGAGCCAAAGGCAGACACTTAATGACAGAGCCACCCAGGCGCCCATTTAACATAGATTCTTTACATTTGTTACTAGGTTTATTCCTAAACAAATTATATTTGTGTGTATGTATGTGCATGTGTGTGTGTATATATAACATATATATAGAGAGAGAGTCATATTAGCTATGACAATAGTATTGTGATAATAGTTTTAAGCCCTGTTAGTGATATATACTGAAGTATTTATAGATCAAATGATATAAAGTTTGGAATTTGTTCCCAGTCCTTGGTGGGAAGGGGAAGCAAGCCAAGGCATGGGGGCAGAGTTAAAATAAAATTGGGAAATGGCTAACAATTGTCAAAGCTGAGTGATGGCTATATTGGAGTTCAGTACTAATTATCTTTGCTTGTATGGATGTTTGAAAATTTCCTGAGTAAAAAGATTTTTTCAAATTCTTGGCAAGAGGCTTGC
>PISX010000844.1:183406-203155 GCA_004024625.1 Mellivora capensis | reverse complement strand
ATGACAATATTTAGATATCAGGGCTGAATGAAAATTGAGACATTCCCAAGATTCATAAACTGGATTTACAACCCCTCTCTGGCACCACCGCTTTCTCTATGGATCATATCACAGAAGGATCTGATTAGAAATAGAATACACAGACAGACTATGTGACGATTTTGCAATCCTCTGCTTTGGGGCTAGCAGGCTGGATGTGCAAACAACACAATCAAATGATCCCCAAACAACATCTTAAATCCCTTTATGAACTATTTGTTACTATGGAGAAAGAATTATGACATGAACATCAGCGGGAAAGGTGCAGTTAAGCCATACCTGACAAGATCTAACCTCCTGAAAAATGCTTCTGAGTTCAGAATGCCTACAGATCTTGGAGTCAGGCCAACATGCATTCAAATCCTCTTTCATCCCTGCCCAGGTGTCCCTCCCTGCCCAGGTGTCCATCCCATGGCAGGCTGTTTAACTGTCTAGGTCTCACTTCCTTCATCTATCACGTGGATATGAAAATGCCTCTTAGCAAAGCTATTGTAAGGATTAAAGAAAACTCTACACACACACACACACACACACACACACACACACACACACACACAGATAGGGCTTTGTAAAACACATAATGAGGACTAAATAAGTAATAGTATTATAGTTATATGAGCCGGATTGATGAAATGTTCTAGCCATTTTAGATGGGAGGCTCTAAAATGACTTTGCTACAATGTTAGGAAAAGGGAATTCAACAAACCATTTTAAAAGATTTTATTTATTTATTTGACAGAGATCACAAGCAGGCAGAGAGGCAAGCAGAGAGAAAGAGGGGAAATCGGGGGTCGATCCCAGGACCCTGGGATCATGACCTGAGCTGAAGGCAGAGGCTTTAACCCACTGAGCCACCCAGGCGCCCCTCAACAAACCATTTTAAAGACTATTTCAGACACGTAACAAGACATGAATACTTTATGGATCATTTATCAATGCTGAATACATGCCTCCTCTGATGTGGTAGAAAGAGATCTCGGACTCGACTTACAAAAGCCAAAATTGCATTACTAAAAGTGCCTTGGGTGAAAAGAACAGTTGGTCAGTGGAAATTTCAGCTCTCTGTTTCCTACTACCACTCATGAAATTTCCATCGGTCCATTTGCCACATCACTCTGATTGCATCTCAGTTCCTGCCCAGCCTGTGCACAGTGCCCACGGCTATGCCTACCTTGTGTGCTCATCCATTATCTCACTCCTAAAATTTCTTTATGTTATGTAAATATTTGATTGTCCATTTTTTATAATAGAGCTTCATAAATTTATTAGTAAGGTCATTTCTTTTTTTTAAGATTTTATTTATTTATTTATTTGACAGACAGAAATCACAAGTAGGCAGAGAGGCAGGCAGAGAGAGAGAAGGGGAAGCAGGCTCCCTGCTGAGCAGAGAGCCCAAAGCGGGGGGTCTTGCTCTGGGATCATGACCTGAGCCAAAGTCAGAGGCTTTAACCCACTGAGCCATCCAGGTGCTCCAGTAAGGTCATTTCTAGTGCATGATAATTTGAGTAGGCATATTGCTTTGCAAACCTACCATTTGTCATGCCTTCTTCTTAGGCATTTACAAACACTTTCTATACATCTGTAGTAATAATAACAATAATAGCTAATATTTATTAAGCACACATCATGTGCTAATAACACTACTAATTTCTAAAAATCATTAAATAGCATAATCTTAGTAACACCTCTGTAAAGAAGGTACTATCATGCCCATTGTATAACATGGAAACTGAGGTTTAGAAAAGTTTAATTACTTTCTGGTGTCTATATAGCTACTATGCAGAAGAACTGAAATTAGAGCTCAGTAAGTCAGATCTAGAAATTATGAGATGAGGATTGCCAGGCAGTATCAGGGGACCTTTGTAGGTAACTGGAAATGAGTGCTAAGTGAGATGTCAGTAAGTCAGTCACCTATTAATATTTAGGATTCTGTCTTGTAGTTACTGTATAAACTCTTAATATTATTTTTCAAATAAGCCCCAAACCAGTAAAAGATCATGTCTCATTCATTTGTGTCCCTAGAGCTTTAATGAAGACCCTGGCACATATACAACCTTTGATGAATGAATAAATCAAGTGATTTCACACAAGACTGTATGATTTTAATCATATGGTATTTGTCTTTCTCTGACTGGCCTATATATATAATGGAATATTGCTCAGCCATAAAAAATGAATAAAATCTTGTCATTTGCAACAACACAGATAGAACTGAGAGTATTATTTTTCAGTATCTGCCCTAAGACTAACATGTTAATTTTTAAAAAACATTCTGATCTATTAATTTAATACAAAACCCCTGGCTGGCTCAGTCTGAAGAGGATGTGACTCTCAATCTCGGGTCATGAGTTTGAGCTCCACATTGGGTGTAGAGATTACTTAAATAAATAAAACTTTTTTTTAAGATTTTATTTATTTATTTGTCAGACAGAGATCACAAGTAGGCAGAGAGGCAGACAGAGAGGGTGGGGGAAGTAGACTCCCCGCTGAGCAGAAAGCCCAATGTGGGGCTCGATCCCAGGACCCTAAGATCATGACCTGAGCCGAAGGCAGAGGCTTAAACCCCTGTGCCACCCAGGCGCCCCTAAATAAAACTTTTTTTTAATTTTTTTAAAAACCTGAGAACTATACATGAGTAATATTTAGTAGCCTAGTATTTTTTAGGTTCTTCAAAGTCAACTCCCTTGCCCCTCTCACAGATCTCTAGTTTACCCAAATCCAACTCTGTGCCTAGCCTCAGTAACCCAGTGTGGCTAGAGGAAAGCAAACCACCATACAATACATCTCACTTAGCACTCATTTCCAGTTACCTACAAAGGTCCCCTGATACTGCCTGGCAATCCTCATCTCCCTAGTCCATTCACTGTTCTACTATCCTAGAAATCTATTTTGCCCATCTCTGATTGAACCACAAACACCTCTTCTCCCTCCTCTCTCTCAGTTCTGGGCCTTAGTTCCAACGTCGCTGAGAAAATGGAAACCATCAGAGGAGTACCTTCCACGTGTTCCCCCACCAATTCTACTACTCTGTCTCCCCTGCCTTCCTGCCTCTTGGAAATGGTGAACTGCCCATTGTCCCTTTGGGGGCCAACTCCTCCACTTGAACATGCTTCCCATCTGCTCTCATTTAAATCAAAGTCATGGCTTCTACAGTTCCCCTACTCTCTTCTGAATCACCAGGTTTACTGTTTACTGGGTCAGCAGCATTGTTTTCTTCTTGAAACATTTTCTTCCCTCGGCTTATGAGAGATCACACCCTTTTGGTTCTTTTCCTACTTGAAGAGCGGTTCTTATTTGGTCTCTTTTGATGATTTTTTTCTTATCTTCCAAAACTTTAAATGTTGGAGTACTAAACCCTCTTCTGTTCTCTATCTCTACTCCTACCTAGGTGAGCTCAAGATTATAAATTCCATACATACCTTCACGACCCCCAACCCCAATCTCTCCCCTGAACTCTTGTCTCTTATACATATTTCCACTTGAATGATTAAAAGCATCTCAGATTTAATATGTCCAAAACTAAATTCTTGATTTCTAATCCCAAACCTACTCTGCTCCAAGTAGTACCCATTCCAATGAATTGCAGCTCTCTCTCTTGTTCAGGAGAAAAACTTTGGAGTGATCCTTGATTCTTTTCACCCATATCCACTCATTCCCTCAGCAAATCTTGTTGGCACTTTCTCAACAAATATAGAATGTGATGATTGCTCCATGCCATTGCTCACACACTAAGTAGAACGACTGACATAATACTTAAGAGATTATTAGCTTCCCAACTGGTATCCCTGCTTCAGCCCTTGCTCAACTTTAGTCTGCTCTCAGCAGAACAGCAGAGCGATCTTTTTAAAAATGTAAGCCATCCCTTCCTCTTTCCTTTCCTTTTCTTTTCATTCTTTATCTCTCCTTTCCTAAAAACTGAGTTCTAAGACCATTAGAAGAAGCAGAGCAAGGTAGGCATCCCCCTGATTGGGGGAGTTGTGGTGGCCCAGAGTGGGGCATCATAGGCCAGAGTGGAGTAAGTAGTGTCCGCCTTAGGAGGGCTTCCTGTCATAGGGAGTCAGAGCCTTGAGGGAAGGGAAAAGTGGGGTGAAGAAGGCATCCATAGAGAACAGTGGTCCAGGATAGGAAGTCACAGCTCAAGCACAGTACAAAGAAGACCAGCATGAAAGAGGAGTCCATCAAGGGACGTCAGAGCCCAAGCAGGGGAATAAGGACATCCATGCGTAGGGCAGTCTGATGTAGGGTGTCCAACAGGGGAGTGTCCTGTGAAAGATGAAGGAGTCCACATGGGGGTGGGGAACCAAGAGGTATGAGGCAGTAGGCTCAAGAGCCCAAACAGGGAAAAGAAGACCTTCACAAGGGGGTGTGGCCAAGGAGTATCAGAATCCCAGTGAGGTAAGGAGGATATCTGTTCTAGACACTGGAGTGTGTCTATACAGGTAAGGATCCAAGTTGCAGAAGTTAAGACCTAAGAAAGATGAAGAGCATGTCCACATCTGGGGGCAGCCCAGCAAGGGGAAATAAGAATCTGAGCCGAAGAGGTTTCCATGCAGACAGACAGCTGGATGTGGGTGTCAAAGGCCAAGCCGAACAAGGGTCTATATAAGAGGGGCAGGTGGGCATGAGCTACTGGAGCTCCAGGGCAGAAACAAGAGCATCCACCAGGGCAGGTGCAACAGCAGCATCAGGAATCTGGATACCAACTGGGGGTTGGTCAAATAAAGTAAATGTATTTAGAGTACTGGGAGCAAATTTCCTCGCTTTTGAGTTACAAATGTGAAAAGAGAAAAAAAATAGAGTCACATTGGAATTAATAGATACCGGTGTGAGCTTGTGGTTTTCAATATATACAGATAGAGAAAGAAATAGGTAAAGATACGTGTGTGGTTATGAATCAGTGTGTGTCTATGTAGCTGGATTTTTAAAAATTAAATTGAGCAATAAACTACAAAGAACAGATCCAAAGCATAAGGGCATAGAAAAATTGAAGGTAAAACTATCAAAAAAGATATACCATGAAAGCTAAACTAAAGAGGAACTCAAGAGCTAAATTTCCAAGAACTTTATATGACCCACTAAGGACTCCGGACCTAAACACCATCATGGGTTGGGTAGTACGAGATACAGTCTGGTTCACAAGCAAGACAGGTTTGTGGGTGAGAAATTCAGTCCAGTAGCAACTGGGTCACCCAAAGAATGCAAAAATTTCAGTAACTGGAACACTTTAACAAAAGGAGGAGAACTCATGCAAGAGAACTGTGAGGTTAAGATGTATTTTTCATCTGAGGGAGGCCAGTGGACTGTTCATGTAATCTAGCACAAGGTGACATTTGCTTGGCAAATTCACTGGACCTGGACTCTGTCTCTCAGAAACACCATTCCAACATCCCAGAGTTTATCAGACTCAGGAAAAATTACTCTGACAAAGCTCATAAAAGCCCGGTTTATAAAAACCAACATGTATGATTCATTAACATTTAATGAGAAAAAAAAAGAAAAATACTTATGGGTCAGGCTGACTAGCTTATTATCTTCCTATACCTACATGACAAGCCATACTAGAAGATGATCTAATGAACTTGGACTCCTATGTGGTTTTCCTCAGCTCCTTTCCTTCCATCTTCCTTGTCGGCTCTTCTTTGCCTTGCTTCTTGTCTGGAGAGGTTAGCCCCAGGGTCCTGCAGGAACCCCCTATCCTCCTTGCCAGAGGCTTCAGTTTGGCTTCAAGTATTGAGATGCACCAGTAGGAAATTAGAGGGTGGGGAAAAAGTAATGTTGGGATGTTTCCTCCTTGGTCTCTCCTTGCTTGGTTCCACTTCTCTTGGCAGAACCTTCATCCCTCAAGACCACTGGGGAATCTCATCGTTTAGGCTCCAACTCCACTGCCTGGGCCCTGAGCCTGGAAACCCCACTTCTCCCCCCTTGGGTCTTCAGCCTCCAGATAAGCAATTGTTTCCAGTTGTTGCTAGTCTCTGTGGACCACCTCAGTATCCAGTTTGTTCCCTCAACCTGCCCACACCTCTGTACATCACTTCATTAGAATTATCTGGGCTGACTTGCATTTCTTGCAGTTTGAATGAGTAATACAGTGTTTGTGGAACACCAAACACTTTTGTATTCTACTTAGGGTGAACAGCCATCTCCGTTTGCACAGGACTGAAGCAGGATTCAGAATGTTCTGTTTTCCTGTCAGGATGAGTTGGTCATCCTAATCCCACCTGACTTTGACATATCTTCTTACCACAACTATCTGGCTCTTTATTTCATTTTTTCTTGAAATTGATTCATTTCCCATTCAGTTTTCCCTCCCTTCCCCTATGATCCTCTGGAGTATTTCTTGTGCTCCACATATGAGTGAAACCACATGATAATTGTCTTTCTCTGATTGACTTGTTTCACTTAGCATAGTATCCTCCCGTTCTACCCATGTCGATATAAATTGGATTTAAATTAAAAAAAAATTGATTGATTTCAGTAACTTGTTGCTTTTAAAAGAAACATTAAATCACTACTAATATAAATGGAAAACTAATATAACTTGCCTTTGATTGAACTAAACATATTATAGAAACAAGAATAAATGGAAACTACATAATAATATAAGTAGAAATTATTATTTGCAAAGGGACATGAGCACGAATCCTGCTCTCTCTATGCTTAAAAGGGAGATTGGTATTAAAGGCATTCAAGACACACACTGGCCCCAAAATGAAACTTTGTGCTTCATGTATCAGAATGTGATCACATTGTTGCCATATGAGTCTATGTTATTCAAGGCCGTGCATGTATTGCGTGCATCATCTTGTCTCTGCCCTGCGGCATGGGTTCCATCCTTAGGGAAACGGTGGTGCGGTGGAGGATCAAATACCCAACAAAATCAGGCTCTACAACTCAGCTGTCCGACAGAAGACACTTTGCCCCTGGATGGTGCTGGGATGGACATCATGACCAGGTGCTTCTGACTTTATTTCTATGAGCCCAAGCCCTATTCTAATGCACAAATTCTTTTCTTTGGATACAGCAGTCCTTTTATCAGGAAATAACCAAGGCTTTTAAACCAGGGACAGCTTGGTCTCTTTCAAGTAACTTCGTAAATCTCTAATCTGATAGAGTATGTTTATCACACATTTTAACTCTTAGAATACGATCTTATTTCTTTCCGTCCTACGTTTTTAAAAGGTCACTCAAAATTACATCCGTGTTCTACCTGTGAATACAAAATACTCTGGCAACTTGTGGGAGTGGGAGTGGGAAGGTACTGTACAGTGACCAGGTCGGGTGTCATACAAGAGGTGACATTAGAACTTGGGCTACAAGATGAATTCGCTTTCTTTACATGGAGAGAGGCAGCAAAGTTAATCTAGGCAGAAAGAACAGTGTGTGCAAAGGCACAGAATAATGAAGAAACAAAATATATGCAAGGACTGAAAGGAGTTAACTATGATCTGGGAGTGGACTTTCAGAGGATATAGTTCCTGCTTAAATAAAAGAACTCAAAATTCATATAATAATAATTAGTATGGCATAGAGGTAAAGACGTCAGGATTTAAAGTCAGATTTGTGCTATTATCTCAGCTTCAGAATTCACTCTTTGTATGACCCTCAACAAATTCTTAACATTATAAGACTGTTTCCTCACCTGTAAAATGGGAAATACTAATTCTGTTTCATATTATTATGAATTATCAATTATTATGAGGATTAAATGTAACAATATCCTTAGACCAGTGGTTCCCAACTAGGGGCAATTTTGTCCCCCTAGAGACATTTAGTAGTGTCTGGAGATGTTTTTTATTATCACACCTAGGAAAGAAGGAGAAGGTTCTCCCGGCATGTAGTAGATAAAGATCAGATGCTGTTTCAAGATGCAGGACAACCTCCCACAACAAAGGCTTGTCCGAACTAGCATATTGAAGATGCTGAGGTTGAGAAGCCCTGGCTAACCTAATACCTGGCTTACAGGATGAAGTCAGTAAATGTGGTCCAGAAAGAGAAGGAGGAGGAGGAGAAGGGGTGATACTGTACTAAGGGGTCATCTGTAGCTGCCTATTTGGCAGATGAATGCCAAGCTATCATGACCCGCTGTCACCAAGTTCACCCCTCATCCCAGCCATCAGCTGTGTTTCTGCCAGACAGTTGGTCGTAGGGTGACTAGATAAGAATTATAGACTGATGGGCCCCGGAAGAGGAGTCAAGCACCTAACCTACAGGGAAGTTTTCTAAAACAGGGAGAGTGACCAAACTTCCCTATATCTCTGAACCATGGCCACCATCTCCTGTCCAATGAGCAAGTATCTCGGGGCTGAGAAAACAAATGGCAAGACTCAGTAACCAAGTTTGGCAGGTCGTTCTGTCCATGAGCCTTGAAATAGTGAATTCGTGACTCAGGTCTAATGGACCACACATGTACTTAAAAGGGACCTCGGAACACTCTTTAAACAGGTCTTGCCTATAAAACCCGAGAAGCCAAAAGACTTCTGATGATCCTTCCATCCTGACGATAGTGAGGCAATGCTAGGAATGCTGGGGACCAGAACAGACGAGGCCCTGGTAAGCATACAGGCTCAGTGATAGTGAAGCCTTTCGCAAACTAAGCTTCAGCTAACCACACTTTGGCAGAACAAAATACAGAAGCAAGGCTCTGCCGACAGAGGCTTGAGCCACAAACCAGAGAGCGATCTACATGTATACACGATGTGGAAAGAACTGCTTGTCAGATGTTGGTTTTTCTGAGCCACAGCACACATGCGGCGGTATCGGCTTCAAATTAGGAAGGACGGTTGGATTCTTTGACTACCCAGGCATGCGGGGAACTAATGAGGGATAATGCCCTATGTTGACAAGTTAATGTCTCAGCAGGGAAGACCAATTAGGAAATGTGCCATTTAGGGTGCTGCCTATACTTCCAGAATCAGTTCAAACAATGTCTTTGTTTGAACTGACATCTCGGGAAAATGGATAAAATCCAGAGGCTCTGGAGTCAGAATGGGTTTTGAATACTAGCTCAGCCGCTCGCTGACTATGGAATCTAGGAAAAGCTATTGAACGTCTCCAAATACCCATTTCCTTAATGGGAAGAATGGTAATAATGGCAACTGGAGATGATAACATTGGCGACTTCGTGGAGGCATAGTGAGCATTGAATGTGATAGCAGAGTAACCCCTTGGTGAATACCGGCTGTCTTGTGGCAGTCATGGTCCATCAAAGAAATCACTTACCTTTCCTCCGCAGATTACCTCCTAGTTTTCAGCACAAAGGACACAGGTCTGTCAATCCCATCACATGATGATAACTGTCTGTTGGGGCGTGGGGATCCACGTACACTACACGTATAAGTGTAAGCAAAAATGGTGACTGGTGAATTTGTTCCTGATTCTTCCTAGACATGGACATAGCCTTTCGTCAGTTTAAAAGGTATCCATTCAAATGTATGTCCTTTTCTTTTTCACGTCCATATTGCCACCATTTGGGGAAGAACACGTATTTCCTTGGGATAATTTCTTCCTCACACTCTTTTCTTTCTTAGCTGTGGTACTTACCATCCCCTGTAGCATCCTTCAGGTTCTGAGAGCAACAGTAGCTCCTCGGGGAGAAGTTTGCTCTGGGTCATTGCACTCATTCAATCTCAGTAGCTACAATGAGAAAACAAAACCGTCTTTTCCTGAAGTTCAGAAGAAGCTAAGCTATCCCAAACACCGCACATTAGAACATTAATGCCTCATGCTCACTTTGGCGGCATATGTACCAAAATTGGAACAATATAGAGACGATTAGCATGGCCCCAGAGCAAGAAGATGAATGCCTCTGCTGAGCTTGAAGGGACGGTCTGTCCCCTAAATAAACACCTGGTAAATATAAGTGAGTTTCATAGATAAAGACAGAGCGGTAATAGGTTAGGATACTGGAAGGAGAAAAAAAGGAAAGAAAGGCTAACTTAATTAAATTGACATTTTCCATGATTGTTTTGTGACTCGAAATATATCAGTCTTCATTGGCAAGTGAAACACGATGAGAAATGCCAAGAATGTTAACATTTTTTGAGGGCTTACTATGTGCCAGGCACCATTTTAAAAGTCTTTTTTATATGTTGTCACAAGACTCCAATAAGGTGGAAACTATGGCACCATCTTTTTCCAAGTAGAGGGAAAGGAAGTCTAGAGAGGGGAAGTCCCAAGACAACACAGCTAGGAAGGGGCAGATCTGGAGTAAAGTCAAGCAGTATGAATCCAGAGCCTTCTTGTTCAACTCCTACACTTGAAAGCCTCTAAATGAAAAGAAAAGAATATTGCTTATCACATTTAAAATCTAGGCAATAACCCATTTCACAAATAACACTATGAAATGGAACGATTACTCTCAACATGTAACAATTTAAATGGTTTTGTTTCCAGCCAAAGATTAATGCTACATTTTAAGGAAAGAGAATTTTTTAACTCACTAGGTTTGGACAGTTCGCCCACAACACATTCAAAATTTAGTGATTATTCTTAATGAGATTTTTTTTCTTTCAAAAGCTTAATATTTTTACCAAAAAGGAAGATGAGATTTTCTTCAAGTACTCTAATAACTCTAAAGAGCTGTCTTAAATTTTTCTAATTTTTCATAACCTTATTCTATTTAATTCACAAATTTTCCCCTTCCTTCCCCTTCAGTGAATAAACCATAAACCCAATCTTTTTTTCTAATTAGCTCACAAGCACCATCTAGTGAAGAAAGAGAATAATTACAGAACAGTTCCTGTGCTGGTCACGATTTAATCTGTATTAATTAAGCCTAAATGAGCACACTTTTACCACTGTTCTAAAACAGAATGAGATTTGTGAAATGCAAACATTACGGCTAAGGTCAAAAATATGCATTTCGGGACGCCTGGGTGGCTCAGTTGGTTGGACGACTGCCTTCTGCTCAGGTCATGATCCCGGAGACCCGGGATCGAGTCCCGCATCAGGCTCCCAGCTCCACGGGGAGTCTGCTTCTCCCTCTGACCTTCTCCTCGCTCATGCTCTCTCACTGCCTCTCTCTCAAATAAATAAATAAAATCTTTAAAAATATATATGCATTTCAAGTTTTGTTGTTGTTTTGAATTTTTAGAAATTGAATTTTAGAAGTTGAATTTAGAAAATGTTTAGAAATTTGCATTTTAGAAATTCAGAATTTTAGAAATCAGCATGCTTTCTATTTCCAATCCCCATTGGCCTTTCCACTACCAAACATTATGGGTCCTCAGACAGCATAAAGTGACACATTTCACTGTATGAATACCCCAGGGTAGTTTTGACATTTCATTTTCAATGTCAGTCCATGCACTACTTTCTTCCTCCCTCCTTTCATTATCACACTAACATGAGTTTTTTAATATACTCACCTAACCATTTGTCAAGGATAGTCTCTGCCCTCAAGCTCACTGTCCAGGAGATACAGACTTTAGGGAAATAAAGTATTACAGGGATTATGACGGACGTAGTGTGCTCATAGACTATGGTAATTACAGTGGTAATATCCTAGAGAAGAGACATTTTCCACAGTGGCCAATCACTGGTATCAAATGTGACAGAGATGTCCAAGAAAATGGGTTCTGAGATTTACACTGGGTGATGAGGCTGTTAGTGACTTTCAAGAGACTGATTTTAGCTAAATAATTAGGATAGGAGCCAACAACAAAGGTTTCTAAGGAGTAAAGAGGGTGTGGGCAAAAGTAAACTACTCATCTGAGAGCTTGAATTGGTAAAGAAAATAGCTTCTTGGGTTTTTTAAAAGAATTTATTTACTTATTTGACAGACAGAGATCACAACTAGGCAGAGAGGCAGGCAGAGAGAGAGGGGAGGCAGGCTCCCTACTGACCAGAGAGCCCAATGCAGGGCTCAATCCCAGGACCCTGAGACCATGACCTGAGCCGAAGACAGAGGCTTAACCCACTGAGCCACCCAGGCACCCAGAAAATAGCTTCTAAGTAGAGAAGATGAACTAATGTCATATTAATATTAAGTTCTCTTGTTTTAGAAAACGTTGATAACATTTCACAATTTAGAGCAAAAAAACAAAACTATAATTAAAACCCAAGAGCATAGTGGTTCGTCTCCTTAGATTATTATAAAACTTCAGCTATGCTCTGCCTCTAATAATCAATACATTTTAATATTTCATTTTAATTTTACATATATCAGATAAACAAGTATAGAAAGACAAGTTTGGGGGTAATATAGAGGAAGTAAAATGTGGCTTAGCATTCTTAGCAGAATTATTAGGCTAATAAAGAAGAAAAGAGTCGAAACTGTGAGGAACTGCCGAATGAAAGGCAATTTTCTGCAAAAACTCAATCAGCTCTGCTCTAATGAAGCAACCTCTGTAGGGCACAGGGACCAGCAGAAGACAAGAAAGATCTCAGATGGCAGCAAAGAGCAGGACCAGAAATAGAGGCAGGCTGGAGAGAGTGTGTGGCTATGGAGAGCCACATCATTTAAAGAAAAGGAAAACCCAGGAGCAGCCTGTACTTAAAAACTAGTTGTCCCTATCCTAGGAGCAAAGCACAGGATCCTTCTCGTGGCACCACACCAAAACAACAGACTCTCTTTCTAAAAGGTGAAGACATCTTCTGGAAAAATCGACTGCCAAATACATGAATGGAGTGAACAGATGTCAAACTGGTACATTAAACTGTACTTCTTTGCTTCTTTGTTTAGCATCCCTAGGAGTTCACAAATTACATGTAGTTCCCATCTGACCAAGAGGTTGTTCTCTAAAAGTTAGCTGGTAAACCAGTTCTGTAACTACATAGTACTGTGGTTCAGAGTAGAGCCTGACTGCCCAGGTTCCAATCCTGACCCCACCACCTACTAAATTCATTGGACTCTGAGCTTCTACAGCTGTTAAAATGGGATACCTACTCAAAGGATTGTTCTGTTGTGATTAATGAGTTATCACATCGAAGTTTTTACAGTCACGCCTGGCACATAGGATTCAACAAAGCTTAGCTGTTATCACACTTAGCATGCTGATAGGAATAGGAACCCAGTACATAGTTCCTAGAATAGGAGGATCAGAGAGCTGTGGCTATGGAAAAGGCCAGGAGACCAATAAGTCACCAGGGATTTGGTAAATGTATAGACAAACCTCTCTAAATACGTCAGAGAAGACTTCTAAGTGTTTAGCAGAGCACATTTAAATTCCAAAGAGCACACAAACCAAAACAATAAATTAATTTAAATTTAAATTTAAAATGAATTTCATTTTAAAATTCAGTGACCAGATGACAGTAGGAAATGCTGTCTATTACATCCTTTCTTCTTGGAGCTTTACAATGAATGTTATCAGTCTCTATAATTAAAAAAAGAAAAATGCCATTGAATTTTGTTTAATCCAGCCTTGCCTAAACTTTTGTGACTATAGAAACCATTTTCCTCTTGCCTGTCATTAGCGCCACATTTTGAGAAATGCTTCTCCAGGTCAATTACTTCCCAGATACTCTAAATTAAAGAATAAACAGCAGTTATCCCTGAGGAAATAAACCTACAAGCTTTTGATTTCACAACCCTCAGAGGATTATAAAAACACTATTCATAAATTGAATATTGGCTAAATCATGACTGCCATTCTTGCTCAACCCATTTAAAGTCAGAATAGCAATGTTAAAATAAAACAAAGCTCCAACATTTCCTTTTTTCTGCTCACATTAGTAAACCCACTATGAATGACTTTCTGTTTATTGCTTATTTTAATGAAGATAAATGTGAGAATGGCAAAGTGTATTAAAGCATTATAGTTCTGACTTAATATGGTGATCATTCAAAGTGTGCACAAATATTATATCCCTATGTTGTACACCTGAAAATAATACAATGCTACATGTCAGTTGTACCTCAATTAAAATAAAGCATTACAGTTCTTCCTTAATAATCTGAAATTTAGTTACAAAAGAAAGGGAAGCTTTAACTCTTATTGCATGGGAAAACAGGGATATTTATGGCAGCCCAGTGATGTTTTTACAAGGCGTGCTAGTACTCATGTGAACGCTTATTAGTTTTCTTGCTTCTGAGAAGGTCTTTATTCAGGGGTAAGAATTTAAATGGATTAGGCATTGCAAGGGGATCCATCATGCTCTGGTAAGTGTTAGCTTCAGCATAGCACTCTTAACAGATTTCCCCCCTTGAAACATCTCTTAGAGCTTTTAGAATGCCAGGGGCCTGCTTTCTTGCCCACAATAGGACTGAAAGACCCAGTCTAGGCACAAAACTGTCTAAAGTAAGAAGGTAAAAGAGAAGTCAATTGTTCAGAACCTCAATTCCTCCACCCATTCATTCATTTCTCTGACACACATATATTGAACACATTCCACAGGTCACAGTATATTCTAAGTATTGAGAATACTCCAGTGGACAAAAATCAACAAGATCGCTACCTCCTTGGAGCTTATGGCCTGAGGTTGTATAAATGTAATATAATTACATATTTAAAAAGGTTAAATTGATATTGCTCTGGAGAAGGCATTTGGCTCTATGAGCACTCTCATGGGAGAATAGCCTTAATCAGGGGCTTCTGGACACTTTCCTAAGAAAGTGGTAAAGGGGCCAAAAACTGAAGGAAGAGAAGTAGTTAACTGGATGACAAAATAAGGGGAAAGTTTTGCAGACTGATGTAAATGTGGGAGCAAGTCTCTCTGGCAAGGCGGGGCCAGCTCCTCCCAGCTGCTTCCTGGGAGAGCAAACTAACACAGGAAGCCTGGCTCCACGTCAATGACAGGGAGCGATGTTGTGCGTCCAAGGGTAGTGACGCATTCATCTTTGGAGATGGAATTTCTTAGCTTAGAAGGAAAAAATCATTATTTAAGTAATGTTGAAGTGTCAAGTACCAGGACTGACTAAGAAGAAAGATATTCTGGAGTAAACAAGGTTTCTAAGTGTCTCCCAACTCTTGCCACCTAGAAAAATGACCATCCATGCTTGCACAAGGAAGGGGGAAGTGGAGGCAATGAACCATAATAAGAAGGAATTTAAGGAAAGGGGGAAAGGAGGCATAGTCAGACCCAAGTCAATGCATGGGTTTTTTTCTAAAAGAAGAAGAGAGAAGAAGAAGGAGGAGAAGGAAGAGGGGAGGAGGAAGGGAAGGGGGGAAGAGGGAGAAGGAGGAGGAGGGGAGGGGAGGAAGAGGAGGGGGGGAGGGGAAGGAGGAGGAGTGGGGGGGGGAGGGGGAGGAACAAAGTCTGTTATCAACACTTTGTCATAGCTGTTTCAATCTTCCATTGCTGTATAACAAACCACTCCCAAACAGCAAGATGTTATTGTGCAGAATTCTGTTTATTAGGATTCTGGCAGGGTTCAGCTGGTGATTGTCCTGTTACAAGGATGTTGCTCATGCAGCTGCCTTCAGCTGCTACATCCAAGACAGCCCCTAATCCTCCAAGACTCTCTCCAGATTGCCTCTTGTGATTCAGCCCAAGGTTCCTTATAGGATGACCACAAGCTCCTAAGAAGGAATTTTCCAAAAGGCCAAGCCCCGATTCACAAGCACTTGTCCAGCCTCCCTCTGCATGTCACTTGTTAATGCCCACTGGCCAAAGCGAGGCATGTGGGAAAGCCCAAAGTCAAAGGACTGATTCACATATGCAAAAACAAGAGTTCTTGGAATTTCTAAAAATGGTGTCAATCATTCTCTGTATGTGTGCATATTCTAGAACAAAAACATCGTGGAAATTTTTAGCCTGCTCTTTTTTTCATACCAGCAAACATTCTCTTCACATACCCCCACTCTATGCCAAAAACAAGATAGCTTTCACAAGTGTTTTAATCCCCTATGACACTAGATTGTGCTCTTCGGAAAAAGCATATGAAAGAATCATTCACTGAATTCATCTTTTAATCCATTTGCAAAGCTGGTGAAATGTGAGTCATCTAATTTTGATATTTACAAGGAGAAACGGTTGAAATTATTAAACAAGACACTTGACCACCTGTAATTTCAGTTACTTATGCCATCCCAATTCCTTATCACCATTAATGATCACAAATTAGTTACATTAGCGTTCATGACATGTCATGAGGGACCTCTACCAGTTAAGTTTCAATCAGGGAAGCAGAACCACTGTGAGTGATAGGAAAGAAGAGATTTACTAGGAACATGACTTGACACGATTTAGATGCTGGGAAGAAGTGAAAGCCTCCAGCCCAACATGAACTTGGAGAGAGTGAGGACACACTGGACCCCTCATCTGTCACACACAACAACACAGGTGACCTGCAGAAGCTGGTGCCGTTCCCAAATCCACATACATAGGTTTTGCCCAGAAAGTTGAAAAGCTGAAGAAAGGGATCCAACATGAGTGAGAGGAGCTGGGGTCCCAACTAAAATACAAGGTCAGCAAATTGGCCTGGAGATGAGTCCCCACGGAGCTGCAGCAGTTCCTGGGGGCCCGGAACAAGCCTTCAGAGTGGTATGGCTGCTGCTTTGCCTCAACTCCCAAACTTCACGCAATTTCTCTTGGGGTTAACGCAGACTCAGACCAGGAAAGAAATTCTAGGAATGGTACTTCCAGATTAGCTAAATTGACACAAAACCACCCTGATTGTGGTCACTACCCATCAGAAACAGGCCTGATAGACTGATCTTCTGGGATCAACTTAGAAGTCAAAAAAGTCCCAGACCTTGGGAAAAGGTAGAGAAACTAGTACTACTGAATAACCACTGCCCAGTTTCAACTGACTCCACTATTGGTAACCTGAGACTTCTGTAACACAAATAGAGTTCCTCCTTCACTCGTGTTCTAGGATGGACGAGAATAGATTGTGAAAAATACTGGCAATGTTATTTTTTATTTTACTTGTGAGAGCAGCATGAGGAAAGAGAGAGTCATCAGTACCAAAATTGACAAATGACTACTGAAAGGCAATAGAAAATTTTTAAAAAAAAACAATGACTATTCCAAGACTCATGACTCCAAGTGTCCTCCCCACAATAACTTGGAAAATGACAGTCCTCCGGCACCAGGGCTTTATTTAAAATATTACCAACTATGAATTTAAAATATGTGTTGTTACATATTTGAAGAGAATTATTTCCTGTGAAAAACTGTGATTCAGTGAATTTTCACATGCTATCTCTTCCATTTAAAATGTTTTTTCTACAGGATGGGATCAGGAGAGAGACAAACCATAAGAGACTCTTAATCTCACAAAACAAACTGAGGGTTGCAGGCGAGAAGGGGCTAGGGAGAGGGTGGTTGGGTCATGGACATTGGGGAGGGTATGGGCTATGGTGAGTGCTATGAAATGTGTAAGCCTGAAGATTCACAGACCTGTACTCCTGGGGCAAATAATACATTATATGTTAATAAAAATAAAATAAAATGCTTGTTCTGGGACATCTAGGTGGCTCAATTGGTTAGGCATCTGCCTTCAGCTCAGGTCATGGCCCCAGGATCCTGGGATCAAGTCCCACATCAGGCTCCCTGCTCAGTGGGGAGTGTGCTTCTCTCTCTGATTCTCTCCCCCCAGGGTTGTGCTCGCTCTCTCTCTCACTTACCCTCTTTCTCTCAAGTAAATAAAATCTTTAAAATAAAATAAAATGCTTGTTCCTCCCTTATGTGCCTAACCACCTCTTATTTATCTTCCAGAACACTTCTCTGCACAAGCTCCCCAGAATTCCCTCCTCTTACGCAGGCAGTAATAATCATTCTCTTCTATGAGCTATTCATAATTTGTAAATCATTTAGTTTTTGCACTTCCACCAAACTACAATTTTGCATCCCATATTTCACTGCAAGGGAAGATGACACATGTATCTGCTCCCTGGCATAGCACATGTCAAACAATAAATAACAGCTAGGCTTTCCATTGCCCCTTGATCATATATTTTATAGATAGGAAACCCAACTGAGTCAGTGGTGGAGGGAATAGAATACAAAACATTGCAAGGAGGGCATCTGGGTGGCTCAGTGGGTTAAAGCCTCTGCCTTCAGCTCAGGTCATGATCCCAGGGTCCTGGGATCGAGCCCCGTATCAGGCTCTCTGCTCAGCATGGAACCTGCTTCCCCCTCTCTCTCTGCCTGCCTCTCTGCCTACTTGTGATCTCTGTCTGTCAAATAAATAAATAAAATCTTAAAAAAAAAAAAAAACAACATTGCAAGCATAAGCAATTTCCTACAACACCTTGTGGTCTAGAAAATGTCATCAGTGCTACTATTAACTCTTTTTATGGCTTCTTCCGGTTTAAACTAAAACTCCTTACTCCACACCTCTTCCAAAAATCTCATGCCAAACATCTCTGATTCTTCTTTCCTTTGCCATTCCCTTTCTTCACCTGGAATCTAGAAGAACTATCATAGTTTGGGTTTGACCCACCTCCTGAATGCTCCCTCAGTCTCTCTTCTTTTCTTCCCCATCTCCCCCAGGCTGAGCAGGGGCTATTTCCCCCTCTCACCCTCTGATCCACCTGGACAAGACCTCTAATCCTCCAGACTCTGGTACATCAGGAACACCTTTTGTGGTAAGCTCTCTACATGGTTGCCCCCTGTTGTCCCTTGCAGTCTATTCTACTTTCATACTCCAGTGGTGGCATGAAAATATTAAATCATGGCACTTTCGAACATATTTATTACCTTCTTTGTTCTGTTTGTTCAACTTCCTTTATTTCCAGTGGGCAGGGGAAGGAGAATATATTATTCCAGAGGACCAAAAAGCTTATGCATAAATTAGGAATAGTGATATTTACCAGGCATTGTAATTTAAGAAGACAAATATAATTAATTGGCAGAAGATATGGTTCTTGTTGCTCCATCTGCCACACGGTAGTTAGGGGAACATTGTGATGTTTTGTGCTCCAATTTCCCCAGTGAAAATTACAATTAATAACATACACAGAAATCATTATTTTAAAAAAAAAATTTCATCAATACAAAAAAAATAGATGGGCTATAAATTCTAACTTGTATTCTTAAAAAGACAATAATTATCAAAAGAGCTGTTTTGGGTTTTTTTTACCTTTTTGTCTTTATTTCAGATGTGCTCCAACTCACAACAAATGGTTCGACTTTGGCTATAGATTAATACCAAAGTACTGCTGATAAGCTAATAGATAGAGCACTTTATATTCCTCGTAGGGCAGAGGACCAAATTAAAACCTTCCCCAAAACAGCTCAATGTCTAAAGTTTTAAAAAATAAAGGTCTCTGACCTGAAGCTCACATTCAGTTGGTCTAAGGAAAATAATTAAATGGCTCCTCAGAATTTCTTTGGTTAAAATGAATTCTAATCAATTCATTTTAAATTATTTAAATAGAGTACTTAACTACTTCCTTTGTAGAAATAATATTAATATTCTGTTCTCATACAAAGGCTTTCACCCCAAATATAAATCATAGGAGAAATTTGCCAAAATATGTTGAGATGAGGATATCCTCCACCTTGTATATTTCTTCCTTCCCGTTCCACATTGCTTTAAACAATCTTGTAACTTTTTTCATTCCACTAGACCAAAGAGGAAATTAGAGAATGTCTATGGGTAAAGGTATCAGTAACCACAAGGTTACTGGGTAAGAGGACTAACGACATCAGAAGACACCAGACCGGACTGATGAAGACTAAGGACCCATGCACTCCACTCAAAGGTCTCTGCAGCTCGCCCAGCTCTCCACCCCCGCTTTGCCTCCGAGTGAAGATGTGCCCCCAGGAGCAGGAGGAGACGTTTTCCACAACAGGAACAATGGGAGTTCAAGCCAGGAA
>PISX010000844.1:0-183306 GCA_004024625.1 Mellivora capensis | reverse complement strand
AATCCCAGGATTTAAGCTTTTGTGCATGAGGCAAACAGCAGCAAGTGTTTGGAGAGAGAATGGGCGGAGAGGCAAATCATGACAGAATAGGCAGCAACTTTTGTCGTGCCATATGTGAAAAATTTACTTTAATAGTTTAGTATGACAAGGTTCCTCCCTTTCGTGAGTGCCGACCTTCCTTTAGCTACTTCTGCTTGACAAACATCAACAGAGTGATTGAGTGGCCCTGCTGCCAGCCAGGTCAAGGGCACCATTTTCTGTTGTAGGAGGCCCTGAAAACTCACAGGATGTGGACAGGATGGTGCCCAGCACGAACTGAGCACTTGTTAACTAGTAGCTGCTGTTAATATTACCCACTGAGCTACTAAAACAAGTAAGAAAGCAGAGTCTCTCTATCTGGAATTAAAAAAAAAAAAAAAGGTTAAGATAATCTTCCAGATAATGAGTCCTAAACAGAAATCCACGTGGACCACACACAAAAATCATTACCCTCCCTCCACGCCCATGGGAACATACTTATTAAAATGCCTTTATGTTTAATTTAGCAAAAGGTGAGACCCACCAGATATTAAGCGTTATCCAGTGTGGTTCATTATGTAGAACGTAGTAACACTTTTCATAGTGATGCCATCATCCAACCACTTGTCCTGTATTCAGTCATCAAAGATCAACCATTCGTGATGCTTACACAGACCATATTCTGGGTGAGACAGTATTCTGGTCCATGACAAAAGGACCAAAGCAGTACAGATACGCTAAAATTCTTATGTGTAGAATAAGACTTTCATAAGATTTTGCCATAGTCTTTGAATGTTCTATTGGTCTCATTTACAATGATGATTTCTAATCCTTATATGATCACGTATCCAAGTTACTATAATTATATCCAACACTAATGAAGCAGTTATCCCTAATCAGACACAAGGGTGTGGACCTAAAGGACATCTATGTTTCCATGCTCATAGATACCTCAATGGGACAAAACCACAGAGCCAGCTATAATTTGCAAGAACAAAATTTTCCATGAATCAGTAAAGCCCTGAAAGCTTTACAAGGCCTCTTCTAGAAGGAATGATTTCTGAAGCATAGTTCCAGTAAACTCAGAGAGTAGTGACAAAACATTCTAAGATAAAGCCATGACATGCTGTTTCCTCCCTCTTGGGAAGAAGTTACTCCCTCTGACATAGAACAAGGAACTTACCCACTCAGACTTTCTCCCATTTCTCTAGAGGTTTGAGGTGACCTTTCAGCTTGAACCCAGCATCTGTGTGTGTGTGAAGTGGAGGTCGAGAATCACGTCTGGACGGAATTCACCAGGCACAGCCCCTGCTACTCCGTGTAAGCACTGTACTCATTCGGAAAATGTACTTCCTAAGAAGGGGGAAAAAAGCAAGGCTGGCTGACAACTGTTCACTGGCTTTTGGAAAATCGGGTTCAGAAAAGGGCTGATTTAGATGAAAGTTCACTGGCTAAGTCTAGTTCTACACCTTACTGGAGATGTTTCCAAATTTTTTGTTGTTGTTGTTATTGTTTTTCTTTTTTTCTTTTTTTCCCTGTAGTAAGCCAAAAACAGTGTGTGTGGATGAGGGGGAATATGGCCTTATTTTAGTTTCTAAATGTTCTGTTTCCATGGGTTTTCCCTATTCACTATATATCAAATCACTGTGCTGCAGTGTTTTTCAATGTCCCAAATGCAACAGGAAGGAGAGCTCTTAGATCTTCCTCTTCTGTCTTTATAACAAATAGGAACACCTCCAACCTCTTGCTCTAAGGTCTCACTTCCTATTCGCATCTCTCCATCACTGTGGGAAGGAAGTGTAGCCACATCTTCCCATGTGTCACCTGTATACCCCAAATCCACATCACTTCTTCTCAAAGTTTGTGACAACCACTTTTATGCTCCAACATTCTACTGCTGCCACATATACTTCCGCCAAACTCAGAGTCCCCTGAAGTGAGCTAGATCCCTCCGCCGCCCCCATTCTAGTACCTTCATGTTGTTGTTATCCACAATGACCCACACAACACAGCCCAAGCACTTAGATCTCTGAAGGACTGGCTTGGTCTCTGAGCAAAATTTGAAATTTCTGGGGGCAAACTGGACTCCAAATCCTTTAGGCTATCTTTTCATTAGTTATTCTTCAGAAATGGGCTTTTGGAAGGAATTGGGAAATAGAGTTCAAAGTTATGATCTTTGGCAGGAATATGAAGTACAAATATTTTATATAGAATCAAGTAGTCATCTGCTTTCACAATCAACATAACAGAGATGTAGTATTTCCCCACTACTTCAGTTCAAGCTTTTAAAGTTCTCCATAATCATAAACTGGCCTTTCTCTACCTATCCAATGTAGTTTTCCACTCTTCCCCCTAAAAATTATGTACCAAGATCCAACTATCTTTTTCTACCACTATCTTGATCATTATATGCCAGAGTTTCAAATATTAACATTCTAATTACTGTCTCATCAGCTACATCACTGTTTTATCCAAAAGGTTTCCATTCAGAATTACAGTATAACACGACAGTAAATGTCCATATAACCACCTCAATCGTGAACAGTTCAATCCCTTAGTCCAATATGGAACTTCTAAAAGTTTAAGAACAGCAATCTTAAGTGCTTTGACATTCAAATGTTACCATTTCTGCTCCTTTACTAAACTAACACTTTAAAAGTTTCACTTAAAGGAGCACCTGGGTGGCTCAGCGGGTTGGGCCTCTGCCTTAGGCTCAGGTCATGATCTCAGGGTCCTGGGATAGAGCCCTGCATGGGGCTCTCTGCTCAGCGGGGAGCCTGCTTCCCACCCCCCTCTCTCTGCCTGCTTGTGATCTCTGTCAAATAAATAAATTAATTAAATAAAAATCTTTTTTAAAAAGTTTCACTTAAAAAATTTCCCCCCTCCTTGTTAATTAAACTAATGCTTCTTTCCTTTGAAGATTTAGATTCTCTGAGAATCTAAAGAGGAGCCGGAATATACAAGTTGCTGCCACCAGAGTATAGAGTTTTGGTTGTTTTTTTTCTCTTACCATTCTGACCCAATAATATTTATTGGCAAAGACTCTCAAAAACTGGCAAGAGCTATTAATTAGACATTTGAACTCTTCTCCCCCAGCTACCCAAAAGAACTGTCCAAATTTCCAGTATGAAAATGCTTTAACTCATAAGACTTACGCCTTAAGGGACTTGAAAATTTGCCTCTGTCAGATGAACACATGGGTTATGAGTTATTAATTATACATAATAAGGCTCTGAGATAGGATAAATTGAACTAAACCATAAAGTTGACTGATACATAATATATCCCATATTTGTGTTGGATGATAAAACAGCAAAATCTAAAAGTTAGGGCCATGACTTGGATGGAATCAGAAAGGCGAGAGCCCACTATCCAGATTCATTACCAAATACCTAACTGTTATTCACTGAGTCCATAAACGCTTGAAACGCCCACTGCAGAAAAAGATTAGTCCTTTCTCTCTGTTCTCTCTATTCCAATCTCTAGAAAAAATGTGGAGAGAGAATGATAAGATTTATATGCCAGAAAACTGTCTACAGTTACACAGACAGAAACATACATATAATGCATTCAAATGTATACATTTACTTATACGCATTATTTACTTAGATGCATAACTTTAAATACAAACTACCAATTTAGGACAAACAAGAGAAAACAAAGGATTGTTAAAAGGCCTAAAAGACATCTCAACATTAACCTTTCAATGCCTAGGTAGAATTAAAAAAAAAAAATTTTTTTTTTGGTAACAGACTGAGGTACAATGCATTGATTTTAAAAATTCTTTCTAGTTGAATAGCACTATACAATGTGAGCAATACAAGAATAAAAAGAAGTCAGATCTTCCAGTTACAGGACTTAGCAGAAAAAAAATGCAATAAAAGAACAGGATAGATGAAGATTATTTTTGTTGATATTAGACTTTACCATAAGTAATCCTAGGCCACCAACTTTTAGGGAGTGGTACTTTAAGAAATTGTACATCCAAATTCATTTAAATATCCTAACCAATAAAGTAAAATAAAACCAACTGGATATTGGTTCAATTCAGTTAACACAACTGGATGACAAAGGACTAAGGAGTAGCAAAGAATGAGGTCCTAACTTTTAAAAATATGGAAAAATACTTACTACAAAAAATAAATTCAAGTATAACTATTTTTAGTTTAAGCTGAAGGCAGGAATTATCTCAACAACAACAACAAAAAAGACAATCCAAGTTGCTGCTTTCCAGATGTACCTACTACTTGGATAAAGGGAAAAGGACATAAATAAAGATAATATTTACTTTTTTCTAGTAGAACTTTCATGATATAATCCAGACATGAGGTTACTAATGATCTGAGATCCATTAGCAAATTGCATTTACCACTTAAAAATTAAAAAGGAGTTTTTCCTGCTTTAAAACATATGTACACACACACAAATACACATACACACACACACACATCTTGATCTGAGGCACAACAAAATGGAAGCTGCTTACCAAACCAGCAGATACCGTGAGTTGTAAACTGAGTAAACATGAGCATGACAGTAAAAAACTTCACACCAGTTATTTCTTTTTCTGGTTTAGAAATAGCTTTTATGTGTTTATAAATTGTTTTTGAGAAACGTAGTACCAAATTAGTTACGTAGAGAGGCAGATATCCCAAGTATTCCTCACACATTCACCTAGACATTTTGGCACAGTACCAAAGTCACAAAGAAAATCTACACTTTTGCTGCAAAAAGACATGATCTTTACTGGTGCTCAGATAAACAAAGAGGTAGCACAGAAAAAGTGCCACCATTTTTCTCAGATGTCATCAATTACATAAGGCCTGAAAACACACTCTGATTTGGAAAAAAAAAAAAATTTCTTGCCAACAGTTAAGAGACTGATTAACTTCATCTATTTCATAGTAGCAAGCCTTCCCCAGATGTTACTAACAGTCAGAACTATTTGCTTTAGCCCTTTGTTACCAGAGACAATTGCTACATCTCTATGCAAACATGATGAACTCATTTTATTAGTCAAATACTTGAATCCCATTCAAGTGCACTTAATACAGTAATACACATTATAAATTGATTGAAATTAAAAAAAGATCTTGGATTGGAAAATGGATTTTTAAAAATATGATACTGATTTCAAATTACATGTTTCATTGATGTCCTGATGAAATATACAAAGCAAATGATTTGTTTCCAGCATCTCTGAAGGATTATCTAGTCCTTTAATATATTAAAATAGAAGCCAGAAAATACATCCCTGAAACCCAGAATTGGAAACACAGTTCAAAAAGTTGAAGCCAATTTGATAACGTTAATTCAGATTATGGTTAAATGGTAAGAGGATAGCTCAGAAGTTGACAGAAGTTTCAAATAAGTAGTATTTGTTGTAAATAACATAAATGAAGGTAGCGGTAATGTTTACAGGGTCAGATTTTTCAGATCCACGTATATAATGTAAGTACTAAGATCCTAAAGATTTAATTTCTTAAAACACTGCTGACTATTGAGGAAGAATTTTTAAAAATCTAAATGGATCACAACTAAAATAAGGCTGTTCTCTCTTTTATAAAATACTTCTGGAATTCATGACACAAAAAATACACACAGAAAGACATGTCGAATTTTCAATCTTTTTTTTTTTTTTTAAACAAGGGATCACTGCTCCTGAAAATTCTCCCCACGTGTTTTGCTTTCTTGTCTTCTTTTTCTTCCAAGAGCTTTGCTACAGATGCGTATCAGCTGTGTATAGTGATACAGTATTTGTCTGTTCCCACAACGGAAGAGGTGGCTTTGTCAGACAACAGCTTGGTCTTTAAAATTTACTTCTGGTAGGATTCTCTCACTTTCGCCTGCAGTGCATCACATGTCTTCTTGGCATCGCCTAGAAGCATGGCCGTGTTAGGTTTGTAGAAGATGGGATTGTCTACTGCAGCATAGCCAACGCCCAAGGACCTCTTCATAACGATGACCTAAGGAGCAAAGACAAAGGGAGAGAGTGAGTGTATGTAACACAGGACGGGGACGTGACAGGGCCAACACCGCCCTGCCCTGGCTCTGAATGAAGCACGTACCGCGACCAACTCCCGAGCGCAGACTTCTATGACACACAGGGAATGTCTTCTAAACGCATGTTTACATTGTATTAACTCTCATTTTTAAAATGTGCCCGTACTCCTATCCATGAGAGAAAAATCATATTAACAACAGAGTTTCTTCTCACTGCTTTTCTCCATACAGACTGTGGAACATCTTCTAGTCAGAAAAATAAGTATCATTCTCTGACTGGGCTTCAGAGAACAAACTTGGCACATAAACTTCTGCTACAGATCCTAAGATAAATGTAGCTGAGTGGGAAAATGGGATGGTTCTTATTCCATCACTTTAAAGTGTAGCAGAAGGTTCCACGACAAAAGCCCGAAGAGCGGTCTAGCCCGTCACCAGACAGAGCAAATGACTAATATTACGCTCCTACAAAGCAAAATGGAAGAAGTCAGTCTGTCTCTAATACTGATGCATTAGAGTCACCGACAAGAACATGAGTCATGGAGGGTGCTACTCAGCTGAGTATCAAGTCAGTTCTTAAAGAAATGGAAAGCCCTTCTGTGGCAGTCTGGGACATGTAATCTATCCAAAAATGAAAGCAATATAAATTTACTCCCACTTCACACAGCCTTAGTACAGTAACGCATTCTGCAAACTCTCAAATACTAATGACCAGTCCAATAATTTTCCATCTACACGTGAACAAGTGCGTATCTCATCCACCACAAATTTCAAGCTCACATATTTATGATGAAAAGAAACAAAATGAAAGGGAAACGTGCATCACATCATTACGACGGTTAAAATGCAGATCTGACCTGAGAGTGGTAAGGAGACCAGCCCTCCGCCAGGGCGGCGGAAATGGATAAGGCTGTGAGTTCTCCATAACCCAGCAGTTAGCTTCCGTGGAGGTAAGGTGCGTGAGCAGGCCTTGCCTCCTTATGCCATGTCACAGTTTGGATTTCTAAATCACCTTTCTTCTGGACACTCCATAACAACAACAAATGCCCTTTCAAAAAAACTAAATGAAAAAATGTGCTCGTATATGAAGGCAATGATACTGACTCACTGTCCCAGAGGGAAGCCATCTGCTTCCCTGGATGCTCTCTGGAAGTCAGCCAAACTCATTCCAAAAGCTCACAGCTCTTTTTTCAGCTGTGGTTACAGATTTTGTTAATCCACCCACATAACATCATCTAGTTCGAATGCTGACCAGCACATTTACTTGGGTTCTCTGGTGACCACCGAACAGACAGAAGCTGGATAGAGACAGCGGGGCCCACTCTAGCTCCTAGGGCTCCCAAAAGGCATCGGCACTCCTCACCAACGTGAACCAGGACAGCTCTGTGTGCGTGTTTTAGGAGACATCTGATGATTACAATGAAACACAAGTCTGAAGCCATACCTGCTTTGACTTCCAGACCTCGAGGACTGGCATGCCTGCAATAATAGAGTTGGGGTCTTCTTGAGCGGCTGAATTCACAGTGTCATTGGCTCCAATCACAAGGACCAAATCGGTGTCTACATAATAAAGGAAAAAAAGAGAAATAAAAAACGCAAATGGGTCATTTTCTTTTTTTTCAAGCAACTTAGAGTGATCTGGACTTTAAAACAACAATGACAGAAACTAATATTTATAGGACGCACGCTTGTGCCAGGCACTGTACAAAGAGCTTCCTCAGAGAGGCTCAGTAACCCAGCCAATGTCACCCAGCTAAGAGAGTAGATCCTGCAGCATCCTGACCGAACCTTGCATTGCTGTGCTTCCCTTCCCCCACAGTGGATCTACCCAATCTGACTTGACGATTTTTTATTATCTCACAATGATCTTGCCAGTTACATTATTTTATAAGATTTGCATCCCATTTTCATCTTTTAAAATGACCACATAAGATGCTATTTGATGTCTCAAAGAAAATGGTCTAAGGGTCTGTACTGTATTAAAGCTGTGTCCATAATTTCTGGAACTGGCAGGTTTCACACATAATTTAGCAACAGTGAAATCCGAAAGGGGTATAAAATGTCCCAAATTCCCTCTATAATATATTACCTTAGAACTTTGCCAAAAATGCCATGTGAGTGCAGATATACACACAACTTCATTATTTTTTTTCTAATAAACAGTATTTTTTTTTTAGTTTACAGTGGATACTTGCCAGAGGGAACCGGTTTAACTTTAACAAACATGATCTTGAGCCAAATATCATTAACATTCAACATCTACCCAACAACGGCCATAAAGTATGGCACCTTATCTAGCAAAGACCTGGCACTTGAAAAGAAAACCAAAAACTGCTTTCTTGATCGTGAGTTGGTACAATTGGAAACCAGTAAAATCTCAGATGCTGAAAAGAACTAGACATGAAATTATCAAAAGAAGCAATTTTATAAGTGAGGAACCTGAGGCTGAGTATCCATTTCCAAAAGCAAGAATCAGAACCTGGATCCGAAAGCTGGGTCTCTTTAGAGTCCCTCTGCAATGACCTCCACTGCCCCCGCCCAGCCCCAAGATTTTCACCACCTTCCGATCTCCTCCTAGGCCCAAAAGTACCCTTCCCACTCATGAGCCTCTTGGACCTCATTCCGTATTGTCTTTCATTTATTTCATTTCAACTGTATACCTCCTAGGAGGCAGGTTACTCTTCATCTGACTAGTAGGTCTTCAGTAATCCCACAATGTAGGTCCTAAGACTGGTATCACTTTACTCGGACTAAGAACAAGCTTCTCCATCACCCCCACTACTTACCTGGGAAATCATGGTTGATCTCATCCATTTCTAGCACAATATCGTATGGCACCCCGGCCTCAGCCAGCAGCACATTCAGCTGACCAGGCATCCGGCCTGCGACTGGGTGAATTCCAAACCTAGACATGAAACAAATGAACAGTTGGCCTTACAAGATGGGCCAAAATGTACAGAGACCCCTACATCACCCCCAGATCTGCACACTTTGTTCTTGGCACCTTCACTCTTCCTGGTACTATCTCATCTCTACAAGAGGGGCTAGAACCAGTCCAGATATATGATCAATCTACAAATATTGAAGTTGGAGGTTTAATCTCTCAGTATACACAAACGAGGGCTCCTCTCGAGAAATAAATGTAACCTTAGAACCTGACTCTTTGTATGTTTCAAGTACAACGAATTCCCAACAACATGAATAAATAATATCACCTTACATTTAAGAAGCATTATGTTCTTTTATGATACTTTCTGATAAATCTTGCATCTTTAAAAACTTATGTAAGTCAGCCTGGAATTAAACACTTGCCATGAAAAATCACCACAATTCCATCAAAAGCTGACTCCACATTCCACTTTAACCTCTATGTTCAAAGCTGGAGAAATAAAATATTGTCATTACAGGGGTTAAAGGCCTCCAATCTTTCCGAGCGTGATATGAAGCATGACTCTGCATCCCAGGAGAAATGTGATAGCAACATGCTGGAGTGTTTCAAAGAAAGTAAGACACAAATCAGAGCTCCACACTTTTATTAAGGCAAAAGAAGTCGAAGCATCATGAGATTTCTTCCAACCACGACCATAATGGGAGCTTTGGGGTAATTTAAAGAAGGCTCTTGCCCACAGTATTGATCTCTGTGTCCTCAGCACTGGGCACCATGCTTGACACATAGGAAGGCTTCAGTAAGGAGGAAGTGAGTGGGTGAGTGAATGAAAGTGAATAAATGCAGCAAAGAAATGCATTTGATTGTAGTTCTTGGCAGGGATCCATCCAATCTCAGCTTAAATACTTTCAGTAACCAGAAACTCACTCCCTCCAGAGGTCAATTCCATTACTAGACAATCCCAATAATTACATCTCTCACACACACAAACACACACACTCATATTCAGCCAAAGAGAACCCCCATCGCGTTGCTTTCCAAGGTCTGTAGTTTGGCCATCTATAGCCTCTACTCCCTCTTTCATGTGTGGACTCCTCTGAGCTCTCCTAGCATGCCTACTAAGCAAAACACCCTCAGTTCTTTCAACTATCCATGCCGACAGGACCCACTGCTGTCCTAGTCACCTGTTTCTACATTGTCACTATCCAGCCCAAACCTTAGGCCCCTCAAGTGGATACAATATGCTGGATCTCGTGATCCAGATGCACAAGGCGCAGCAAGAAAACCACGTCCTGAGCTCTTCCGTTGACGGTGCCCAAGTCAGCCTCGGCGTCTACAGCCGCCGCAACGCACTGGCCCATACACGGTTATGGTCATTTAAGACGCCCTTTTATTTTTCATGGGAACTGCAGCCAAGTCAGGCCTCCCCGCTTTGAACACAGGTCCTGCGAGGAACAGATTAAAGCCACCAGAATTGACTCCTCCCCAAAAGTAGACATGAAAAGAGTTTTAAAATGGCCTTTTAGATTGCCCCAATAGCTGATAAGTGGTTTTCTACATCTTTAAAAGTGATAACGAAGACCCTACATGAGCGGTCTTATAATTGGGAGGGGAAAAAAGGACATCAAGTGACAGGTGTTCTTTTTTCAAATTCACTTTTTTTTAAAAGATTTTATTTATTTATTTGACAGAGAGAGATCACAAGGAGACAGAGAGGCAGGCAGAGGGAGAGAGAGAGGGAAGCAGGCTCCCCGCTGAGCAGAGAGCCCGATGCGGGGCTCGATCCCAGGACCCTGAGATCATGACCTGAGCTGAAGGCAGAGGCTTTAACCCACTGAGCCACCCAGGCGCCCTCAAGTTCACTTTTATATCATCTTCCTTCTGGGATCACTGAATGTTCCTAGGTAACAATTTATGTTAAACAAAAAACAAAAAACCAGAAACAGAAACCCCGAGCTGAAAGGAAACAAAGCAGTTACCTCTAAGCAGTTATACAAGAGATAGTCATTGTACTACTCCTCTTTTTTAAATATAGTTTCCTAATTTTCTGTGAGAATGTATACATTTGTGGGAGGGAGTCAAACCATGTCACTGAGAGGCTTCAGGGAAACTGAAGGGCTAGGAGGACAATGAGATCAATGACCTTGGCCCAGCTGGGATCTTCCCAGTTTCACAGGTGCCAAAAGGAGGAAAACATATACTTTTTATGGTGGTAAAAAATTAACTTCATTTAAAATAAGTCAGCACTTCAAGCTCTTCTCTTGCAACACAGTTTACAAAGGGTTTCTCATGTGTTATTTCATTCTATCCGTAATCGTCTTTGAAAAATCTCCACCAAGAACTAGAATGTCCAGCAAGTGATTCAAGCCCCATCCTCGGTTGGATAAACAAGCCTGTGGAGCTGCATTTCTCTATCCACCAAAAAGAAGCAAGAACGCAGATCTCTTTTGACAGGATGGCTAATGCTGGCCCTTCGTGAGGTGCTATGCAGTTTGTACAACCTTTTTCAGTACGTAGTTGAGCTGGGATTCAGACCCAGGTCTTTCTGCCTCGAGAGTCTCAACTTGTAGCTACTATACCATATAGTAGTGCAGGCCGGCAATCTGAGAGGTATTTTGCTTGGTTAACAGCCCCGGTTTACTAGTTACGTTGATGTCAGGTTCCTTAAGGCCTTGCTCTGTCTCAGTTTTCCCACCGAGCAGTAACCCACGGTTACTACAAACCCACATCCTGCCAAGGGCTAGAGAAAACGCTGCATGAACAGGCTTGAGAAACACCCATTTCTCTCTGCCTGAAGGAGTTCCAACAATCCAATTTATAGTGTTCTTTGAGAATAACTGAGAGCCCAGAAAGTTTCAACAATGCTAAGAGATATAAAACAAAATAAATTAAATCTCTGCATGAAAAATTGACACAGGAGAAATATACAAAGTATCCAGCACAATGTAAAACATTTAGGAGCACCTGCGGAATGCTGGGCAAGTTGACTGGGAAAAATTACCCAGGGTGGAAGTTAGAAATTACCTGGACAGAATGAACTATTTCATCTCTTTCAACTACTTCATCATCTTTCCCCTCAGTGGGCTAGCTGTACTTTTATTCTAGTGAAACTAAAATTGAGGGCAGTCATTAATTAGTTCACTCCAGACCATGACCACCCAAACTCACCACCTCATAAGGTTTTAAGTTCTTCAACCACAAATTCTCCTCTCATTTTGGGGACTGTAATAGTTCGACACTTGAGTACAATTTTAAAATATTCTCTAAAGACAAGATTGCTTTCTTTTTAAACTGCAAATTGCTCTCCTAATGTCATAATCAATACCAAACCAGCGTTTTTAATCACTCCTGAAAACAAAAGAAATAAGATGCGAGAGTCAATTATCATATGGTTTCACTTATTTGCGGAGCATAACAAATAACACGGAGGACATGGGGAGATGGAGAGGAGAAGGGAGTTGAGGGAAATTGTGGGGGAGATGAACCATAAGAGACTATGGACTCTGAAAAATAACCTGAGGGTTTTGAAGGGGCGGGGGGTGGGAGGTTGGGGGAGCCAGGTGGTGGGTATTGTGGAGGGCACGCATTGCATGGAGCACTGGGTGTGTTGTAAAACTATGAATTCTGTTACGCTGAAAAGAAATAAAAATAAATAAATAAATAAATAAATAAATAAAAAGATGGACTATTGACAATTTATGTTCCCACTCTTCATGTGGTAATTCAGACTGTATTCAGTACTGTGGCTCTTTTCACACTGTCTCAGAGCAAGCATTTCTGCAATGTCAGATCGACTCTTTGGTTGGTGTACCTACTTTAAAATTTTAGTATTTTTTACAGTGGCAATAACATAAAACATTTTTTAAAAAATTCTTCAGGCACCCAAGCTTATCTCAATAAATGAGGCTTATTATTACTAAACTTCAAATATGAACATAAATACCATTTTAATACTTTAATAATAATATAGGGGTGCCTATATAATAATAATAATTAGGGGCGCCTGGCTGGCTCAGTCAGAAGAGCATCCAACTCTTGATCTCGGGGAAGTGAGTTCAAGCCCCATGTTGGGTATGGAGCCTATTTAAAAAAAAAAAAAAAGTAAGAAAGAAAGAAAAAATAATAATACAGTACTTAAAGCATGAATATAAAAAAACAGACCTAGAGAGAAAGTGCATTATATTGAAATAACTAAAATATATTCCTAAGCCTGTTGACTGCATGAATTTAGAAAAAGACAAGATATGATGAACGGAAGTTTCAAAGGTGTTTGATTTGGTGAACCACGGCAGGGTGGTTCTCTACATTCACGAAAAGGTATCCTCACTTTCATCACTGACTAGACCCAATGAAAAAAGTAAACAACAGATTTAGTTCTAGGAGCTATGGTTGAAAAGGATCAGAGGGTACTTGGCTAAAGTTCAAGAAAAACACAAAACATCTAATGACCTAGAAAATAACACTCTAATGAAAAAAGATCAACTGGCTCGAAAAAATGCAAAATGTGATTTTTAAGCACACCAAATAAAACAGAAGTTGACCAAATCATCCTCACTTGCATAAAACAGAAGAAAAGAAAATGGTCTTCAAATGCACAGGAAAGAATTAGAATTTTTAAAAAATTTTGTGTGTGCTCCACATCACTCGGAATCAGGGAAATACACATCAAAACCACAGTGAGATATCACCTCACACCAGTCAGAATGGCTAAAATTAACCAGTCAGGAAGGATATGGAGAAAGGGGAACCCTCCTACACTGTTGGCGGGAATGCAAGCTGGTGCAACCGCTCTGGAAAACAGCGTGGAAGTTCTTCAAAAAGTTGAAAATACAGCTACCCTATGACCCAGCAATTACACTACTGGGTATTTACCCTAAAGATACAAACATAGTGATCCGAAGGGGCACGTGCACCCGAATGTTTATAGCAGCAATGTCTACAACAGACAAACTATGGAAAGAACCTAGATGTCCATCAACAGATGAATGGATAAAAAAGATGTGGTATATATATACAATGGAATACTATGCATCAAAAAACCCAAAATCTTGTCATTTGCAACAACATGGATAGACCTAGAAGCTGTTATGTTAAGCAAAATAAGTCATTCAGAGAAAGATAATTATCATATGATCTCTCTGATATGAGGAATTTGAGAGGCAGTGTGGGGGGGGGGGGTTGTGGGGGAAGGGAGGGAAAAAAATGAAACAAGATGGTACCGGATAGGGAGACAAACCATAAGGGACTCTTAATCTCAGGAAACAAACTGAGGGTTGCTGGAGGGGAAGAGGGCAGAGGCATAGTGTGGTTGGGTTATGGACACTGGGGAGGGTATGTGCTATGGTAAGTGCTGCAAATTGGGTAAGACTGATGATTCACAGACCTGTACCCCTGAACCTCTGAAACAAATGATACATTATATGTTAATTAAAAAATTTTTTTTAATTAAAAAAAAAAAAAAGACTTTCTGTTAACTATTTAAAAACAAATGTCCCAGTTAGAGAAAGTATCCATCTTCTTTTCTGGAGTGAGGAAAAGAGAGGCTCAATGTGAGCAGATGTGCCATCCACCAGTTCAGTACAAAAAGGGTTCAAGAGCATCTCCCATACAAACACAAAGGATGGCTAGCTGGCGGTGGACGTAATCAAGACAGTTGTAGCAACAGAGACAGCCTTTCAGTTCAGGGAGGACTGGGGAGGATTAAAAGCAACTGTCTTAACTACTAATAAGAGACAACGATGAAATTCAGATTAAGAACCGCTCTACCTCAAGTCAGTGGTACTATAATGGCCACAAATTACTCATTTGTACTCTTTTGAAATGCAAATAACAGTTCTTGAACACCGAAAATTTCTCCTAATCTCCCAATCTTACCAATCACCAGTGTTTCCTCCCTCCCCCAGGTCCAAACCTCTTCACAAAACCCAATTTTGTAAGTCTTGAGAAAGACTTTAAGTTACTGTACTATGTGATATTTAAGCTCTGTATTAGTGTCCTATGGCTGCTGTAACGAATTACACATATTTAGTAACTTAAAATGACACAATCGATTATCTTACAGTTCTGGAGTTCAGAAGCAGAAAATCAGTTTTCCTGCACTGAAATCAAGGTGTTGGCACAGCTGCATGTCTTCTAGAGGCTCTACGGGAAAATCCATTCCTTGCCTTCTCCTGCTTCCAGAGGCAGCCCCCATTCCTTGGCTTGTGAATGCATCCCTCCGACTTCTGCCTCCACTGCCATATCTCTTCCGGCTTCTTCTAGGACTCTCTCTGACTTCTTCCTCTCTGAGAACCCTAGTGATGACATGGTCCTGCCCAAATAATCCAAGATAGTCTCCCCACCTCCAAATCCTCCCCTCAAATCTACAAAGCCCCTTTTGCCACGTGAACTAACATGTCCACAGGTCTGGGAATTGTAGGTGGACACTTCAAGGCCATTATTCAGCTTACCACAAACGTCCTTTCCAGTCCTAAAATTCCATGAACTAGGGTTTCTATTTTAGCTGAATAATCCAATATATACTATATAAATTACTTTTAGATAACAATTCTGTATACCTCCTTTATTCCAGTAAGTTTTTCATCTTAATTTGTTTGTTTTGAATACTGTCCTTGCTTATCTTTCAATTAATCTATCTGGCCATCATCTTTATGCTTAAACTGACATGTCTTGGGCCAAATTAGAAATCAAAGAGCTCTAAATGTATTTACTGTTATTGTAACATTTGATTAGCTACAGACTGCGTAAAGACATTATATCTGTTGAGCTAGTTGTGAAGAGGAAATAATGGCAAAGCTAACCAATATGTTATGCTGAATATCCCAAAGGACAGATCATTTTATATCTGTTGGCATAATAATTTATTATACTAAACCTTAAGATTCTAATGTTGGAGAAAAACACACGCAAGGCTCTTACAAGACAATGCCAGTGTTTTGAGAGAAATAACAGAACACACTGAATTTGTAGAAATATATATGTGCACACTGATAAGTCAATGTGAGTTAATAACAATTCTGGCCCATGTAACTGGCTTATCTCCAAAGTATGTATTACAGTTAATTATACCAGACATTGGTTTGGCCATGACCAGTCATTTCCAGGAACTGATGGCCAAAGCTCATCAATGTTCCATCATCGTATGAAGAATATCCAGAATTTGAAAATGCAAAGCCCACTAGCCTTTCATTTCTTCCCTTTGAGCCATGAAAATTATCTCTATTGCGCACATACTTAACAAAGCAGAATCAGCTGTCCCTGTCCACAACAAGATTCTGCAGAAGGAAAATAAATACAAAAATGAGATCACAGAAAGACCTTCCAGGTTCCCAGAACTCTCTTAATGTATCTCCTCCTTAGGTTGCACTGCAACATAGTACCATCATAGTAACATAGCGGCTTACTTATCAGCTCCCACAGTACCTGGCATTCCTTCTAGGGACTCAATGGGAAGGAAGGAGAGAAAGGGTTTTAAGTAACATCATGTGCCCAGTAAGGTACATTGACTCATAAATGTTCTACATCTCTTTTTAGAGAAAGAATTTAGGGAAGTAGTAAAGAATTGCAGTGAAAGTTCTGGAGAACCACTGCCCAGATTCCCAACATTTGGACAGTTCACTTCTGTATGCCTCCCTTTCCTCTGCACCCAGCGGGATTGAGAACAAACCTCTTCCGAGGATTATTGTGAGATTTAAGTGAGATAGTTCATATAAAGAGTTTTTCATACAAAATACTTTAGACCAATACCGAGCATAATAAGCCTTTAATAAATTAACCTTCAATGATAATATTCTATTCAAGTACATCTGTGTAATATAAATGCTCATGGTATTTTTCAAATAAATGTACCTTTTAATGACCATTTATAGAAAAGTACACATTTTTACATTAAAAAATGTTGGTTTCATGTCAACATTTCTGAGTTGGTTTTCTAATTTTTACCTTAAAATTCCAGTAAATAGCAATACAGTCCAGTAAAAGCAGTTCTTTGTATTCACAACTATATCAAAAGACTAAAAGAATGATACAGTCAATAAAGACTAAGGCCAGTAACTGTGAATATTGGACTCACTGGGAATGTGTTCATGACTATTATGCAGAGGCGCTCTTCTTTGATAAAATCCGATTTCAAAAGGCCACATTTAACCGTTCCACAGATACTATTGGGCAAAAGAATACGGTTTCCTCAACTGACAAATACAACAAGTGTCATCATTAAGTCAGGATAATTGTCTCACTTATCTTGAAGTAAGAAAAATTTCAAGAAAAAAGATGCCATGCAATTCCTTTCTGCTCTTTTCCTCTCTCGAATCTGAAAATGATAGTTTTGTGTGAAACATTATATAATAAAATACTATAAAAATGTAATAAAATATAATAAACACTAAGGCCTCAGTCCCTAATTATAGGTTCCCGACAGACCCAGGCATGGCTCAAAAAAAGGGGAATAATCTACTCGGATAAAACAACATGATCTTCAGAGCCTTTTAAATTACCCAAGAAAGAACAACAACAAATAAGAGTGTATACAAAAGTGATTTGTAAATTTCGTGTTAACAGGGTAAAACATGATAAAAATGCAAGTGAGAAAACACATTTTCTAAGCTTCTTTTATAACACATGATGCTATAAACCCCATTCTTACACTTTTTCGCAACTTCCCATTAGATTTCAGACACCACATGTTCTAAAGGGAACACAATGATGTGAATTCCCATGATCATGGGCCATGGAGACAATATGTCCTGACCAGGGTGTGTTACAGCAGTTATTCTAGGACATGTGGGACTAGTAAAAAGAGTATAAAACATTCACCACACGGATCCTACCACAACTGCTCAAATAAACTACATTTTCCTTCTTGCATTATGGAAATATCCAGATTTAGTTCAGCAATAAAACATGAAGAAGAGCCAAGTGACCCAACTGAACAATAAGACAAAGAAACTACAGAGACAACGGGGCCTCATTCTACAGTACTTAAGTGTTTTCTCCATTTTGCTGCCTCCTACTATTATAAATACTGCAAAGGATCTTCAGATCAAAAAAAAATCCTTTTATAACCTTCAACTATTTGGTCATATGTTTTTGCCAGTCACTGCACAGAATGTGTTTTCATACTCAAGATGTTCAAAGAGTTCGTTTCGTTTCTCTTGCTGTGTTTTATATTTTCAAATATACGTTGACAACATTTGGAAATTCTGCCTCCCAGTATTATCATCCCACAATTTTCCTAAATATCTTACTCTTAAGCTCCTAAGAAGTTGACAAATTAATGAGGAAAAAGACGGAACAAAGGGAAAATTTTTTGAAGTTTCGCTTGTTGGAAGCCTATTTATTCTTCCTGCTTTTAACCATAAATATTTATAAACCAATAAAACCTTAAGAGTCAAAACAGGAGGTCTGCTAGGCAGCTCGGGAACCAGGCCCCAGGGAGCTGCTGCTTCCTCTTGTGATTACAGGCAAGGTAAAGTCATGCTTCCACACAGAACAGGTTTTTGGGAGTGTGGAAACGTTCCACTTCCACACTCCCAAAAATGAAGTCACTTCACCATTTCTCTCTTCATTCCCCTACCTCAGGATTCCTCAGATTTTTGTCACTTAACTCTACAAAGCTCTCCAGTAAAAGAATGTTTTCAAGAGTGCTAATGATGTATTTCTCAGGGAGAATGCCATCCAATTCCTCGAGCAGGAATGTCTTGGTCTGACGGGGTGGCTGAAACGGCAAACATGCCCACCTCCCAGTTCTGGAGGCTGGGAGATCCAAGATCAAGGCCCCGAGAGACTTCTGCACTGGTCTGGAACTGAACCCAAGCAAGGGAAGCCAGAAGGCTGTGGAATAAGATTGGCAAAGACTGGACAGAAGATAATTGTCACCATGGAATTGTAAGGTATATAAAAAGAGACGAAGAAAACTAATTATTAATCTCTTACTAAAGAACCTTTAAAAGATAGGTTTCATATGCTATTTGTCTTTCTTTGAGTTATTTTGCTTAGCATGATACCCTCTAAATCCATCCATGTTGTTGTAAATGGCAAGATCTCATTCTTTCTTATGGCTGAGCAATATTACGTTGTGTATATGTACCACATCTTCCTTATCCATCCGTCAGTCAGTGGACATGTGGGCTCTTCCATAATTTGGCTGTTGTAGATAATGCCGCTCTGAACATCCGGGAGCATGTATCCCTTTGAATTAGTATTTTTGTGTTCTCCGGGTAACTGCCTAGTGATGCAATTACTGGATCATAGGGTGGTTCTACTTTTAACTTCTTGAGGAACTTCCATACTGTTTTCCAGAGCGGTTGCACCAGCTTGCATTCCCACTAACAGTGCAGGAGGGTTCCCCTTTCTCCACATTCTCACCAACACCTGTTGTTTCTTTTGAGTTGTTCATTTTAGCCATTCTGACAGGTGTGAGGTGATCTCTCATTGTAGTTTTGATCTGTGTTTTCCCGATAATCAGTGATGTTAGCACCCTTCCATGTGTCTGTTGGCCATCTGGATGCCTTCTTTGAAAAATGTCTATTCATGTCTTCTGCCCATTTCTTAACTGGTTATTTGGTTTTTGTGTGTTGAATTTTATGAGTTCTTCATATGTTTTGGATACTAACTGAAACAGACTCTTATCTGTAGAGAATTGGTAATTACCAGAGGGGAGGTGGGGGGGGGATGGGGGAAACAGGTGATGGGGATGAAGGAGGGCACCTGTGATGAGCACCGGGTCTCGTATGGAAGTGCTGAATCACTATATTGTATACATGAAACTAATATAACACTGTATGTTAACTGTAATTAAAATAAAAACCTAAAAAATAAAAAACATAAGAGTTAAAATAGACCTTAAAGATTCTCCCACCAACTACTTCCTAAGGCAGGACTCCTTTATTTAGAATTACACCAAATATGTGTGCAATGTATTCATCACAAAACAGGTTGGGAGCTCCACTGCAGATGCAAGGAAGAGTCCCTGGTCTAGGCCACACACACCTTAAGGACTCTTGTATTCTACGTTTGCACGTGGCAATGCTCCATTCTGAGCAGGGCCTGTGAAGGTAATAAAAAGATCTTGGCACCTGGGTGGCTCAGTTGGTTAAGGATCTGCCTTCGGCTCAGGTCATGATCTCAGGGTCCTGGGATGGAGCCCCTGCGTCGGGCTCCCTGCTTAGCTGGGAACCTGCTTCTCCCTCTGCCTCTGCCACTCCCCCTGCTTGCACTCTTTCTCTCTGCCAAATAAATTTTTAAAAATCTTAAAAAAAAAAATCTGTTACTAAATTCAATTATTTTTGTAATCTAATTGTGCATTTCACCTGTGGAAAATATGGTGGAACCTGAAAAGGCAGGTTCCTTTGGTTTGTCACATTCTGATCACAACTTCTGATTGACAGCTACATGTCACTGATTAAAAGCACAGGAAGTTTTGTTTTGTTTTGTTTTAATAAATAACTGTAGTAAATGCAGTTTAGAATAAAAACTTGTAAAGCTTGAAGCAGGCCAAATGTTACACAAATCATCCTTACTGGTGAAAAGGCTGGGACCAGCTGGGTAAGGTCAGCTTATTCACCTGAAGAGAAACATTGCAATGAAGTAGGGAAAACCCCCCCTGACAAGGCCACTGCTGTCCACAAAAACTGATTAATGAGAAAGGCTGTGGAATCGACTTCCTAGAGAGGCTTCTTAGGTAAAGGACAGACACCCACCTCTCTAAAATTGTGAAAGACCTTAGAAATAGTGGTTTAGATGAACTCACTTATATGGCTCTGAATGGGAAAAAAAAAATATTAATTTAATTTTCTAGAGCTTTCCAACAACCAGAATTAGAAAACATTATGTACCTTTCATTCTTCTTTTGAAGGCAAATCAGGGCTGATCTGAAATCTGATGTTTATCTACAGCCTCCCCTTCTTTAGGAAAAAAAAAATTATGAATGTTAAAGAGCTTACAAAAATGTGTCAGGGGCACAGTTTTTCTAATACAGAATATAACCTTTTCGATGACGGTGAATGAGAAAATATTTGCCAAAGGGCCACAGTCCCATTTTCTATTTGTGCCTGTGGCCTGGGACACTGAGGCCCCCGGAAGAATGAGAAGTCATCTAAAGGGGGTCAGACCAGACCACAGTGCAAACATCAGTGCAGCCCTCTGCAGAAGCACATCACAACACCACCCGTTCCCCTCCAAGGACGCTTTTACAGACTGTGCCCAAATCTGGCTTTTCCATCTCTGAGCCAAACCCAGCAACCAAGCCCAGAACAGAAACTGTATGATGACTGACACGCGTTTTATTTCAAAACAACCGACAAGACTATGAAGAATGATATCACAGGAAAAACTGAAATTCTATTTGCCACTCATGTTCTAAAATATTATATTCTGGCATAGTGCAGAGACTTGGTAAAAAAAAAAATTATACATAATGTCATCTTCCTGTCTGAATAACCTTCATGATGCTGTTGGGAAGTAACGGCCGGCGAGCGCCATAAGATGACACCATTAGCAAAATACTGAAGAATGGGAACATGAAATGAGAAACGGGCGTTTATTTATTTATACTCCGCCATGTTTACGTGAACGTCACTGAAGAACCTCAGCTCAGAGTTTATCACGACTAATACTAGAACAAGAAGCCGAGAAATACCCTGGTGGTCAGAGGCACCAGTTTCATCGGGAGTAAAGTTTCTCCCTCAGACCACCAGAACTGCGAGAAGACAGAGAAACACGCCCTAGAATGAACTGTAAGGCGGAGGCTGTACAAACCATCTAAATCACAGGCTTTCTCTCCGCTACACCAATATGCTGTGAACCACACAAATGGAAAGCCAAAGGTAGTCTGGCCAACAGCCAGAATCTGGGAGGGACAGGGTTGCTTTCTAAGAGCACCAGAGACACTTTGAGTGGAGAAAGTACTGGCAATTCTATACAATAGGCTGAACACAGATGTGAGTGGATGCACATACTTTCTTTGGTTTTACTCTCTTCTACCAAAAGTTTCACTCGCATGACTAACTACACAAGTAACTCCTATCACACCCACCTTCCTGCTACTATGTTGTTCACAAAAGCAGGCTCAGAGAAAAGTGCAAAGAAATAACCCATGTGCTTTCTTTTAATGTTATATTAGTCACCATATAGTACATCGTTAGTTTTAGATGTAACATTTCATGATTCATTAGTTGCGTATACGGCCCAGGGCTCATGACAACACGTGCCCTCCTTAATAGCCATCACTGGGCTCACCCGACCTCCCTACGCCCCTCCCCTCTGAAACCTCAGATTTTTCCTGGAGTCCGGAGTCTCTTATGGTTCATCTCCCTCTGTGATTTCTCTCCCTTTAGTTTTCCCTCCCTTCTCCTATGGTTCTCTGTGCTATTCCTTATGTTCCATACGAGTGAAACCGTATAATAATTGTCCTTCTCTGCTTACCTTATTTGACTGAGCATAATCCCCTCCAGTTCCAGCCATGTGGGCGCAAATGGTGGGTATTCATCCTTCCTGACAGCTGAGTAATATTCCATTGGAAATACACCATAGTCTTTCAGAGAACCTGAAGCCCTGGCTAACTTAACACCTGACAGTGCCCGTCAAAGCTCTGAAACTCTAATGCAATGACCGATGCTCAGCTGTTCGTCACCGTTTCCACCAGCATCTGAGCTGGGGACACAATAGGGTGTAAGTATCTCCAAGTCAGAATATCTTCAAGCCTATTAAATCACGTGCCCACGAATGTGCACTTCACAGGGTCGGGAATTTTTGTCTGCATATTCACAGATGTATTCTCAGGACCTAGAACAGTGCCTGGCACAAAACATTACGTAATTAGTTGTTCAGTGAATGGTCATTAACATGAGCAGTCACGTCTAAAAAGAACGTATTGCAAAGCTATCATAAAAATGCTAAGGGTGCCTGGGTGGCTCAGTCTGTTGGGCATCTGCTTTCAGCTCAGGTCATGATCCCAGGGTCCTGGGACCAAGTCACACATCAGGCTCTCCAGGAGCCCATTTCTCCCTCTGCCTCCCCCTGAACCATGAATAAAGAAAACCTTTTTTTAAAAAATGCTAAATAGGGCACCTGGGTGGCTCAGCTGGTTGAGCGACTGCCTTCAGCTCAGGTCATGATCCTGGAGTCCCCAGATCCAGTCTCTCATTAGTCTCCTTGCTCGGCAGGGGGGCTGCCTCTCCCTCTGACCTTCCTCTCACTCTCTCAAATAAATAAATAAATAAATAAATAAATAATCTTTTTTAAAAATGCTAAATAATGGCTTATTTCTTTGCTCAAATACGAAATCTTTTATCTGGCCTAATATCTGTTCTCTTCAGAAGCATGTGCTTTATCACTCTACAAATGTGAATGTCCTATCTCTTCTTGTACCCCAATAAATAACAAATCCAAGAAGGCTGAACTCTATTTACTTGAATTACATTTAACCTTCAAAAAAAGAAAATCCAGTTAGTCTGACAAAGTATCTCATCCTGAAATATCTTCAAAGAGTGGATTCCTAAACAAAACTAACCTATATTTAAACCAAAGCCATGTCACACAAGACCATAAAACACTATTAAACCACAAACATCACTGGTGGCTAGATGTGTTTAGACAGAAAATGAAAAAAAGATTAAATGTTTTTTAAAACCTGCAAAGAAATTCATGTTACGAGTAGCATAAAAGGTTTAAAATGTCCCCTGGACAAATAACTACTCTCCTTTGCATTCCAACCCTCCTTCTACTCTACTTTTCCTAGCACACTATCACATTAAATGGAATTCATTCACTGAGTCATTTGTTTATAGGTTTGTTTGCTTCATAACCATACACTTTTGAGAGTGGCAACTGGGCTTATGCACCCTTTTCTCTCAATACCTGATAACAAGAAATTTCTATCAGCAAATTACTAATAGAAAGATACAGTTGAACATTAACAGGAAAGCAATGTATAACATCAGTTAGCCAATCAAAGAAATTGAAGGGTGGTTTCAAAAACTCAAAAGACTTCCGTGATAATCTAAGCAATAATGCTTTCCGAAAAGAAAATCGAACTGTGGTTAATTGCAAAAAGAAAAAATTACCCCTCTTTCTAAGAATTACTCAGTGGGAACACTATTTCTGCTCTATAGGGAAAAGCCCACCATATCAATCCAAAGATTGGGAAATCAAGAGAAAAAAATGTCTGTACTCTCTCATAGCATAAGGTTTTTGTAATAAAATGCTTTTAGAGATCAAGCATTAAGTTAGGTGAGTTATAGAGGTGTTCTGGGCAACTGGGAAGCAACTGTACACTGGCCACTGAAGAAAGTCTAGGTTAGTGAACACTCATGAGCTCCTGTCATGAAATGCCACATGGTTCATTATGTCATCTCAGCTCCCGGTGAGCATGTTATGACTACAGCCAAAGCAAAGGAAAACAGGAGTGTCTCTAAATCAATCATGGGCCGTGAAGCCAGACAGACTGTATGACAGAGGCAATTTTTCTTGGCACCACTTGGGCATAACTAATTGATGACAATCGTATGTCCTCACTGGCATATTTCCACGGGGGATGTGTATGAATATGTCACCACATCTGGATGCTAGGCATGCTGGGTCCTGAGGCACAAAGATCTCCTAAAACCAGAGGCCCAGCAGCTGTGCTCAATGAACACCGTGGGAGCTCCACAGGGTGATGAAAGGACTAAATTACTGCTAACTGTAAATACAGATTTATTTCATTAAAATACGAGGTACCGCTGCAGCCATCTCTTGTGCAAACAGACATCTGTCTTCTAAAAAAAAAAAAAAGCTAGCATCTATGGATACACGTATTCCTAATTCCATCAAGAAATCTGCATTTCTCCTAGGAAAAGACGACGACGCACATGAGACAAAAATCAACAATTTCCATGACTCCCTTTAAATTAAAAAAAAAAAAATCCCTACTCAGAAACTAGAAGGGAAGAATAGGATAATCTACTGTTACTGTGTCAGCAAGAATAGTTCTGGAATCTTCCACTTAATTCAAACATGAAATCTGCATAACTTGCTACAAAGCCCATATTGAAAATTCAACAGCTCACAGTAAAAAAACCTGATATATTAATATTTAATTTCACCTTTATTATGAAATTGATCAATATAAGTGGCTAATTTTTCCTAACTCACAAATAGAGAAATTAGACTGAACAGTTTTACTCTGATCCTACATAATAAATTATTAATAAGTTTATTATTAAAAAATTATTTGATGGTGTAAAACTATGAATTCTGTTACGCTGAAAAGAAATGAAATTAAAAAATAAAATAAAATAATAAAAAATAAAAATAAATTATTCGAACAAACTATGACAATTATGTGAAAAGACTTGATGTGACATGTCACATCAAGTCTGACATCCTGTTAACAAAATTACTTCAATAAAGCACAAATTATAACTGAGATACTTTCCGTATATGTTTAATATCTTCCATATAGCTTATGTCAAGCAACTATTTTTCTCACTCTGGGTGACAGAAATCATCCTAAAACAGCAATTTATCTTATGTCCTCATGAATCAAAATCAAATTTTCGTCAGGTCAGAAACTGAGATTTCATTTATCTTATCCCTTTTCTTTCCAGAACATTTTCTCCATCCCTCTTATTCCTTTCCCCTCACATCCTGCTTCTGTCAAGCTACCCAACAGTCATGAGCCTCCAGTACTGCATCCACCTCACCCCGGGCTGACTTTCCAAGATGTCTGGTTAACATGGGCTGGTCAATGGGTAATAAGAGAGGGATGTCAGGTTAATCATTCCCTTCCCAAAGGAGAAATGGCTTTCCTGTCTTAGTTATCCTCTAGGAAGGGAATGATTAGTCTAAGACAGGAAAGCCATCTTTCTCTACTTCATAAGACTGCCACTCATGTCCTAAACATTTGTGGTGATAGAAGGCATTACCAATACATTAGACTCCTCACATGTGGACTGAATAAAGAAAAACAATCTCTACTTAAGAAAATCATAAAAGATTCTTTAACACATCCTTTCCTTATGTAGGTCTGCAAATGCTTTAAGCAGCAAGCGTATGATTAAAAGGGCAGCCCTGTACAATACCAGATAAGAAAATGGACAGTGGTGACCAAAATGAGACTTCATAGGTAAAAATCAAAAAACAAAGTCAGTGGGGCACCTGCCTTCAGCTCAGGTCATGATCTTAGAGTCCTGGGATCGAGCCCCACATCCGGCTTCCTGTTCAGTGGGGAGCCTGCTTCCCCCTCTCTCCCTCCCTGCCCCACTCGAGTTTGCATGCTCTTTCTCATGCACTTGCTCTCTCTTACATAAGTAAATAAAATATTTTTTTTTAAAGTGATTTTTCTCATCATCTATCTTCAATTTTCTAAGATTATACTAAACATGGAAACACTGACATCACAGAAAAGCTAGTCCTACCACAAAAGAGTATTTTGACTATATATGAAAACACTAATGGATCAAAGGAAGGCAGAGTGGGGAGTGAGGGAGGGAAGGAAGGAAGAGAGCAAATGCAGCTGATACTAAAACATTAGATCCACTTGGGGCGTCTGGGTGGTGCAGTCAGTTATGCACCAGACTCCTGGTTTTGCCTCAGGTCGTGATCTCCAGGCCCTGATCTCAGGGTCATGAGATCGAGCCCCGCATCAGGCTCTGCACTCAGTGGGGAATCTGCTTGAGATTCTCTGTCCCTCTCCGTCTGTCCCTCCCATTCCTCCTCTAAAATAAATATGTGAATCTTTAAAGTAAAAAAATAAAATGTCAGATCCACTTATTCCATCATGGAAGTCTCTTTACCACTATTAATAGCTGGGACATTCAGGATTCTGCACCGTCTTGCATAGACACTCTGACTAGTTCTGGGCACATGGCTGAGCTTATTTTCTTATCATCTGCTTCAGGAAAAGTGTAAGATAGGCATCTAAAAGGAATTTTCATTAATAGACATTAACAGTTTTGTCAACATACGTTAACATTCTGGTGAACGAACAAATTTTGTTTAATAATAGAGTTAGCTTGTCTCTCTGACTTATGATACCATATCAATGAAGCTGCGAGAGAACCAGCTTCTCTAGCAAAGAGGCAGCAGGTATCAACGCCTAGGGACAACTCCAGATGGTCCCTTCACAAACTCCTGACAGCAAAGTTCCAGAACAAGGATCCAAAGGCACACCAGACAGATGCAAAGTATTCCAAGGGTCTGTCCCCCACCGACCCCACCTTTACATCCCTCAAACCCTTTATCCAAGGTCACAGGGAATCATCTGGAAATGCAGCATCCTCCACTTCTCCACTGTGCTCAAGATCCTCCCAAGGGCAGAGTCTAGTGCCCAAATGCCAAGAAGCAGCCACAGCTACTGCCCTCATCCTTATTTCAGAAAGTGTACAGAATTAGGAAAAGAACATTTGCACCAGTCTTGTCCACAGAAGAATATGAGAGCGAACCCAGTCAGACATTAACCAGCCTACAGGATCACCACTGGGTCTCACTCACTCTTCATCAGGAACCTCTCATTTGACATACTTTTCATGAGTCAGTGCGAACGCTAGGAACCAGAAAGGGTCAACTTGATGTGGTTCTTTGACCTCCTTTATTTGACCTCCTTCCCCAAATCCAACCAGAAATTAAACTTCTGTTTTTCCACATTAATAAAAATCCTGGAATTCAGTATAATAAAGTTTCCTTTTCTAAAATGAGCCCGTATTTAGGTTCTGTGGTATGAGAGACAGCGAAACGAGGTACCCAGACTAAGGCAAGCATAGGGTTTTAACAACTGTTTCTTACTCCACTCTAAGAAAGTCATCTAAACACAAGTCATTGCTTTTCCTTTTCTTACACACACACACACACACACACACACACACACCCGCAAGCCTCACACTACACCCACTGACCTGACTTTCTTGCCCTGTTCCGAGAGCATCTTCACCAGGTCGGCAATGGGGTACTGCGCTTTGGCTGCACAGAGACCATAGCCTGCGAAGAACAAGAAGCACACAGAACAGGGTGATTTTTATTTCAAAATCTTATGAAGAATCATTTCTCCCTTGATCAAAACATATTTTTATGCCAGAAAAAAAAAAGACAATCCGTTAATAGGATGAGAAATGAAAGCAAACTTCTGGACTTTTTAAAAATATTGGCCTAAATGTCAAATTCAAAATCTAATGGTCCCTCCTCCATGTTCTGCCTTGTCTGATACTGCTGGGCACTCCCTCCCCATACGCCACACCGCACACACACTTGTATCTGCACAAACACTCTGGGTGTGTGTGCCTGTGGCTTGCATAAACAGTCTTAGACTGATTTCAGACTTGGTTTTGAGAACACTGCAGTTCCCTGGTTCCTCTACTCACTTCGTTACTATTCTTCTTTGACATCCTTCACTAAATTTCCTTCAGTTCCCCTTAAACAATGAAACTCCCCAGGACCTTGGCTTTGGCCCTCACACTCTCCTTGGAAAGTCTCAGCCCATCCCATGGCTTCAACAACCATCTGAGGACCCCCAATCTGTGCCCAGGCTCAGTCTGTCCTTTGAGCTCCAGGATGGCACATCCACTGTCCTATCTCCACCTCAAACTTAATGTCTCCTAAGAAGAACAGAAGAATGTCCTCTTCTGCCAAAAAAACCCAAAAGTGCTCCCTATTTCTGATGTTATTACAGGTATGACCACAAACTGCAGTCTTCTTCCTTCTCCTTTAACCCCTACACTCTGTCTACTCCCCCCATACAATCCATCACACCTGTCCTCACTTTTTTACCCCCAGTTTTCCAAATACCAAGTCTCTGCTCAGTCTGTTCCCTCTGCCTTCCCCTATCCTGAACACGGTGCATCCTCAAAGCCCCCCAAAACCCCTCACTTCCTGACAATCCTTCTTAGCCTCCTCATGATGAACAAGAAAGTGTGTCGACACAGTCCAATCTAGCCCTTACCGTAACCCCCGTACGTTATTTATTGATCTGACTTCTTCTGTTCTTTCTACCTCTATACTCCAGGTGTTTCTCACCAGGTTTCACTGATGCCTCTGTGGGTGGGACAATTCACCATGCAGGAATGTCCCGGGCAATACAACATATTTAGTGTGTCTGCTCCCACACACTAATACAGTAACAGCCCCATCTGCGAGACAAAAGCCCAAATCTGCATATTTCAAATGCCTCTGGAAAATGACGCTGCCTCGATTGAAAAGGCTTGCAGCTGAACATGCAATTCTGCCAGTGTTTGTTACTGACATCTTAGCGTATAACCAACCAGCAAACCATCCACATGTCAAACCAATAGATTTCCTTTATAGAAAACTCTTATGATAGCATGATAGACTTAAAATCTTAATCTGAACCCAATGTATTAGCTGTACTACCACAGCAAGCTGCAGTCCAATTAAAGAAAAATGGAGCTAACCCTCAAAAAATTAGGGAATTGAGGCCGGGAGATTTAATGATGTAGTCAATGTCACGTCAATTGTTAGAAGAAAAATTAAGAACAAAAGTGAGGTGTTGTCACTCCCAGACCAAGTTCCTTCTATGAGGTCATGTTACTTCATCTTATTGGAAACCATATGATTCTCAATGGTTTTTTTTAAATATTTACTTTTGAAAAGAAAGAGATTAACATTTACTAGCCTTCACTGAGTGAGTCTAAATACTTTCATGTACTACATCTAATTTAATATTGACAAAAATTCCAAAAACTATCTACGAGGAATACATAACCAAAACTCAAAGATGACTAAAATGTGTGAACAGAATCGCAGAAAGACATGGCTGGAACCTACCACATTGATCTGTAAAATTTCTGTGATCCCTGAAATATTAACTGAAGCCGAGGATTCTCAACATAGTTGAGAGTTTTTAGTTGATAATCATAGTGTTGCTTCTATGTTTTCATTAAATTTTCAAAAATGAATAAGTTCCAATTCAATTTTTCTATTATAAGAAACTGCACCAACATAATTCCAATAGCTATTATAGATTGTTTGCTTTTTTCTTTTTTTTTTTCTTTTTACCTGGAGTAATAATAATGCTATTAGCTTCTCGGATCATGTCAATTGCATTGTCAAGGTTGATTTCTGTATGTGTGCCAGAAATTTCCATGGGTTTTCCACCAGCTGTTGAAGTGGTACCATAGCCTCCGAGAATCACATTAGCCAGGGAGCGATTCATTGCCTGGAGAGCAAAATTATTAGCTGTGAGAGTTTAATCCACATAACTTTTTGAAAGTGGTATGAATCCTATGTATATGATATTCACAATCATTTTAAGAGATTTGATCATCTAAAAAAAATCACACAGATCACACCTATAAAAGATATATTTTCAATAAAAGTTAATTTTAAAAAGGGATTTCATGGAAAATTACCAATAACATTAAGAAATCAATGAAAAATTCAGATCCAGTTATTACTGTCCGTGTACTGATTAAGCAAGTTCTATCTCCATATTCACACATATTTCACCAGCGTAAAAGAGAATAGTCTCTATGAGAAATTTTACAAGGTGACTACAGAGGTCTTAGGTGAATCCTGCTACCAGCTGCAAGCTGTCAAGAGGCAACAAGGAGTTGTTAAAGGACAGCAAGCCACAGCATTTAGAAGTCTGCTGCCCTCTGTCGTTCAGAAAAAAAGAAATGCGGGAGTTGACAGAGTCTTACTTTCCAGATCAGCTACATACAGCTCCAGGAAGCTGAAGCAGAAGTGCCCAGATTCATCATTAGGCTCCTAAAATATTGGCTTCCGAAAAGGCAGATGATGAGGAAGTTCATACCCTGTTTCATTGAAATTTATGCCTGCCATTTTAACTGGAAAAATAAGCTCAAAAACAATCAGAGAAAGGCATGCTCATTTACAATCATCCATCAATGTGCCACACAAACGCAACAACTGAAACATGACAATGGCAGGGGTGGTTTCTGAAACAGTTCTTCTGCAGACCTCTGGAGGTGGGGTGTAAAAGACAAGACAAGAAGCTAGAGAGTCTGGGTAACCAAATGCCTTTTAAGAATTCAAATAAGCACAGGAAGAAAGCAGTCATTTTACATGATCATAACTGGATGTCTCACTTCAGAAAAAATTCCAAAAAATTATTAACCCCAATTTTAAGGGCTATAGTAACATTTCATTGACCCATTGTTTATTCCACGTAAAAGCTATATAAGCGTGGATCTATCACTTTGAAAAAAAAAATGACAAGGGCGCCTGGGTGGCTCGTGGGTTAAAGCCTCTGCCTTCAGCTCAGGCCATGATCCCAGAGTCCTGGGATCGAGCCCCACATCAGGCTCTCTGCTCAGCAGGTAGTCTGCTTCCCCCACTCCCTCTCTCTCTGCCTGTCTCTCTGCCTACTTGTGATCTCTATCAAATAAATAAAATCTTAAAAAAAAAAAAGACAATACTTTATTACTAAAGAAGAAAAAGCACCTGAAGATTTTCAGTGATAAGTAACACACTGGGAGAAGAAAAATCATAACCATCCACCCAAAAACAGCACAGCCTGCTACCATCTGAGTGGAGACGTGTACACTGCTTAAGTGGGACAGAAGTGGGAAAAGGAGCAGAGAAGAAGAACAAAGAGCCATACCTGATTAAAGGCAGCATATCAGTAACAGAAAGATGATGGGTTAAAATGTTGTCAGAATTTTCTAAGTTGCCCTTTTGACTTAAGGTTATTTCTCAGACAGAGCATTCACACTTTACAGAGTCCAAACTTCAGTAAACTGGTCTAAGATTATTACATACAAAATAAATACCTTTAGAATACCTTTACTATGTTTATGAACAGGTAAGAGGGTCAGAGAAAAATCAATAATGCTTTTAATTAGATATATAGTCCCAATCTGACATGCAGATTTCAATTCTTAACCCAACCTCCTATACTCAAATCCAGGTTCTACTGAAAATCCAAATGCTACACCTTAAACTTCCAAACATTCAACACTTGTCAATTTTGACAAATCCTAGATTTGAATTAGAAGATTCTGAAATTAAATTACCAGAAATATGATCTACCAAATGTTTACCTTAAAACTGGTTCAGGAGGTGCCTGAGTGGCTCAGTGGGTTAAAGCCTCTGCTTTTGGCTCAGGTCATGATCCCAGGGTCCTGGGATCGAGCCCCACATCGGGCTCTCTGCTCCACGGAGAGCCTGCTTCCTCCTCTCTCTCCCTGCCTGCCTCTCTTGCCTACTTGTGATCTCTGCCTGTCGAATAAATAAATAAAATCTTTAGGGACGCCTGGGTGGCCTCAGTTGGTTAAGCGGCTGCCTTCAGCTCAGGTCATGATCCCAGCATCCTGGGATCGAGTCCCACATCGGGCTCCTTGCTCGGCAGGGAGCCTGCTTCTCCCTCTGCCTCTGCCTGCCACTCTGTCTGCCTGTGCTCGCTCGCTCTCTCTCCCTCTCTCTGACAAATAAATAAATTTTAAAAAATAAATAAATAAATAAATAAAATCTTTAAAAAATAAAAAATAAAAAACTGGTTCAGGGCGCCTGGGTGGCTCAGTGGGTTAAGCCGCTGCCTTCAGCTCAGGTCATGATCTCAGGGTCCTAGGATCAAGCCCCACATCGGGCTCTCTGCTAAGCGGGGAGCCTGCTTCTCTCTCTCTCTCTCTCTCTCTGTCTCTCTGCCTACTTGTGATCTTTCTCTGTCAAATAAATAAATAAAATCTTTAAAAAAACAAAAACTGGTTCAAAGGACTATTTCAGATCCTGATGTATTTCTGTCATAGATAACTTCTTTTAGAAAAGTCAAACCCACAAAGTGACTTCATCGCCAGCATCCCACTGTCCTGAAGAGGGACAAATGACAGAGGGACATGATGTAGAGGGACAGATGTACACGAATAGGACCACCTTATTCTAACTTGGCTTAAAAGGAACCATTCTATACAAAAAACAAAGATTCGAAGGGACATATACAACCTCCAGTGTTTACAGCAGGATGTCTGCAATAGCCAAACTAAGGAGAGATCCCAAATGCCCATCGACTGGTGAATGGATTAAGAAGTTGTGGTTGTACATACAATGGCATATTACTCAACCATCGGGAAGAAAGCAATCTTGCCATCTGCAACAATATGAATGGATCTAGACAGCTAATGCTAAGCAAAATAAGTCAGAGAAAGACAAATACCATACAATTTTACTCATATGTGGAATTTAAGAAAAAGAGATGAACACAGGGGAAGGAGGAAAAGAAAAAAAAAAGGAGAGAGGGAAACGAGCCATAAAAGACTCTTAATGAGAGAGAACAAACAGGGTTGATCGAGGGAGGTGGGCAGGAGAGGAGCTAGATGGGTGATGGGCATTAAGGAGGACACTTGTTATGATGAGCACTGGTTGTTATAGGTAAGAGATGAATCACCGAATTCTACTCCTGAAACTAATATTGCACTGTGTTAACTAACTAGGATTGAAATAAAAGCTTATAAATAAATAAATAAATGGAACCATTCTTCCTTTCCTATAAAACTGAATGGAGGAGAAGAAAAGAATTTCTGAGGACATTTAATTACCCACTATTCTAATGGCATCTTCGGGAGAAAAAAAAGGAACCACACAGTAGTTTAACAATCAAAGTCAACTTGTTGAACACATATCCACAATTATAACATCATTAAGCTGATTCCATGTGGTCTCTTAAAAAGTGGATTATTTTTCATCTCTGAATTTACCATTGCAACATCATATTTTCAACAAATGTTTAGGGTTTAGGACTTTGTTCTGTTCCTTTTTTTTTTTTTTCCTGCTTGCTTAAGTGATTAATGAGACTATCCTATGAGCACTGATCCACATATTGAGAAGTTCCCAGCTTCCAAGACAAAGTATTCGCAACACTGTCCAAGACTGTTCCTTTTAAGTCATTAAGCCCTATAATGAAAATTGTATGCTACATTAAAGAGACCCCTAATTCATGTAATTCCAAGCAAACTCTAAGAAAACAATCTGAAAACAAAGGAAAGGTCATAAAATAGACAAAACCAAAGAAATAATACCATATACTCTATTTACTATCATCTCTCATTTCAGTGTATGTGGGTGCTGAATAATTGACTGCAAAAAAAAAAAAAAGATATTATTGGTTTGGCTTTGACCCACTTTCCTTCTGTTCTATTTTCATTTGGAAACAAGTAACAAAGTACAAAAATCAGAAAATTTGGTTTGAAAATGCTGTCCCATTGCTGTAAGCCCTCTATTTCCCAGGCACTTTGAACACTATCTCAAGTAAAGGGACTATAGCATCGTGAAGAGGTTGATGTCTGTATGACACTGGACATAAATCATTCATTTGAGTTGGTTGTCCGGACACTCAAGGCATTTTTTCAGTTTAATACTGGATATTGTATAACCATAGCATGTAGCTTAGTAGACACCCAAAAGAATTCTTTGTCAGAACAAAAATTCAATTTTAGGGATTACTGATTAGCCACTCGGAGAGCATTCCATTCCCTCTCCCATAATAAAACTACTCTGTTCTGGTTTGGACTTGCATGTTTCTTCAGTAGATAATAAAATAACGAAACTAAGCATACTAGTATTATTAACAGATCCTGATGTATGGCAGTACATCTGTTACCACAGCCTATCCAGAGGAGATTCCAAAATATGAAATGAGCAAACAAATAAAACATTCATTTAATGTTCATTTAATAATTATTTACTCATATGACTGTGCCAGGTGCATGGTCAGCCTCCATAAACACAAAGGCAAATCATCAATGGCATCTTAAAATACCTTCCTTGAGGAGCACCTGGGTGGCTCAGTGGGTTAAAGCCTCTGCTTTCGGCTCAGGTCATGATCCCAGGGTCCTGGGATTGAGCCCCACATCAGGCTCTCTGCTCCGCGGAGAGCCTGCTTCCTCCTCTCTCTCCCTGCCTGCCTCTCTTGCCTACTTGTAATCTCTGTCTGTCAAATAAATAAATAAAATCTTAAAAAAAAACAACCTTCCTTGTAAAATGAGAATAGTATTCTCTACCTCCAGAATTAGCATGGGGAATAAATGAGCTAATATTTGTAAAGCACCCAGCGTTAATGCCTACAGTATATTAATGCCTGCTACTATGCCCAATTACACGTGGCTATTTCATTTTCATTATTATCATAAACCACTCTGAGATGCTAAAGCCATGAAGAAACAATTTCTTATAATAAAGAAACACAAGCCAAGAATCAATGAAGATTAATGTGAAAAGTCAAAATCAGGGCAATTAAGAAGGAAAGAAAATTTCTATCTTCAAAATTGAAAAATACAGCAGGCTGGTTTTTGCTGTTGGCCTTATTTGTTTTGTACTAAGATGGAGTAAGGGCGAGCATGCAGGAAAACAAGCACCCCACACATTGCTGGTGAGAGCTCAGGCTGGAGATTCCTTTCTGGAAATCAATTCATCAATATCAACAGCCAACAAAAAGCCCTTACTCCATTCCCAAGGAAATAATCAAAATGCACAAGGAGGTACACTGAAGAGGGAAAAAAACACTAATTATTAGTGATATAATTAAACAAAACGCAGAATGTATTTGAATATAGGCTTATGAACAAAGACTGGAATTAGAATATTAAATTTTAAGAGTTAAGTGATAATGGCGTTTACAAAATGACTTATTTATCCTCTTCTACTTTATTCCACATTTCCCACATTAAACATCTTTTAGTTTTGTAACTGAATAGTTTTTTTTTTTTTAATTAAAGCTTCAACTGTCTTTAAATCCAAATTAATACAAGTTGCTCTTATAAACCGAGTATCCGTCTGATCAGGGTGACACGTACTGTCACAGAGCGCTACAAGAACACTTTATTATAGAGTACAGGAATAAAAAACAGCTATGGTATGTGGCCAGTAAATGGCATGCCTGAGGTGGTGGAAATAGAAAGAAAAAAATATATATATAGATAACAGATCAAGAAATATGAAAGGAAAGAATAAGAGAAAGAGGGTATAGTTACAGAAATACACGCAGGAGAAAGTCTTTTCAGCAAGTGCCTCTGACTACCCTATTCTAGTTACCGTCATAGAACTGCTACTATAAGTGTCTGTAGTTACTATAAGAAACTAGGTGAAGAAGAAGGGGGGAGGAAATAAAAAAGACAAATTTGGGAAATACTACAAATACCTAAGTAAAACCATTTAAGAAAAAAACACTAAAGGCAAGAAGGCACCTGTGATGACACTCCAAGAACTAGACACAGGTCCCCACCTCTCCCCATATCAGTATGCTACTGGCTTTGTTAAAATTCAAATCCTCCCATTTAATTTTAAAATCGGAGTTTTGACCAACCACAAGTTAAAGTAATAATGAAAATCTGCTGCCCCCTGCTGGTCATTCTAATTCAACAAATAAAGCAAAGTCAAATGAAGTGTTAAAAGTTCGTGTTTTTTTATTTCATTTTATTTTATTTTATTTTATTTTATTTTATTTTATTTTATTTTATTTTATTTTAAGTGTTCCAAAATTTATCGTTTATGCAGCACACCCAGTGCTCCATGCAATATGTGCCCTCCTTAATACCCACCACCAGGCTCACCCAACTCCCACCCTTCTCCCCTCCAAAACCCTCAGTTTGTTTCTGAGAGTCCACAGTCTCTCATGGTTTGTCTCCCGCTTCCGATTTAGTTTTTAGATGCTAAGTGAAATAAGTCAGTCAGAAAAAGACAAATAGCGTATGATTCCATTCATTCGTGGAGTTTAAGTAACAAAACGAACGAACAAAGGAACAAAAAAGACACAAACCAAGAAATAGACTATAGAGAACTGATGGTTACCAGAGTGGAAGTGGGTTGGGGGCCATGGGGGAGGTAAGTGGTGGGGATGAAGGAGGGCACCTGTCATGATGAGCCCTGAGTAATGTATAAAATTGTTGAGTCACTATATTATACACCCAAACCTAATATAACACTGTATGTTAGCTATACTGGAATTAAAACAAAAACCTTTCAAAAGTTCATTTTTGGAGAAAACTATGTCTAATACAACTGAATAAATTTTTCCTTCTTTGTAACATTTGTTTTTTAGAACCCCAAAGCCTGAAACTTTTCAAATAGGAGATACAAACTCCCCCTTTCCAAATTTCCTAAACAACTTGGGAGATTTATTAAATTATTATTAAATCTTATTAAAACCTCTTCCTTGGGGGTATCATATCATTTGTTCTACAAAATGGCCAAAGAAAACTGATTTTTTATTATAAAAAGATAACTTCAGTATTCAATTTACAAAGAGATTTTCAATTAATATATATGAGGAATTCTGAATTATAAAATAAGGGGCTTTTTCGGGGTACCTGGGTGGCTTAGTCAGTTAAGCGGCTGCCTTCAGCTCAGGTCATGATCCCAGAGTCCTGGGATCAAGCCCTGAGTCAGGCTCCCTGCTCAGTGGAGAGTCTGCTTCTCCCTCTCCCCCCACCCCCTCCCCCTGCTTGTGTTCCCTTTCTCTCCCTCAAATGAGTAAATAAAATCTTTTTTCTTAAATAAAAAATAAATATAAAATAAGGGACTTTTTAAATATTGTAATAAAAGAACGGAGGTGGAAGAAGTATCGTTTCTCTGCTTGAACGATTAACCAGCACAGTCATGATCTGACGTCACTCCGTTACACACTTGCCCTTCTGCAGTCATTCAGAACTATCATTTAGAAAACAGTTATCTACCATTTGAAAAAGTTTCCTAGTCAAACCTTTAATTATTTGCAGGTTATCTTCTTGCCATCCAGAAGAGAACTAGAAACAAAAAGGAAGCCAGGAAGTATTTATTTTCTTGATTTTTTTTCTTCTCTTTTTGAAAAAAAAATCATGCTGACCACAGAACTTTAAGACAGGCACCTTCACAGATGACCCGTGGGAGTGTAGATTGGAGCAAGCTCTCCCAAAACAACACAGTAATAAGCAGAAAGAGCCGAGAAAAATGAGCAAACGTCTTTCACTTCGAGGAATCAATCCAAAGACAAAAACCAGAAGTGCCAAACGTGTATTTATGGACAGAGAAAAATTAAAAACTCAAATATAAAAGGTAGAGCATTAGGGAAATATTAAATAAATTGTATATATCCAAATGATGCATTTGTATGAAGTGCCTTAAAATGGTATTTAAAAAGCATTTTAGGGGCGCCTGGGTGGCTCAGTGGGTTAAAGCCTCTGCTTTCGGCTCAGGTCATGATCCCAGGGTCCTGGGATCGAGCCCCACATTGGGCTCTCTGCTCCGCGGAGAGCCTGCTTCCTCCTCTCTCTCCTGCCTCTCTTGCCTACTTGTAATCTCTGTCTGTCAAATAAATAAATAAAATATTTTTTTAAAAAAAAGCATTTTAGGGCGCCTGGGTGGCTCAATGGGTTAAAGCCTCTGCCTTCAGCTCAGGTCATGATCTCAGGGTCCTGGGATCAAGTCCCACATCGGGCTCTCTGCTCAGCAGGGAGCCTATTTCCTCCTCTCTCTCTGCCTGCCTCTCTGCCCACTTGTGATCTGTCTCTGTCAAAGAAATAAATAAAATCTTTTTAAAAATTTTTATTAAAATAAATAAATAAATAAGCATTTTAAATAAGAAAATGACAAGCCTACAGTAAGATGAAAAGAATAAAATGTAAAGGGGGTGTGGGGAGAGGGTAGCTGGGTGATGGGTATTTAGGAGGGCACATGTGGTAAGCACTGGGTGTTATATGCAACTAATGAATCGTTGAACACAGCATCAAAAACTTATGATGTACTATTATGTTGGCTAACTGAACATAATAAAAAAAGGAAAGAAAAAATAAAATCTAAAACAGTATACAATATGATCAGACTAGTAAATACAGAGACACGTAATACAGAAAGAAGCAGAATAGAAAGAAATAGACCAAAATCTCAAGTGCTTATCTCCAGATGGAGTCAGATTTTTTAGCTTGATATTTAATTTTCCTAATTATCTACACTTGGGGACTTTAAACACAGTCTTACAAATTCATTCAAATGAAACACTCGGACATTTCTACTGAAGAAAAATAAGAGCTGACAGAGCCATTTTTGACTGCAAGTAAAATAACAAACAGATCCCTATTATCAGAACACCATTCCCTTTTTGTTCAAACACCAGTTTCTTACCACACACATGATGTAGGACAGGATAGCCCCCGAGGAGCCGATGAGCGCCCCCACGATGGTCAGCAGGTTATTGTTCAGCAGGAAGCCCTCCGCACACAGGGCCCAGCCTGAGTAGCTGTTCAGCACAGTGATGACCACGGGCATGTCCGCACCCCCGATAGCCGCTGTCAACGTCACACCCTAGGATGAAATCCAAAGCAGAAATCAAAATTAATAATAAAAATAAAACCTCTGACATTGGACATCTTGATTTTCGATCATTCTGGTTTTCCAATTAATGTATTTACCTTGAAGTTCCATGGCTGGTAATGACCAAGTGCCTCCCATCTGATCACTTCTCCCACAGATATAATGCAGGTAAGCACTGACCCACCTTCCTCTCCATCTCCCACCCCCGGAAATAGCCCTAAATCCCTAACAGGCAGTGACGAAAAGCAGGCAGAAAATAGGGGTCTGCACTTGAAAAAAAGTGACATCACTAAGTGAATTTCCCAGTTTTAACAGTGTTAACGTAAGGGCAGGCCCAGTGGTGCCAAGAGAAATAGTGAAATCCAAAATATATGCCACAGTCTTGCTAGTTTGAAGATCCAAGGATAGGACTTAGGGTAACTACGACAGCTGGAAAGAGAAGGGAAGTTGCAGAGGGGCAGGCAAAAGAGAGGGAGTCCCAAATTTTATGTATGAACTCTGTCCAAAACTCTGTGGACTCCAAGCAAACCTGTGAAGGATAAAGTAATAACAGGTTTCAGCTGCCCCCACCATAAGGGAGCCAGGTCTGAAATCTGAATGCAGCCAAGTTAGCTGCCTACAAAAACAGATAAAAAATAATGATCAACACTCTTTGGAGGAATATAACAGAATCCAAAGTCTCTCTAATGCAACCCCAAATCACCAAACCCTGGAAAGGGAAAAGAATGATGAGGAGAAAGATTTTTCCTTTTAGTCCACATACAGCTACCTATGTATTTTGAGTTCCAGATGTGGATGCATTCATGTACTACTTAATGAAGTCAAAAGCCATTAAAATAGTCCACAAAACATTTTATCTTACTCATTCTCATACAAGCATAAAGTGCCTCTTAAATATCAAATTCATCTTTTCTCAAAAACAGTAATTCTTAAAGTTTTGCTTTTCTATGCTGTTGGTTTTATTTTGAGACATTATGCTTTATTGAATTTAAAAAAATACCAAAACCATTTTTATTTTGTTTCAAATAAAACAAAAACAAGTGCTACATACACCGGAAAAAAGTGGACTGTCAGTAGTCAATAAAAAGAATTTTAAGTTAATTTTCAGACTTCTTTTTTTTCTTTCTCTCTTTTTTTTTTTAATTTAAAATAGTCTGCATATCTGGTGTGGAGCCCAGCATGGAGCTTAAACTCACAACCCTGAGATCAAGACCTGAGCTGAGATCAAGATCAGACACTTAACGACTGATCCACTCAGGAACCCCTACTTTTCAGATTTCTAAAGTTTTTCTGCCAAAATCAGGCCTCTTAGCATTACATAAAAATAAGCATCATTTTTTTTAAAGATTTTATTTACTTATTTGACAGAGGGAGATCACAAGTAGGCAGAGAAGCAGGCAGAGAGAGAGAGAAGGAAGCAGGCTTCCCGCTAAGCAAAGAGCCTGATGCGGGGCTCGATCCCAGGACCCTGGGATCATGACCTGAGCTGAAAGCAGAGGCTTTAACCCACTGAGCCACCCAAGTGCCCCAAAATAAGCATCATTTTTAACACTGTAAATCTTGAGCCAAACAGCCAGTATGTGTTTGGTAAGCAATAATTTGTGTGAAGCAATACAAATTATTTTTAAAATAATTTTAAAAACCTAAAACATGGGGCACCTGCGTGGCTCAGTTGGTTAAGCATCTGCCTCCGGCTCAGGGCGTGATCCCAGGGTCCTGAGATCGAGCCCTGTACCGGTCTCCTTGCTCAGCAGGGAGCCTGCTTCTCCGGATCTTGCTCCCCCTGCCTGTGTTCTCTCTCCCTCTCTCTCTCTCTCAAATAAATAAATAAGACCTTTGAAGAAATAAAAAATAAAAACCTAAAACACATACCCTGTCTACAATGTGGACTCCAGGCTAGACAAACATGAAGGAATCCATGGATAACAGCTGTTTTGCAAAGCCCTATACACTGATATAATAAAATGTTTCACTGGGGCACACAGACAACTAGAGAACACTGTGTATCAATATACTAAACGCAAAAATGAGAGTGGGAGAGGAGGACCATACTGATCATTAAGGCTTCCCTGACTTCCCCCTCTGAACACACAGGTTTATTAATGCATCTCATTTTATATAATTCTTTAACTTGGTATCACAGCTTCCAGTAAATGAGAGCATAACTAATGCGCAAGGATTATCTGATGCTGTTGCATACAACCCAAAGCACTGTTTTGTGGGCCTTGTCACAGTAAGTAGGCACCTAATGAAAAGAACAGAAACATTTGGCTTTTAAAAATTCCCATCGATCCAGTGAAAACACCCCAGAGCACTAAAGATGTCACCCGACAACTTTGAAAGGAACCATTCAGTGGAGAGAAAGAGTGGCTTCCTTCTTACACTTTTCTGTATTAGCCAGATTCTAAAAAGAAGAACGTGTAACATTATTCTGAGACATGTTTATTGCATCAAGGGTCTTGAAGAGCTAGAGACATGGTTAGACCACACTCAGCTCCTCACTGAGGGCGCGCTTTCCACCCCAACTTCTTACCATGACAGCAGAGAGAGCCGACACAGAGCCCAGACAGGTAATGCCGGTGGTAAAGCTAGGGTCCATCATGAATGGGATTATCCCACCCACACTAGCCGCCAGCAGGCCTGCATTAAGTAAGTGCCTTCCAGGAAGAAGGAGAGGGGCGGATTTCAAGATACCTAGGACCAAGTGCAAGTCCGTCAGAAGCCAGCACATGTCATGGAACACCAACCACCCCCTGCCACACTCACACATACACACTCTTAAGTGCAAGCCATTTAATCCTAAACTATCAAAATTAAATATCGGGGGGGGGGGGGGAACGGTCCTGAAACATAAAAGCAAATTAGGGCTCTTACATGTAACAAATGTTAACAGAAGTAGGAAAAGTATGGCTCAACTTAACTGTTCTTTACTTTGATCATACAATAATTTCTTTACTCTTTGTCCTAGCATCTTAAAAAATTACATTTTTCCCGTATGACCAACACAGAAGTTGTTAAGTGTGGTTTCGTTTATTTAAAACTTCAAAACAGAGTCCTAGCACATTCACATTTCTGATTCTATCAACTGAGCCCAAGGGAGCAGAGCCCTGGTTTGCTAGTTATTTTTGAAAACAAAAGCAGAAGACAAGGGCATTGGAGGCTTGAAGTTCTTTTGTGACTTTTAAGTTTCATGGAAGTTCTCTATTTAATTTCAATGGCTTGATTACTCAGAGGCAAAGACCAGATCTCTATATCACAAACTAGTTTCCGTATAGACTCACTTATTCACGAAAACACTGAAAACAGCCTCTTTAAGATTTAAAGGGTTCCCCCCCCACTTCTAATCTCATGGCTGACCTTGGCAGTAACAGAAGATGGCAAGCCAGAGCCAAAAAATGTGCCTGTGTTCAAAATAAGTACTGTACAGTGATCACACAAACCTATTCAACAAGCTTCTCTCTACTCTGGAAAACGTTATCAAGTTCATTTCTGTGAACAGGCATCTCCAACTAAGGATTGAGGAAGACAGAGTTTTGTTCACATGTATTATCAATTGTCAACCGGTCCCTCTACACAAATTTCTGTGCATTTATTTCCTCCCCTGGCTGTCTGCAGAAGAACAGGTTCCACGTTTAGGAGCTCTGTAAGGATCAATTCAGGAGAGCAATCTTCTATATATTCATAATTTATATATGTTTATGTATTTATATATTTCCGAGTGCTATACAAATTCTTCACCTAACAGTTCTACCATGAAGCCATTTTCTGAAACTGAAATGGACCCTTGAGTCCCCTGAACAACAGCTGTTCCTCTGTTGCATGGAATCACTTACCCTGCAATTTCCCATAGGCAACAAGAGAGCCACTAAATGTGACACCGCCGATGTAAGTACCGAGGTAGGCCACGATCTTGGTGAGATTTGCTGCTGCGTCCATGGCAAAATGTGGATATTCGACAATGTACTCGGCGATGCAAGTGAGCACAGCTGCCAGGCCTACTAAGCTGTGGAAAGCAGCAACCAACTGAGGTAAATCAGAAATCTGGATGCGCTTGGCAATAGTCAGTCCTGTTGGGAAATGCAGGTCAAAGAGAAATTAACACTCAACAGACCTCTGAGAAGCAACGACAATAAAGCCAACACCTGAGTATTATTCAGCCATAAAAAGACAGAAATCTTACCATATGCAATATAATTGATGAACCTTGAGGGTATTATGCTAAGTGAAATAAGCCAGACAGAAAAAGACAAATATCATATGATCTCACTTATGAAATCTAAAAATACACAAAACCAAACCAGGGTACCTGGTTGGCTCACTCAGTTAGGCGCCCAACTCTTGGTTTCAGCTCGTGTCATGATCTCGGGGTCATGGGACTAAGCCCTGAATCAGGCTCTGCCCTCAGTGGGGAGTCTGCTTGTCCCTCTCCCTCTGCTCCTCCCCCTGCTCACTCTCTCTCTCTCTCCCTCTCAGATAAATACGTAAGATCTTAAAAAACAAACAAACAAAACCAACGAAGCTCATAGATACAGAGGATAGATTGGTGGTTGCCAGAGACAGGGGATGGGAGATGGGCAAAACAGGTGAAGCTTCCAGTTATAAAAGAAGTCATATGTATATAATATGCAGCATGTTGACTATAATTAACAATACTGTATCACAGATTTGAAAGTTGCTAAGAAAGTAGATCTTAAAAGTTCTCATCATAAGAAAGAAAATTCTGCAACTATATATGGTGACAGATGCTTACTAGACTTATTGTGATCATTTTGCAATATATACAAATACAGAATTATTATTTTGGACATCTGAAACTAATATATTATGTCAACTTTACACCTCAATTTTATATTTTTTATTTTATTTTTGGAGAGAACCCAGGCATACGGGAAGGGGCAGAGGGAGAGGGAGAGAGAGAATCCCAAGCAGGCTTCCCGCTGAGCATAGAGCCCAGTACAGGTCTCGATCTCACCACCCTGAGACCATGATCTATTCTGAAATCAAAGAGTCGGATGCCTAACCAACAGAGCCACCCAGGTGCCCTAATTATACCTCAATTTAAAAAAAAAAAAAAGACCACTTTTAAGGTTTTCCATCCTTGCCCCTAGTAAGCATTTATCTGCTTCCTCGTCTGGGCTAAATATTCTCTTACAGGGACTGTACAGAAGGTAGGGACACTGATTACGTACCCTTTCAAAATAGCAGGTGTTCTCAACACACCTAACCAAGGTCCAACTCCAAAAACCCACACATACAACATTAACACATGCCTTTTCCATCACAACCTGCAAACACTCCCAAAAATTTCTTCAAATAACCTGAGGCTCCAACCAAACCCTCACATTCTCCCCACAGCATGAATAACCCAAGCGCTCTTCTCCATAAGCCAACCCCTTGCTCCTGAGCACAGGAGAAACAGCTCGAATAGGAAAGCCTGGGTTTTCAGGTGGGTGAGTGGGAACCGTGTCCAAAGGTAAAGAAATACAAATACCTGGGTAGTTAATACCCAAATGAGGAGACTGTGAAAGAGCTACATGGCTTTAGGCAGGTGACAGAGAAGGGGTGCACCTCAGAATATCTGCTAAGATCTTGTCTAGAGGTCCACCTGCCGTGAGCATTGTCCTTGTTCCTCTCCAGGGACCATCAGGAAAGGACACAAAGCTTGGGGGTAAGTATGAAAGGAGATCTAAAACTACTGTTACACTGGTAAATACACAACCACAGCTTCTCTGGATAAAAACATGTGGTTATATAAATGTGTACCTGAGTTTTTAATGATATAAAGTGGCATATAATTTTCAAATAATAAAACATACAATATTCTTTATGGTAAACTCCATATTGCCAAGTGACTTTCACGGGGTGTTTTTGTTGACTTTTGCCAAACTCTTCAATATGTTACCAATCTAGTGTTTGTAACTGATGAAATGAGTGTAGGTCCCATGGGAATGTTGGCTGACATTTTTGTTTGCATTAACAAGTAAGACGAAAGTGAAAGGAGATAAATGTGAGAACCTCACTCACTGTCAACAATGTGAGCAACACCTTCACTGATAATAGTTTTCAAATATTGGAAGAATATTTGCTCATTTTTTGGTGATATTTACAAAGTAATGGCTACAGTCACAGCACACTTTTACATTTAAGCTGCACTATTAATATTTACTCCATCTCTTTCTTAGGTCTATCAACAAAACAATAAATGAAACCCAGATTTGTAACATTTGTTGATTTCCATGGTATAAATGTAACCACCATGGTCAATTTCAAGCTACCAATGTATGTCATTAAAGATGGAGTTGGGAAGAGATGGACAAAAGCCCACCTTCACACAACGTTTCTAAAAACAGATATAATATGGGTAATCTCAAGAGCATAGAAAAAAAAAATCTAATTAGAAAGTTATGAATAACATAATTTGTGTATAATGTATTTATTTTGGTGAACAATCATAGTTGGTATAATTCTCATTAAAATATAAACATTTTAAACCACTTAACATTGAGAAGGTAGATCAACTGTGTCAAAAGAGTGAGCTAAAAAATGGGCATGTGCTCCCATAAAGGCAGAATTCCACCAAGTGCTTACCAATGGTACCGCCCAAAGCCATTGCTCCAGACATCTGAGCTAACAGTTCTGGGGATGGTTTCAGGCCTCCGAGGGTGGCTGCCAGGCCTCCGGCCACCCCAATCATGCCCAATGCATTGCCAAGACGAGCTGTTCCCTGGGTGGAAAGGCCGGCCAGGGCACCAACACAGCAGAGACCTGAGCCCAGATACATGATCTTTTTAAAAGAAAGAGAAGAGAAAAGAGAAAGAAAGACTATCAAAACATCCAGTCTATTACCATAGGGAGAAATTCTCTTGAGGAAACACGATTTCCTAAGAACAATTTTAAATTCAGACAATGGAGGGACCAGTAAGACTTCTTCTTTGAATATTTCAATATATGTTCCCATCCATTAGGAAAATTAACAAATTAAATATCTTAATTTGTACTTGCAATTATACCATTTATGAAGCTGGGGGGGGTTGGATTTGATAGCATGCACAAATGCATTAAAAAGTACCTAAATTTAAACAGAGTTATAGCGGGATCTAGACCTGACCAAATGCTGTAAAGGAGACAATCCTGAGCTATAAATGCCAGGGACTATAACATCCACTTTACTCGTCAGTCCCATGAGATTCATGGCAGTTGAAAGAATCATCGTCTTCATTTTACAAAAGAGAGAACCAAAACTTAAGGTTACATAATTCTTCCAAGGTCACATGATCAGAAAATAGCAATTGCGGGATTCAGACATGGGTCTCTCTGACATACCACTCCAACTCTTCTCAAAAAAGATTTTGTTCACTCAACAAGTAAGAAATGCTGGAAACAGCAGAAACCAAGGGAGACATGTTCTTTCTGCTGTCAGTTGCAATCTCCCAGGAGGCATTAAAAAGTGTTAAAAAAAAAAAATACTGAGTTCAAGACAAAGCTGAGCCTCTATTATAGTCACATTGAGATATGGAACTTTCAAAGTTCAACTTGATTATTTCTGTTTTCCTATAACATTCATTTTTACACTATCTTTTTTAAATGCATTGACATAACATCTCCTGGTTACAAGAGATGATATACTGAATTTGTAGGAGAAGAAAGTAAGTAGGAAAAAGACTAACAGTTACTTAACAGAAAAACTTCAGATTCTCTTACCGATTATTTCATTGTATCCCCACAACAATCCATTCAGGTACAAAATAACCTTTTGACACTTTTTACAAGTGGAAAAATTGAGGGACAAACAGGTAAACCCACATTAGCACATTCAGGTAGCAGGCAAATCTGTTTCTAGAATCCAGGGTCTTGATTCTCAGGGCACAGGAATGCTCTAGTTGACCAAGATGTTTCTAGAGTTATTATTGTATTTGCTTGGTGGAGCCTGAGTCTGGGTAATGATGATGTTGAATCTAGTTGGAAAGAAAACACGGCGGCAAAAATAAAAATTCTCAAGACAGCCTTACTTGTTCAGTGTTATAACCACTAGAGAGGGCAGCTAGATATCCTCCAACAAAGGTAGCAGCAGGGAGCAGATATAGGTAATTGTATTCTGGGGGATCCGTGGGACGCTTGAACATGTCCAGCATTCTCTGGGTCACCAGAAATCCACCTTATCAAAGTAAATATGAAACAGAAAGAGTTATTTTGAGCAACATGATTTTTAAACTGGTGCAATTTCTCCATTTTAAAGACATCTTTTTCACCAAGGGATAAATATATTAATAACATTTTAGAACCTCAAAATTAAAATTTATCCTATCACTCAAGCCAGTTTCATTGAAGGCAGGAAACCCTATATTCAGGAAGAAAACTTCCAACTATTTCTGCATGACTACAAGTAAACAAGCATTCAAACAGCTTGGGAATGCAAAAGATCAAAGGCTAGTATTTTTCTTGAATAAGTTGTTCTGTTTTGTTAAATCTATAATAAGTGATAAAAGAAAAAAAAATGCCACATCAACAGGCACCAGATTTCTTGGAGCCATCAATTAACTTTTCGGCTACAACATAGCATCAAATGAGTTTACACAAGTGATGTGCTAGGCTTTCAGTTTTCAGAAACACAAGCTAGGATAAGGCAAAGGCTAAAATTTTATCTAACAGTATACTCATTTACAGATGTTATGGTGATAGCTACAAGTTAACTTAATTCAAAACTATGCATTCAATTAACTTCCCAGTTAACTTGCAGCAAGACAATCATTTTGCTTGTTTATTTTGGGGCACTGAGGGAGGGGGTGTTCCTTTAACAAGCAGTTTCTAAAAATTACAAGTGGGCAAAATAATTTTTCTTCACAAAGCGCATTCATGGTCTGAGTGAAACAATGTTTAAAGGCACAATTAAATTCGTGAAATTCAAATGTCTGAAAAAAAATCCAAATGTCTACTCTGTATGGATTGATATTTCCTTCTCATGTCCCCATTAATAATAGCACTCAAGGGCAACCCTGTCGGGACCCCTCACTCTCAAGAGCTTTCTCTGTGTCTTCACTTAATGAAATTCTAACGCTCTATTCACTCTCTGTTGTCTGCAAGATTCATTTGACTCTGTAAGACAAGAACCTAGTTCCCCCGCTTCCCTTCTGCCCTTGCCCTCCACTCATGCCTTCCCTCTCTCTCTCTCAAATAAATAAAATCTTTAAAAGAAAAAAAAAAATAGCACTCAAGCTGGGCGGCCCCTGGCTGGCTCAAGTGAAAGCATATGTGACTCTTAATCTTGGGATTGTGAGTTCGAGCCCCACTCTGGGTCTAGAACTTGTGCAAATAAATAATTTTTTTTTTTTTTTAAACAGCACTCTGGACTCTCTCACCATCACTGCTGCCGTACCTGCAATGTTGACTGAGGAAATAAATGTAGCAAGAGCGGCAAGGCCCTGAGAAGTTGTGGAAGGATACAAATGTCCTCCCATCAGTGCCAGCCCACCAACTGCGGTCAACCCTAGGGAGAAAGAATCAAGATGGTGAATGGTTGTAAAGACAAAGACAAATGAAATGTCACAGGGTCTCACACGGACAGGCACAACAGAGAAAGTCCTCACGCGTTTGTGGGCAAAGAGTTAAAACTTCTCCTTCTGCATAAAACTTTGGACTTCCTTTAACTTTCTAGCTCTGTGCCCCCGATAAAGATCTAAACCGATCATGTCATTGGACAGGAGATAAAAAGGGAGCGTGGGGAGATAAGCTGCTTCTGAACTGGAAGGAACTACGCATGAACTATAAACAGAGGAGGGCAAAGCCATGACTCCGAGCCCTCCAGAGTACGCTGCCCCTTGGAATTGGGCACGATCCCTGCAGAGCCCCCTGGCAGCGGTGTCCAAAGCACTAGCAGCACGAGGCCTCCACGCCAGGGCAGGCCCCACACCTGACTGTCCGAGGGGGGTCCCCCTCCTCAGATCTGAGCATCCCTGGGGGCCAAAGAGAAGAGCTCCTGGGCAGCTGTGTGGACACGGACCCCTGCAGAGACTCGCAGCACAGTCTGAGGCTCGGCGGACGCTTCCCTGGCTGGCCGGCTGCTTCCTGTTCCAAAGGCTGCAGTGAGTCTGACGACAGCTGTGGCCTACTTACTGCTGAATGTTTAGATGAATCTAAGATGAGTCCCTTAACGATGCTGCACTTCCGATTCTGTGATATCAGAGGAATCCTTTCTTTAAAGGAAATTACAGTCGAAAGAAAGAACAATGGCTCTGCACTGCTTGGAATGGGAGCAGCCCAAAGGCCTGACACGCTAGCTCTGCTGGACCCTCACCCCTAGCCCTGCCCTCCCCACTCTGGGAGCCCAAACCACCCGCCTCAGAGGCCAAGCCATACAATTTGTCAACAAAGACTTTGGAAACCTCATTGAAAGCAATTGGAGAGTTGAATAAGCCCATGAAAACCTAAAATGAGGGAAAACAAGAGAAGGGCAAACCTGAGATTGCATTAGTCACAGACATGAGCGGTGAGTGGAGAGCCGGGGTCACTCCCCAGACAGTGTGGTAGCCCACGATGCCAGCCAAGCCAAAAGTGGTCACCATCTGGGAAAAGGCTAAATTGGGCGCCACAATGCCCAAACCCAGCATCCCAGTGAGACCTACAGAAAGAGAAGAGTGTGAGCTGACATCCAATTATCTCAAGATTAAAAGCACACACAATTGTGAAATAGTCAATGCTTTTACATTCTGCACCCAGTAATGAGTCTTCCAGTAATGAGATTCTTTTACCCATTTCACAGTGGGAGGCAAGGGAGGCTAAAGGTATTATGAACAAAACTCGACTTCCTGACCACCACCACCCAGTAAGCTGTAAGTAAGCTGTAAAGACCTAGTGAAATTTATGAGTCACCTTAACAACAATTTCCCCATTGTCCTCTTCCCTGTTTTGACTTTCATTGACAATGCCACATGTGTATACAAGTGCTTTTGTTCCAGAATTAGAGACCTACATGGGATCTACCCAAGCATTTTCTACTTGGGCAAGACATGACCTTTATAAGACAGCAGTGTTTTGAAGCCAATGTCATGTCACTCAGCTTTGGCTGAGGAAGAGGGATTTTAAAAGAGTAGGAAGGATTTCATTCACTCCAGCACCTCCCCAAAACATATGGCCTCTTCGCCACCCCCTCCACCCCCGGGACAGGAGTTTTGCAATTGCTTCTGAAGCTGGACTGGACTGCTGGCCGGGGCACTCAGCTCCAGCCTCAACACCAAGTCAGCAAACAGGATTTTACAAAGAAGAGGAAAAAAAAAAAAAACAAATTAAATTAAGAATGTGCAGAATACAAACAGTCAGCTCTGAACATACATCTTTAATTATTGCCTTTCCTAATAGCAACCATGTGGACCACTGTTCTGCAACAGAAGGAAGGGTTACCTAGTGGTCAGTAAAAACAGAATGCGAACGGGCACCAGGGAGCTGGAATTCAACTTTCTTGAGTAAGGTACTTTTTTTTTCCCCTTGATACAAAGTATTTCTTTATAAGTAGCACAGCTAGAACATCTAGGAATTGACATTAATTTTACTTTAGATCATGTAATAAGACTGCAATTTTGGGACGCCTGGGTGGCTCAGTTGGTTAAGCGGCTGCCTTCGGCTCAGGTCATGATCCCAGCGTCCTGGGATCGAGTCCCATATGGGGCTCCTTGCTCAGCAGGGAGCCTGCTTCTCCCTCTGCCTCTGCCTGCCACTCTGTCTGCCTGTGCTCTCTCTCTTTCTCTCTGACAAATAAATAAATAAAATCTTTGAAAAAAAATTTTTTAAAAATCAATCTGCTCTAAAAAATTAAAAAAAAAAAAGACTACAGTTTTAATTTATATTGCTCTACCCACATTTAAAATGCCCAGGGTTCCAATACATGGCCTGTTGACCATCTGGAGGGAGAGGAGACAGAATATTGTTTTGTGCTCTAATTAAACATCAGAGAAGCTATATAGAGTTGTGGTTAAGAATATGTTTTCATAAGCCAGACTGCCTCGTTCAAACTGTGGGTCTGCTGCTTGCTAGCTGTGTGAGCTCAGGCAAGTTACTTAACTTCTCTGTGCCATAGTATCATCATCTGTAAAATTACTAACCCTCTCTGTCCTCACCTGGAAAAAGAAAATAATAATACGCCCACCTCACTGAGGTCTTGTAAAAAGTAAATAGGTTAAGGCATATGAAGTATTTAGTGCAATGCCTACCATTCATTAAACTAGCACATTAATCAAGCAGCACTAAATTATCATAATCTGGAGTCCATTTTTTATTGGGCATCTAAGATAAAAATCACCTATGTAAAGGTTTTTTTTTTTTTTGTATTTTGTTTTTTGTGGGTTTTTTTAAGATTTTATTTATTTATTTGACAGACAGAGATCACAAGTAGGCAGAGAGGCAGGCAGAGAGAGAGGAAGGGAAGCAGGCTGCCCGCTGAGCAGAGAGCCCAACATGGGGCTCGATCCCAGGACCCTGGGATCATGACCTGAGCCAAAGGCAGAGGCTTTAACCCACTGAGCCATCCAGGCGCTCCGTAAAGGTTTTTTTTCATGAACTCTTTAGTAAACTAATGTCTTTTCTATAGTTTATTTAATAATAATTATGTATTTCTATAGTGTTTGTAACAAAGGAAAGAGAAAGGCAGAGAAAAAAAGGGAAAAGAAAGCAAATCATATTCTTTGGAGAATGCTATTTCAAAGAGATTCCTAACACACACATAAAAGAAAAATACTTATTTTTATTATAAAGGAAGAAGTTTAAGGTAAAGAAAAACAAGTATCAGGCCATTCTTTTATTCACTAAAATATGCTAATTTCATATCTATTAAAATACAATAAACCTTAACAAATGAAAGAGCAACCTAGAAAAATAAAACATCATACGTGCCTCACTGTATTTCCTCACGAATCACGAGAAATGGAAATTTACAGTCCTCCCAAGAATCCTCTCCAGGTACAATATAATAATCTGGTTTCTTTCTTTTTTTTAACAAGCAAGTGCAAGTAGGGACACTGCCCCACTTATTCCCCATGTTCACAACCAGAGGCTTTCAGTCATCTTGCTGAGAATTGCTCTTTCTTCAAGGAGAGTTACATATTTCTCTTTCAAACATCTGGGCTCACAGGGGAATTTGGAGAATGCTGAGGCTACAAGAATTGTGTGCCTGCTGCTGGTCCTTAATTCTTTATAGTTTGCTTTTGTTTTGTTTTTGCTTTGGCTCCAAGTAGATCTAAATAATTTTAATTCATTTGATGAGAGAGAAACCAATTTAAAAACCAAATGTCCATATTTCAGACTCTAACACTTCATAACCAGAATGAATATTTACCACTATTTTACAGCGACTGTTTAATGTTTTCATAAAGATGAAAAAGGCAAAGAATGTGTGTTAAATTTTAAAGAAATGAAAACTTAAAAGCTGAAATTTGTTACTAGGTGAAGAACTTAGGATTTTAGACAGAGAACCAAAGGCCATACCTGTCTCCTACTGTTGATTCTTCACTGCAAACATGTGCTTACCCAGTCTTACCCAACATGCAGACAATCATAACTGATGTTTTATAACTCATAAAGATAAATAAATAACCACATATATAGGCACTTAGCACCAACACAATCTGACACACATCACTACCCGATATATTTGATGTAAGATGAAACTCTTAACAGCTGTATTTTAAATGTTTCCTATGACAGAAAAGCATTAACAGCCCGTCTATGCTTTTACACACATTTATTCCAGTATCTAGTGAGTGCCTGTATCTTTGGGGTCAGCCATCAGCGTGGTCCCCAAGGCCGCGGAGGTGAGACCAGTAACCCATTTACGTAAACTTGCTTCTAACAGGTCCGCTTCCTCATGGAATCCAAAGGAGGACAACAGGATCTCATTCACTAATTTTGACACTTAATGCATTTCTTACAAAATCCAAACCATCGGGACTGCATCCTCATGAACGGGGCTCTCACCAGCTGTGTATGCAGAAGCCGTAGTCATTGTCTTCCTGAAGGGGGTGACTGTAGCTGCTTTCTCAGCTTCCAGCTCTGCCACTGTCTTCGGTTTTACTGGGGCACCTTGAGGAATATTTTTGGGGGTGGGAGCGGGGAAAATCACTTCGCCATCCTAATAGAAATTAGAAAAACAGGCATTTTTTTAACAATCAGTCCAGCATGTCAAAAACACAGAAGATAGTGACTGTCCTGGGGGAGAGGGGTGGGACAGACTTCTTTTAAACATATATTTTTTAAAAGATCTACTTTTAAACAATCTCTACACCCAACGTGGGGCTTGAACTTACAACCCTGAGATCAAGAGTTACAGCATGCTCTACTGTTTGAGCCAGCCAGTCGCCTGTTAAATATAATCTTAAATGGGGCGCCTGGGTGGCTCAGTGGGTTAGGGCCTCTGCCTTCGGCTCAGGTCATGATCTCAGGTCCTAGGACCGAGCCCCGCATTGGGCTCTCTGCGCGGTGGGGAGCCTGCTTCCCCCCTTTCTCTCTGCCTGCTTCTCTGCCTACTTGTGATCTCTGTCTGTCAAATAAATAAATAAAATCTTTTTTTTTTAAAAGTAATCTTAAATAAATTCATGTCACTTTTAACTTATTTTATAAAATATATGTGTGTATAAATATAGAATGTTTGTTACACATGCATGGATACATAAATTTCTACGTGCACAGAACATATATGGAAAAAACATAGACCAATCCCCTAAAAGGAGATAGGTGGCAAGGGGAAAGTTTAACTTTTACCTTAGTCAGTTCTGGTTTTTTGTTTTGTTTGTTTCTGTTTTTCAAAAGCAATGCATATTTTGGATGAGTTCACATGTATGTAAGCCTTTGTGGTATTTTTCTTTAAATCGTTATGCATTTCTAAACACTTTTTATGGGTATAAATCAACACATCAACCCTTTATTAGATTATATCTCATTTCCAACATAGGATCCTTCCATAAAGCAGAAATCTTAAAACACAGTTCTAATGAAAACTCAGGAGGGAACAGGTCTCTTCACTTACCTTCATCACTACAGTTCCTCTAATGACATGACCCATCGTACCAAAGTCAAAGTCATCTTTCACTTCAAAATAAAAATTATCTTTGTCAGGGCTGATGGCCTTCAGGAGCTTGGTGATGTTGTTGGAATATAAGGTGCTGGCCTGCGTGGCCATTCGGCTGGGAAGGTCTGTGTAGCCGATGTGAGTAACTCCCTACATGAACAAATCAGAAAGGTCGATCTCTTCACGTTCCTTCTAGGACACGTGTCCGCCATAGCCAAGGCTAAGTTGTGAAATTACACACCTTTATAAATATATACGCATCCCACAAACAAATACAGATTTCAAAAGAGCTTTAAATATGCCTGTTTTTAATTTTAAAAATGTTCAGGCCTCAGTTTCTCTGAATACTTAAAGGAATAAACATTCCCTTACAAATCACTCAAGACATGGGAGTCGGTTCGTACACAGAAGCAGCTGTTTGCTGTACCTTATGGACATAAAGTTCTCCTGGCTTAGTGGTCTCAAAGTTTCCGCCGGCCTCGGCAGCTAAATCCACAACAACTGAACCTTCCTTCATTGACTCAATCATCTCTTGACTAAATAAAACTGGAGCTTTTTTACCTGATAAAAATCAAAGAGAATAGCACAGATTATATTATGCTTTCTTCAAACTCTTATTTCTTAATTATCATCGTTGTCTCTGGACACTCAAAAATGTAACATCTGAAATTTTAACTCTTTCAAGATACCCCGAAAGTCCATCACACCGGCGAAACTGGTCATCCTGCTAGGAAGAAACGTAGCAACTGGGAACTGCAAAGTCAAAGTCAACATGCAGGAGGGATCTCGCCTTTTACTTCATGCAACCCTGTTCTTCCAAACTGGTTTACATCCAAGGGCACTCATGAAAATGCAAACATTTGGCCCGTTCCTTTTTAAATGCATATAGTAAGCTATTAAGGAAAACATGTGTACCTGAATTAGACAATTCATAAAGATCACAAGTGTCAAGGGAATATTCAATAGTAATTTATGAATTAAATTAAATTCAATATTAATTAAATTAAATTAAATATTTCCAAACATCTTAACAAACTTCACCAGACTTTCCCACATGTTTTATTAATCTACCCTCATTTAACACCAGATAACTTCAAGGAGAGACAGAGGAATGCCATGAAATGAAAAAAATAGGAAATCCCAGTTTGGGATTAGAATTGGGAATCACGCAAACACTTTTATTCCCTCTGCACACTGTTAATTCTGCTTCTGGTGAGTCGAGCCCTATACTAGTGTTCAGAATATACTAGTAGATAAACAGAAAAGAACTTTGTTCTCACGGAACACTCTAGCCATGAGATAGTTCACACTTAAAATTCATTCACTGACGGGGCGCCTGGGTGGCTCAGTGGGTTAAAGCCTCTGCCTTCAGCTCAGGTCATGATCTCAGGGTCCTGGGATCGAGCCCTGCATCAGGCTCTCTGCTCAGTGGGGAGCCGGTTTCCCCCTCTCTCTCTACTTATGATCTCTGTCAAATAAACAAATAAAATACTTTTAAAAAATTCATTCACTGATTCTTACATAGAAGATAAAGCACCAAACGTAAAGATTTTTCAACCTAACCTATATTAGTAACATTCAACAGGGCCCACACCATCAGTATATTACGATGCCCAAGTTTCACAGAACAATACATGCGTTAGCCAAAAGACAAAGGAAATAAACTTGTGAGACTGGTAGTAGGAAAGTAGAGAGTTAATAGCCTAAGTATCATTATCTCCTCTTTAGAAAGTTTTCAACTCTGTTTACAGAATTTTAGGAAGACCACTATCGATTTTATAAATGGAAATTAATATAAAATAAAATTTGTACTATAATAATCTGTTTTTCAATCCACTTGGTTGGAATACATGTGATTCAAAAAAAAGAAAAATAAAGATTTATAGCACATGTGGAAAAAAAAAGTTGTAAAGGTACAAAGGGGTATTTATATAGTACTTCTCTCTTTCTCAACACCAACGGTATACTGCCAAGATAAAGTCCAAATCCCATGCCTCCTCTTACTGAAGGCATTCCTGACTGGGAATAAGCACTCTTTCATTTTCTCTCATGACTGCCTGGACCTTCTGTTCCAGCCACGCAGAGCTAGCGGTCACATGGTTTGTTGGATAACCCCTTGACTCTCCATGAAAGAGCAAGAATGAGGACTTATTTCCCCCAGAGACAACACTCTGAAATCCTGGCGGTTTCACCACCTCTCAAAATTCTCTAGAAATATTCCTTTCCTCTACTCTCTCCCACTACAGTCCAACAAAGCCATCCTGGATATTTAAACTTTACTCAAACACAAGAATTTGGGGATGCAAAGAACATACATCTGGGGACTCTTCCCCCAACCCCCACAGAGGTCATGCTGCTGAGCTCCGCGATAATATAAAGCTATGGATCACATGGTTGCATCCATGTAAACTGGCAAACTTCAAGTGCCAATGTGTACTTTCTAGGTGTTTCCGATCATCCTTCTTCCTCTTTTCTAGTCCACGACCTCCTCTCTGTGAACCAGCCTCTTGCTTGCGACAGCTTTTCCTCACACCTTACTTGTTCCCTCCAGTCTTAGGCTGATATGCCTGAAGGGGCAATCTGGGTCCAAATGCACCCCCTTTGACTTCTAACTGCCCCCACTTTACAGGCATAGGCTTCGCAAATTCGATTTGGCATCTAATTCCTCCCACCCTAAAAATTCTGGAGTCCTTCCTTCTTCTGACCCAGCGAGAACTAAGGATCAGTTCTGGACTGTGTCACCCTAGTGACCTGAAGTGGCCAAAACCATTTAGGCTCCCTAGAAAACATCCGATATACCACTGATTTGTCTTTGATTTTATTCACTCAACCTTCACAAAACAATTAGGCACTGGCTGACACAACTTTAAATGCACACACTTGCATCTTAACAAAGATAATAAATGTTCTGTCCATACTGCCAAAAGTCCAATCACTTTTGAAAGGATAGGCTATTCCTTCACATAAAGTAATTTCTTTAGTCAAATAACTAGAGGGTGAGTTAAAACTTATTTAAGTCACGGAGGAATATTTAGAATACATGAAACTATTATAAGTAAAATGCACACAGCAAAATAGTATGTATAGACTGCTGCCTTAATGTAAAAAAAAAGTATATATACATATATGAATTTTATTTATATACATACATGAAATTTATATACATACATGAAATGCTACATATACTATATAGTTTCTAGTAAATTCTATGTTGTATAATATTTAGCCATAGCAGGACATCTTTGAGTGGTAAAAATATTTTCTTCTTTGTGCTTTTATCTCCTAAATTTTCTGTAAGAGCTAGTTTTAATTTTATAATTTAAAAAAATCAATAAAGGCTACAGGGAATACAATGATGAATATAATAGTGCAGCTGGCTTTAAGCGTTCACATGTGGATTAATTTTTTGAAAATTCTAAAAGTGCAGAAATGAAAATTGAAAACAGAAGGGAAAAAATAGAGCCAAAAGAGAAGCAAAGTACATAAATTTGGAACATAAAAGTTCCAAATGAGCAAATCCGCAAAAGAATAGTTCAAGAGGAAGACTAAGAAGGCAATTTCAAAATACTGTCTTACCCTGATGGCCTACTAGGGTAAAAACGTAATATATGATAAATGTGACATCACAAAATGGAAGGAACAAAAGGTATAAGATGATCCATGAGATATGGGGGGAGGGGAATCTACCCAAATCTAATATCAGACTTCAAACAAAACTCTAAATTCTATTGATCAGAATGAATTATAAAAGAGAATGAGCCTTTGTGGCACCTAGCTGGCTCAATCGGGAGAGCATGCAACTCTTGATCTTGGGGTCGTGAGTTTAAGCCTCGCACTGGGTGCAGAGATCACTTAAAAAAATTTTTTTAAAAGAGAAAGAACTGGAGCACCTGGGTGGCTCAGTGGGTTAAGCCTCTGCGTTCAGCTCAGGTCATGATCTCAGGGTCCTGGGATCAAGCCCCGCATCTGCTCAGTAGGGAGCCTGCTTCCTACTCTCTCTCTCTGCCTGCCTCTCTGCCTACTTGTGATCTCTGTCAAATAAGTAAATAAAATCTTAAAAATAAGAGAGAGAGAGAGAGAGAGAGAGAGAGAGATTGAGGGAGAGAATTAACCCATAAAGAAAAAGAAAAAAGGAAAACCTTGGTGAATCTCTCTCTAGTCTTTGAATTAAAAAGTATTTCCTAAATTAAAGCAATGGGGAAAATAAGGAAAACATCAATAGATTTAAATATGAAATATGTATGTATTATACTCCTAAAAAATCAATATGACAAAAAGTTAATATAATAAAAATTTAATATAATTTAATTTAATATAATAAAAAAATTAATAAAGACAAAACACTAAGATCCTAATACATGAAAAACAAACACAAATGGTCAATTCTAAAAGAAATGGTAAAAACCAAATTTAAAAAAAAGTTCACCCTTATAAGAATCAAAGTTACAAAAAGTGAGATACTTTTGTCTCTCAAAATGAAAGAATCAAAAAATCATAATAATGGGGGGATCTGGATGGCTCATTCAGTAGAGCATAAGATCATGATCTTGGGGTTATAAATTCAAGCCCCACACTGGGTGTAGAAATTACATAAAAATAAAATATTTTACAAATCATAACAATGTTGAAATGAAACAATTAGCTGGATGATCTATTGATGAGATTATGAACTATGTAAAATTTCAGGAAAGCGTAATTTACCAATATGTATGAACCAGCCAAAAATGTTGATATCCACTCAACCAGTAATTCTACTTCTAAGATTTGATTAATCCCAGGGAAATAAATGAAGGCACACATGATGGAATAACACAGAAAAAATGTTAGAGCATTATTTTTAATTGACAAAAAGTGGAATTAAATGAAAAGCCCAACTTTGTGTTAACCATTGAATAAAATGTGGTACATTAAAATAAGAAAATCCCCCCAAAATTAAAATATATATACAAAAATTTCTTAATGACTCATCATGCTATATGAAGGAGAAAACTTATGATATAGTAAATGAGGGGCGCCTGGGTGGCTCAGTTGATTAAGTAAGTGCCTGCTGTCGGCTCAGGTCATGTTCCCAGGGTCCTGGGATTGAGTCCCACAGCAGGTTCCCTGCTCTGCGGGGACCCTGCTTCTCCGTCTCCCTCTGCCTGCTGCTCCCCCTACTTGTGCTCTCTCTCTCTCTGTCAAATAAATAAACAAAATCTTTAAAATGAAATAAATGTGAAAAATGAGAATGATATTATATCCTGATCCAACAGGATAAAAATGCATGGAGGGGCACCTGGGTGGCTCAGTGGGTTAAAGTCTCTGCTTTCAGCTCAGGTCATGATCCCAGGGTCCTGGGATCGAGCCCCACATCGGGCTCTCTGCTCAGCAGGGAGCCTGCTTCCCCCTCTCTCTCTGCCTGCCTCTCTGCCTACTTGTGATCTCTGTCGGTCAAATAAATAAATAAAATCTTAAAAAAAAATGCATGGAAAAAAAAAGCTAAAAGGAAACAGTAAAATGTTAATAGTATTTTTCACTGAGTAGAGAGATCACAGACGATCTTTATTTTCTACTTTGTACTTTACCGCATTTCCAAAAGTCACATACGATTTTTATAAAATAATAATAATAATAATAAAGTATTCCTAAATAAATAAAGTACTCCTGTATAATCACAACCAGTTTCTTCTCTAGGTTGAAGACATAAATTAAGAGTTGTACTGGAAGAGGGATACCTGGGTGGCTCAGTGGGTTAAAGTATCTGACTCTTGGCATCTCAGAGTTGTGGGACTGAGCCCCAAGTTGGGCTCCACACTCAGCCTGGGGTTTGCCTGTCCCTCTCCCCCTAGTCCTCCCCCAACTTGTGCAGTCATGCTCTCTCTCTCTCTCTTAAATAAATAAGTAAATAAAATCTTAAAATAAAAAAGAGTTGTACTAGAAGAGTTAAAACAACTTAAAAATGCCATTAGACCAATCTATTTATTTACCAGTTGAATACTGCTACAGCAAATGAAGCTACACAGTTAGGACAGCTTTCCAAAGTGCTTCTAAAACACTTACAGAGTGAGACAGAGATCTAAATAAGGATGGATAGCAAACAGGAAGATTTTTACAATATAAAACAAAGAGAAGACTATATCCAATGTTTAATTCAAATCCTTCAAATATAAAGAGATGTCCCATATACCCTAGAGACAGTCTGGTATAGATTCTAGATATAAGAATAAAAGATCAAATGATCATATCAAGTGTTTCAAGACATACCTGCAGAAGTCAGAAGAGTTAATTAAAGGGGAGCCTGGCATTTTTCAAAGTGCTAGAACAAAGAATCCTAAAATTTGTATAGAACCAGAAAAGACCCTGAATTGCTAAGGAAATGTTGAAAAAGAAAAACAAAACTGGGGCATCATGTTGCCTGCTTTCAAGCTTTACTACAAACCTGTGATCACCAAGACAGCATGGTACTGGCATAAAAACAGACACATAGACCAGTGGAACAGAGTAGAGAGCCAGATATGGACCTGCAACTCTATGGTCAAATAATCTTCGACAAAGCAGGAAAAAATATCCAGTGGAAAAAAGACAGTCTCTTCAATAAATGGTGCTGGGAAAATTGGACAGCTATGTGTAGAAGAATGAAACTCGACCATTCTCTTACACTATACACAAAGATAAACTCAAAATGTGAGGCAGGAATCTATCAAAATCCTAGAGGAGAACACAGGCAGTAACCTCTTCGACACTGGCCACAGCAACCTCTTTCAAGACACGTCTCCAAAGGCAAAGGAAACAAAAGTGAAAATGAACTTTTGGGACTTCATCAAGATCAAAAGTTTCTGCACAGAAAAGGAATCAGTCAAAAAACAAAGAGGCAACCCACGCAATGGGAGAAGATATTCACAAATGACACTACAGATAAAGAGCTGACATCCAAGATCTATAAAGAACTCCTCAAACTCAAAACTCAAAAAAAAAAAGATAATCACATCAAAAAATGGGCAGAAGACATGAACAGACATTCTCCAAAGAAGACATGCAAATGGCTAACAGACACATGAAAAAATGTTCATCATCATTAGCCATCAGGGAGATTCAAATCAAAACCACAGTGAGATACCACCTTATACCAGTTAGAATGACCAAAATTAATAAGATAGTAAATAACAAGTGTTGGAGAGGATGTGGAAAGGGGAACCCTCTTACACTGTTGGTGGGAATGCAAGTTGGTGCAGCCACTTTGGAAAACAGTGTGGAGATTCCTTAAGAAACTAAAAATAGAGCTTCCCTATGACCCTGCAATTACACTACTGGGTATTTACCCCAAAGATACAGATGTAGTGAAAAGAAAGGCCATCTGTACCCCAATGTTCACAGCAGCAATGGCCACAGTTGCCGAACTGTGGAAAGAGCCAAGATGCCCTTCAACAGACGAATGGATAAAGAAGATATGGTCCATATATACAATGGAATATAACGCCTCCATCAGAAAGGATAAATATCCAACTTTTGTGTCAACATGGATGGGACTGGAGGAGATTATGCTGAGTGAAATAAGTCAAGCGGAGAGAGTCAATTATCATATGGTTTCACTTACTTGTGGAGCATAAAAAATAACATGAAGGACATTAGGAGAAGGAAAGGAAAAGTGAATGGAGGAAATCAGAGGGGGAGATGAACCATGAGAGACTGTGGACTGTGGGGAGGGGTTGGGGAGTTGGGTGAGCCTGGTAGTGGGTATTAAGGAAGGCACGTATTGCATGGAGCACTGGGTGTGGTGCATAAACAATGAATCTTGGAACACTGAAAATTTTTTAAAAAATTTTTTAATTAAAAAGAAATGAAGGGAAGCCTGGATGGCTCAGTCGGTTAAGCATATGGCTTCATCTCAGATCATGACCCTGGGGTCCTAAGATCGAGCCCTGCATCAGCTCCCCACTCACTGGGGAGTCTGCTTCTCCCTCTGCCCTCCCTGCCACCATGCTCATGCTCTCTCTTGCTTGCTCTCTCTCTAAAATAAATAAATAAAATCTTACCAAAAAAAAAAAAAAGAAAGAAAAGAAGAGGAGTTAATCTTCTTAAAAGGCAGTAAGAGGTGTTTTGTTTTGTTTAGCAAGCACAACTGGGCTTTCCCCTTTGCTCATTTCTGTTAATTTTATAATTTTATAATTTTATCTGCAAAACATGAGCTACACAAAAAGACCAAAATTGTTACATTTCCTCAAACCACCTCCACCCAAAACAACAATAACAACAGAAAATATGACAGAAAAAAAATCAACAAGGAGAGAATTTTTTTTAATGTACTTCCTGGCACAATGCAAACTGTGCCTAAGAGATCTGACCTGATGTCCAACTTCATGAAATATTTCTTGGTTCCTCCTGGTTCTTGGACATCACATTCATGGTAAGATTATTCTGTTCTCTCCCAGTGGGGGATGTTTGTTTCCATATCTTAGCCAAGGCAATGGTAGGACATCGTGCTGTCACAGTCATCATTCAAATATTCATTTTTTCATTCACTCAACTACTATTTAGTGCCTACCATGTGCAGGCTGGATAGGGAAGGAAAATTTTCCCTGTAACTCTGAAGACTAATATTTTAGGACTGAAAGAAGCTACATTCAAAGCTTAGTGAACAGTTACATTATCCAAAACAGCTGAGGTATTTAAAGCAGTCATCTAAAAATTTTCATAGTTTCCTAATTGGTTGGCCATTATTCAGGGTGAGCAGGGATGGCATAGTATCCCTAAATCTCTGTGTGCATCAGAATTGGCTCCAGGCTGAAAAAGTGCATCACGTGTGCACCATTTCTAGCTGTGTGGATATATGGCTGTGATCCATACACATACATTCTTAAATATGACTGAAGTCACAGTTTAAGAATTCATAGAATTCTTTTCATACTATGTATTTTCTCATTAAGTGAACGCTAAGATGAAGTTTTAAAAGTATTAAAGTTAGAAACTTCCAGAGGTGCCTGGCTGGCTGAGTCAGTTAAGCATCCAACTCTTGGTTTCAGCTTGGGTCATGATCTCAGAGTTGTGAGACTGAGCCCTGCATCCAGCTCCATGCCCAGAGATGAGCCTGCCTGAGATTTGCTCTCTCCCTCTTCCTCTGCCCTTCCCCTTCCTGCTCACTCTCTCTCTCCCCTCCTCCCCAAATAAATAAAAAATTCTTTAAAAAAAAATGAAAATTTCTAGAAAAATTACTCATTTCTGAAAACAGCTTAGGGGCACCTGGCTGGCTTCGGTTGGAAGAGCATGTGACTCTTAGTCTCGATCTCAGGGTCATGAGTTCAAGCCCCACATGGGTATAGAGATTACTTAAAAAGGAAAAGAAATAAAGAAAGAAAAATAGCTGTAACAACTAGGGCTATATAGCAAAAAAATATATCATTGCCCTCTCTGCAAGACGATATTCAGAAAGAGTGATTTAGCTTAAACTAAATACCAATGAGTAAAGAGTTACCAGAAAGTTTCAATATATTATACCTCATTGAATAAATCAGGCTTAATATGATCATCTGAAATCAATAAATTCTCAGACTCTACCGGGAAAAGAATCAAGCCCTCAAAAACAACTTTAATCACATCAAACAAACAAACAAACAAATAAGAGGAAACCACTAAAAATATTAAGGACAAGACACCAAGGGGAGCCTGGGTGGCTCAGTCGGTTAATCATCTGCCATCCACTCTGGTCATGAGCCCTGCTCGGGGAGCAGTCTGCTTCTCCCTCTGGCTCTGCCCCTCCCCTCCACCTGTGCTCTCTCTTGCTCTCTCAAATAAATAAAATCTTTTTTAAAAAAAGACACCAAGATGAAATGGATTTACCACAAAATTCTATAATGATTCTAAAGAAGTTTTAGCATTCTTTACTAGAATTATTCAATAGCATGTAATTGGATGGGGGAAATTCCTAACTTCCTGACCTATAAGGCATCCAATTAGACAAGCTCAAGAAAAACTTTCTGCTTTAACAAGGTCATAGTATATTTAACAATATAGTAGCAAAGACATTAAAAATACAAGTTACAGAATATATTTATCCAAACCAAAATGAGTATCTCATGAACAAGCACTAACAAGACAAGGAGAATTTTTAACGTAATGCAATACTATACATTGATTCAATGGAAAATACAGCATGTAAAGACATTCTGAACTACAGCATCTATACATAAAGAAATGTCATTATTAATAGTACACAATTTTGCACCGAGCGCCGTTGTTTACCCAGCACCCACTTTGTTTGTCCTCTGGTCACTACTCTGATTTCCATTTTCTCCACACAGTCTAGGAACTTGACCCCAGAAACCACTCCAAATGCAGGCTGGTTGGCCTAAGGGTAATCTCATCACCTTATTAGTGACCAGTTCAGAAATCCAGATGTAAGCTAAGGGGTATCTCATTGCCCTGTCTCCGTGAACTGGCTCAGAGATGGACACTAACCCAATGAAGGCCAATAAGAACACGGGAAGGTTTGCTCAGGGCTTCTGAAAGAGAAGTTTCCTTCCTCTTCAAGAGGGAAGCATGGGAACTGACCTGTCTTGTCCTGTGGACATTGTGTCGGTCACGCCAGAGGGCTCAACCCGCTGCTGCCTTCCAGCACTAAGGACAGGGCCAACTCACAGAGCAGGGCAAGGCAAGAGAACACAGGAGCACAGTGAAAGCCCCCTGATGTCAGCACACCTACCCACACTTCTGACTGGACTTTGTCTGCATACATAACCCAAGAAATATCCTTTCTGTTTAAGGCAGAATGTGCTGGAATTTCTGCTTCTGACAGCCAAAGTCATCGTAATCAATACATATCAAAGGCTCTTTTGGAATTTCAAAATCACAGACGGGGGTTAAAGCTTTGGCTCTTAGCTATAAAAATGCCTACAGAGAAGGACAAAAGGGTTTTTATACACTTACGTATACCTATGAGAAAAACAGATAATTGATTATGTAATTGACCAGAAGTGGCAAGAAACTGCAGAGTATGTGATCCATGGGTCTTTCATCTACTGGGTCTGATTTAGCCAGCCTCATGGCGCATGGAGCAACATACTGATTCAACCCCTCCTTCTATGTTATCACTGGCTAAGCTTTAGACAGCTATGTTCACAAACAGAGATTCTAACCCAAGCTTAAAGAGCCGAGCAGAGTATTTAACATGTGAGTTCTATCCCTAAAAGTAGAGACAAGTTTTCTCTGCACAATTAATTATTTGTATAAGGAACAGAGAGAAAGCCAGGCCAGCAAAACCTTGGCTTTTACAAATTGAATGCCGTGAGATATTTCTAAATGTAATACTTACGAAATATGATTAGTCAACAGCATATTTTAGCAAATTAGAGAAATCCCGAAAGATCTGTTTAATGAAAAAAACTAAAAACAAGCTTTTACCTAATTATTAAAGGACACATTCATAAAAAAATTTTTTTTAATTTATTTATTTGTCAGAGAGAGAGGGAGAGAGAGCGAGCGAGCACAGGCAGACAGAGTGGCAGGCAGAGGCAGAGGGAGAAGCAGGCTCCCTGCCGAGCAAGGAGTCCGATGTGGGACTTGATCCCAGGACGCTGGGATCATGACCTGAGCCAAAGGCAGCCGCTTAAGCAACTGAGCCACCCAGGCGTCCCCATAAAAATTTTCTTAAGGATTATCTTAATAATCCACCTCTCATAGCTGCAAAATTCTGTATAAATAAAAATCAGAATTTGTCAAGATTTTACCATGACTCCATAAGCAGTAGGAATTCTTTTTTTTTAATTTTTTAATAAACATTTAATGTATTTTTATCCCTAGGGGTACAGGTCTGTGACTCGCCAGGTTTACACATTTCACAGCACTCATCATAGCACATACCCTCCCCAATGTCCATATCCACAGTCTACCATATTTAAATTGTAGCATGAAAGTATAATATTCTTTTTTTTTTTAAGATTGTATTTATTTATTTGTCAGAGAGAGAGAGCACAAGCAGGGGCAGCAGCAGGCAGAGGGAGAAGCATGCTCCCCGCTGAGCAAAGAGCCTGATGGGGCACTCGATTCCAGGACCCCGGGATCATGACCTGAGCCAAAGGCAGATGCTCAACCTACTGCGCCACCCAGGCACCCCAGAAACATGTAAGTATACGTTCTTAAACGTGTAACATCTATATTCTTCTATAAATTACAACATTCTTTGTGTTCCTTCCAACACACGCTTAGATGTACCTTTGCTACCAAAATGCCTTGAAAACTGAAGCAATGAATGACAGAATGACAAATTCCGATTTTACTAGTTTTATAAAATAATTAAGAGATTATTTTTAAAAATAGAAATAATACTGCTTATCTCCCATGTTATTCAACTTAGGTCAGGATGAGATTAACTGACAAAAGAGCCTTAATGAAATGCATAGCTTTGGAAAATGCAGTTTTTCAGGAATGTCTTAGACATTCCACAGAGTCCTTGAGACTGTCTGGACCTCCTATTAAAAAAGTCAAGGGGTGCCTGGGTGGCTCAGTTGGTTAGGTCTGAATCTTGATTTTGGTTCAGGTCATGATCTCAGGGTCATGAGACTGAGCCCCTAGGTGGGCTCCACACTCAGGGAGGAGTCTGCTTGATATTCCCATTCCCTCTCCCTTTGCCCCTCCCCCAGCTTATGCAGGCGTGCACAGGCTCATTCTCTCTCTCTCTCTTTCTCTCTCTCAAATAAATAAATAAAATCTTTAAAAAAAGAAAAAAGAGGTAAGTTTTCAGTCCTGAGTACCATTTGTAAGACCAGGCATCACCAATGGCAGAAAAGAGGACAACGCTAATGCTCTCTATGCTAGGCCCTACACGGGACTGTTTTCTTCATCTACTCATGAAAGAGCTCTATGGGATAAAAATTTTACCCCATTTTCAGAGATGAAGACTTGGAGGTTCAGAGAGACACATCAGCCAGCTATCAGGCAGTGGACGTAGCATCTGAATCTACTCGATCGGGCTCTAAATCCAAGATCCGATCCCCTGTGAAGGCATTAAACATGAACAGATAAAACTACAAAGTGAGAAAAAGGAAAAAGCTATTAACTGCTCACCAAAATCCATGTTTGTTTTGGGCTGAACTGTGTCCCCAGAAAATTCCTCTGTTGGAGCCCTAACCCCTACTACCTTAAAACAGGACTGTATTTGGAGCGATGGCCTTTAGAGAGATGATTAAGTTAAAATGAAGCAATTAGGCTGGGTCCTAATCCAGTCTGACGGATATCCTTAAAATAAGAGAAAATGTGGATACAAAAAGAGGCCAAGACCATGTGAGGACACAGCAAGAACAGAACTATCTACAAGCCAAAGAGAGGACTCAGCAGAAACCAGACTTGCCTATGCCTTGACCTGGGACCGCCAACCTCCAGACTGTGAGAAAATAAACACCTTGTTTAAACTGGGATTTTCTTAGCAAAATTAACTACTAATTAGCTAACTAATTAGCAGACTAATACAATGTTCTATTATTCCTGCACACACAGCAAAGCAACAATTCCCAGCTTCTCTTAACAGTTAGGTTTGGCCATATGACTAAGTCTTCCAAAGAAATGTGAGCAGGAGTGGTAGGTGGCATTTCTAGGCATCCTATGCACATTCTTCTATGTCCCCATCCCTTCCGGATGACTGGAAGAGAGACTGTGCCTAGAGTGCCCTTCAGAGCCTCATAATGATGACGACAGCTACACTGTCCTACCTGAATCCCCAGACAACCACGTGAAGGAGAGTTGCCCACCAGTATATCAACCGCCCATTCCTGTTAACTGAGCAAGGAGTAAATTTCCGTAATGTCTGAGCTTTTGCCTTGCTTTCTTAGAGCAGCTAGACCACCCCAACATGGAGGCACAAGAAAGTATAGGAAGAGTGGAAAGAAGGAAAATACTGAAATGCACGTGGAGGGCCACACTAGCTGCTCGCAGGAACTCCATCCGGGGTTCTTCCCCAAAGATGGCCTCGGCCTCCCAATCCTTTCAACTCAGGGACTGCCAGGGATGGGAACACAATGCTTCCAATCTTGCAACACACTTTTGGAGAAATAACAGACCAAACCAGAATATAATTCTATGCTATAAATTTTCCTAGCAGACCATTTGTTAAATTTGGCCCAATAACTCACTAAGTGTGCTCAGTCTCTCAGAAGTCACGACTGATAATTGGTAATGAACACTCCCCCATCTTGGCATCTTCCTCCTGATGACAAGTTGCCCTGTTTGTGCTGAAAGCTACCAAGAGGTGTGTAGACAGCCTGTGGTTACCAACCCTTGATGTTGCAACACTTAAGTCTTTCTCTCCGTCCTTCTAAACTCTCAAAACAAATGAAAATTCGTAGAAGTAATATTACAAAATTCCATACAGCCATATGATAAACTTAAGGGAAGGAAGGAGGACCCATGAATTAGATCAGCCAGTAAAACACAATAAATAATTTAAAATAGGAAGTTAGAAATGACTGATCTCTATAGTTTTGTACTGTGAGATCCTCTTGCTTACAGAGAAGGAAAAGACCAGTCTCTCTAAACAATAAACATGGACTTTGGGCCAAAACTCTGTAGAGGCATGAAAACAATATTATCTTGGTGGTTTTCACAAATGGGAGAATATATCACTGTATCAATTATTCTCTTGCCTGAACATAAGTTTGAACATTACTGTGAAAAAGTATTCTTGTGTGCCGTATTTCTACTCTTCGGGATAGATAGATTTCAAAAAGACAAGTAATGTCAGATGGAGAACCAATGCCGATTTTCCAGGCAATGGCAAAATATCTCTGGTTTGTTGTCCTATGCATATAGCCTTTGCATGTTGGGGAAAACAGCCCCTCCCAATTTTCCAGAGTCATGTAGAATTATCACAAGTATCCTTTACAGGGTATATTCTACAGACCTTACCTAGTATAGATAAAAAGTATCGTTACCATAATCTGTATTGTGCCTAAAAAGACGTCCCAGCATATATGACCTATGGTATTATAATTTACAATCAAGGAATGAATATCTTCCTTTCTGACCAATAAACACTTTCTAACTCCTAGACAGACCTCCTACTACTTCCCAGTTCTATCTCCTGAGAGACCTAGCTAACCACCTTAAATTACAAATTTGGCAAGTATTCTGGTTTTGGAAAATTTAAGAAAGCTAGGTTCTCGGTCTTAAGTTAGCCTTTGCAGCATTCCTATCCAAAAGTTGAGCCAACAGAGTGTTCTTTCTCTCATTCCTTGGACAGCACTGACAAATACGAGACTATAACAACGAAGACCTCAGGATGGCACCCAGAACAATAGAGATGCTAAAAAATCTCTTGAGTCTCAAAAAGATTAGCAGAAAAGATTATGAGCACAACCTGGACATGGCCAGAGGGACTACCTTTTTAATAGTAGCCCCAAAGGACAAAGAGCCAAACAGGGAAGTTGGGGAGTCTTCCCGTGTGTGCAGAGCACTACAAAACGGAACTGTCAGCCCTGTCCTGAAGCTACCTACGTTAAAGGACACTAGAGCCTTTAACCCTTCACCCGCCCCAACCTAGGGAGTCCAGATGATGGCACAAGTATGTGGTACAAAATGGCAGAATAATTAGCAACCTCCAGAGACATTTCATTCCACATACAATCTACACAAACACAATGTAATTGTTCTTTCAAGCCCACAGACGGAGTGCACCTTGGAGGATCAAAAATCTGCGAGCTCCATAAGGTTGCTACCCAAAGCTAGCTAACTGCCCATGCCCCCCTCTTAGTGTCCTTATCCACATCCGGTCCTGTGTGCAGCCTTCCAAGCACCTGTGTCCAAGCAAGTGAGCTTGGCCAACTTCTGACATTTGACTTAATCCCCTTTGGACCCACTCAAGGCAACTTGAGAACAGCTTCTGTTCCGAGAGTCTTTCAGGAGCTCGACACACATCAGGTGACCCATGCAGAGACTCAGGACATAAACCAGTCAAGGTACAATGCCAAGGACAGTTTTTCAAAGGGTATTTGTGCCTTTATAAAGTCTTTTCATCTTTTTGTTGAAATGCTCACGCTTTCAGGTCTCAGTCCCCCCTGGGATAAGAAAGATCTTTAGAAAAATCATCTTCTTCCTTGTAATATTCCCACCAACTTTTCTTTTTTTTTTTTTTGGCTTTCAAAAAAAAAAAAAAATGTAAGGACGCCTGGGTGGCTCAGTGGGTTAAAGCCTCTGCCTTTGGCTCAGGTCATGGTCTCAGGGTCCTGGGATCAAGCCCCGCATCAGGCTCTCTGTTCAGCAGGGGGCCTGTTTGCCCCTCCCCTTCTGCCTGCCTCTCTGCCTACTTGTGATCTCTCTCTCTCTGAGTCAAATAAATAAATAAAATCTTTTTAAAAAGGAAAAAAAAAAGTAACAGAAGACGAGCCCTCTGCGTGCCTGTTCCGGGCCAGTCCACTGGTCAGGCGCTTCATCTAACTTGAACATGCTCTGAACAGACCACTGCCTCAGAAAAGACGGAAGACAGTAGAGGCTCATTGGGACAGATTAACAAAATGTCTTTAACAAATCCTCTCTAAGACTATGACACGATTTGACCTTTTACTAAAGTACCCTTAAAGTCCTTATTTAAAAAATAAGTATTATTGGAGGGAGTAGGCCCTAAAAAGAGTACGTGTTTTATACAAGAAGTCTTGAGTTGTATTGCTTACTTCAGGCTTTATCCCCAATAATAATTCTATATACTATGTCCAAATTATCTTATGTCCAAAAAGAGCATGACTTGACTAAAACCAGCTTCCTGCCTGAAATCATTTACTCCGTGAGGAAATGTTTTAGCACCCTCTACTGGCCACTTGTTGTACCTAGTCGGCTCTCCCCAACATGCAGCTAACTTCCAAAGGTCAGATGGGGGCTACAGCAAAAGCCACCCCATCCCATTCCTCCTTCAAAGTCACCTGTGCAACAGCTGGGCCACAAGCCACTGCCACAAAAGGAAAGGAAAAAATCCTTCAGCGCTCTCCTGCCACTGCTTGTTCATGAGTCCTATCATAGCCGGCTGACTTCACCAACACCACCATGAGCCCCCTGCTGGCCTGATCTTAGTCCACCTCCAGTAACCGACCCACCTCATTTCTAGACTCAGATTCTTCTATGGGTTAACCCTGTATCACTAGCCCGTCCCATCTGCTTCCCCTAACCAGCTCTGGTGGGCTGTGGGTGTCTGGAGAGACCAGCTCACCTATCTGATATCATCGGGGTAAACAGAGGACAGAAAGAAGAGCTTGGGGAACACATTTTCCCCTACAAGCTCACAGATGTGGTGTCACTCAAGTTCCTGCCCTTGCATACACATTATTCGGCTAGAGGGGTGTGGGAAGATGCCAGAAGAGAACTTCTCCTCTCCCACGACCTCATGACAAAGCAACTTCTAATTTTCCACTGTCCCCTGGAGAAAGCAAGGCTCCTCTAGAAGATTCTAATACAAGTAACCATTAACCCTCTAAGTTCTCATTATTTGGCCCACTTCCTTTCAGAAAGGAAAACAGTAGAGTTAGCATGGTGGTCATTATTCAATATCAAAAGGACAGGGAGAAGAGGAGGGGTGGAGCATTTCTTCAAAGCCAAAATCTTGCTAGATCAAGCTAGTGTTTACTGATTAATAACTGCTTACTAAACCAGTAAGGTGTAATCAATCATCTATTGAGTGAAAAATATTCTTTAAAGAGGATGTGGCAAAGGATTGAAAAGTAATTCCTGCCATCAAAGAGCTTGCAATTTGGTTGCAAAGACCAAACATGCCAAAGGAAATGATTTAAAAATTGATAAAGTGTCATATCCTTTAGTAAAAAACATATACCAGAATTTCCAAAAACATGCACACACACACACCAGGTCCCCTTCTCTTTCTCTCTAGTATATGGAAAACTGATTAAAATATTAATAATGGTCATCTCTGCTGCAACTTCTGGTCTGTACTTTTTTTCTTCATATTTTTCAGTACTGTTTGGATGTCCTACAATAAGAATGTAGTATCTTAACAAAGGGAACAGAAATAAATTAAAAAACCAATTCATTAAGAGTATAAACAAAGGAAATTGCTTAAAAATATAATACGATATACAGAATATGACTATGAACACTTACATAAAAATATATGAAAAAAATGGATCCCACTATTAATAATCATCTTTATCTAGGGGCTACTGCGATTTTTGTCCCTTCTGCCTTTCATGTGCTTTCTCATTTTCTAGACAGTAAATCAATCTTTACTTAAAGAAATTTACTTAAAGAAATTTACTTAAAGAAAGTTAAACAACTTTCACTGTCCTTTTGAAATGCCACTAGTCAAAGTGCTCTGCTGATAAGCGTGAGCTTAAGGACGTACCTGGAATCAGGGCTGTGCTGATGAGAATGTCCACCTCCTTGCACTGTTGGGCAAAGAGTTTCATTTCAGCTTCAATGAACTCTTTGGACATCTCTTTTGCATATCCTCCTTGCCCCTCACCAGATTCCTTCAAGTCCACCTCCAAGGGCTCAGCACCAAGAGACTTGAACTGCTCCAAAGCTGCAGCTCTGGTGATTATTGAAGGGAAAGCGGTGGTTATTTTAGGCCCTTAACAGAAATCAAGATCAGCTTTTACCTACACATTTGGAGGTTTTTTTGAGGGTTTTTTTAAAAGTTTTTACTTATTTAAGTTCCAACTAGTTAACATACAGTGTAATATTAGTTTCAGATGTACAATATAGTGAGGCAACACTTCCATACATCACCCAGTGCCCATAACAACAGGTGCACACCTTAATCCTGATCACCTGTTTCACCCACCTCCCCACCTACCTCCCCTCCGGTAACCAGTTTGCTCTCTACAGTTAAGAGTCTGTTACTTGGTTTGCCTTTTTTTTTCTTTTGTTTGTTTGTTTTGTTCCTTAAATTCCACATATGAGTGAAATCATTGTTTTTTGTCTTTCTCTGACTTATTTCACTTAGCATTAGGCTCTCTAGCTCTATCCATGTCATTGCAAATGGCAAGATTTCATTACTTTTTATGGCTGAACTAAATTCCATTGTGTGTGTTTGAGTGTGTGTGAGAGAGAGAGAGAGAGAGAGACAGTGTGTGTGTGTGTGTGTGTGTGTGTGTGTGTACCACATCTTCCTTATCCATTCATTAGTCAATGGGCGCTTGGGCTGCTTTCATAATTTGGCTATTATTATGTTGCTATAAACCTTGGGGTGCATGTATCACTTTGAATTAGTATTTTTTTATTTTTTTATTTTTTAAATTTTATTTATTTGTCAGAGAGAGCGAGTGAGCGAGCACAGGCAGACAGAGTGGCAGGCAGAGGCAGAAGCAGGCTCCCTGCTGAGCAAGGAGCCCGATGTGGGACTGGATCCCAGGACGCTGGGATCATGACCTGAGCCGAAGGCAGCCGCCCAACCAACTGAGCCACCCAGGCATCCCTGAATTAGTATTTTTGAAAAAAAAAACTAGTATTTTTGTATCATCTGGGTAAATACTCAGTAGTGCAATTGCCATATTGTAGGGTAGCTCTATTTTCAACCTTTTGAGGAACCTCCATACTGTTTTGCAGAGTGGCTGCACCCGTTTGCATTCCCACCAACAGTGAGAGGGGTTCCTCTTTCTCCACATCCTCGCCAACACCTGATGTTTCTTGTGTTGTTCATTTTAGCCGTTCTGACACATGTGAGGTGATCTCTCATTGTAGTTTTGATTTGTATTTCCCTGATGATCAGTGATGTTGAGCATCTTTTCATGTGTCTGTTGGCCATCTGGATGTCTTCTTTGGGAAAATGTCTATTCACGTCTTCTGTCCATTTTCTAAATGGATTGTTTGTTTTTTGTGTGTTGAGTTTTACGAAGAGCAAACTGTATATATGCAAAATTGGACATTTTCTTTTGATATCTCTGACTAGACTATTTCAGTTATTTCCAAAAGTGTGTGTGCCAAAAGAAGTATGTGCCACTTCTATGAAAACTAATTTTTTCTGGAAAAATTAAAACTATAGGGAATTCCAACTTCTACTTACTTCAGTCACAAAAGGAATTTCATTACTGATAACTCCAACAATCACTTCTGATTCTTGGGGCTCCACTGTCAATGATGATGTGAACTCTGACCTACATTAAGATTTGACTTCATTCAAATCACTTAAGCTGAGGTCTTCATTTATAAATGTTCTGAATTAGGGGGACCTCTCTCTCATGAATGACTCTTAGAAGTATTTTAACAAAGTGATTTTTTGTCCCTAGTCCTCATTAAACTGTGTTTGAAAAAAACAACCTATAAAAGGTATAAAGAGCCAATACATTAAATTACATAAAAATCACATATTAAATTACATAAAAATACATTCAGTTTAAAAAATAAATAAATAAACACTAGGGACAGCGGGGTGGCTCAGGTCATGATCTCCAGGTCCTCGGATTGAACCCCACATCAGGTTCCCTGCTCAGCCAGGCGTCTGCTTCTCCCTCTCCCTCTGCCCCTCCCCCTACTTGTGTTCACTCGTTCTCACTCTCTTGCAAATGAACAAAAGATCTTAAAAATAAAAATAAATATAAGTAAATAAATAAACACTAGCCATGCACCGTGTACTGGCTGGAAAACCAGAGCCAGCAAAGATCTCAGTCGCGCTGGTCGGTGTGTTTGACTTGCCAACACCCATCCCACTATAGTGAGTCCCAAACATCCCTGACGACAATGATTATTTCAGGGGCTTGTTAAAACTTCAAATTCGTAGGCCCCTTCCAAGACCCACTGAATTACAATCTCCCACAGAGAGGCCGAGCTTATTTTTAGCAAGAGTTGCAGGTAATTCTGTTCCACCAGGGAACATGGGGAAACTGTGGTCTGAGCCTCCCAGTCCCCAGCAACCATTGGGGTCAGAGAGAACAGACCCAATGGGTAGGACATGATTGAGCAAGAGGTCCTCAGCTTTCTGCTGGCTTGAGCAAGGAAACTTCAAGCCCAGATTGCCTGCGGAAGACAACTTGTGACTCAGGGAAATGAGCCAAAGCTGAAGACAACAGAAAGGACAAAAAGAACCTAGTCCTGGAGGGCACCAATGCGCTGCTGACCCGAGTGTGAAAAAGGGAGCCCTTTCCATGAATTTTCATTTAGGAGAGCTAATTCATTTTCTCAGAGTTTAAGCCAGTTTGAGTTGTTTTCTATTCCTTACAGTTAAAGGTATAATACTGTTTATAAAGTTTTAGAAATGTCTACTACTTTTAATGAAATAAGATAAATTTAAAATGACATAAAAAAATAAAATGACATATATGTGTGAGTGATCACAATTTTGATCAAAAGGTATCTACATAAATATCTGTAAGAAATGATGCCCAAAGTAGGGAGCCTGTTTCCCCCTCTCTCTCCGCCTGCCTCTCTGCCTACTTGTGATCTCTCTGTGTCAAATAAATAAATAAAATTTAAAAAAAAAAAAAAATGATGCCCAAAAAACCATTAGCAATTTTATCTAGCTGGGAGAATTATAAAAGGCATTTTTCTTTTCCTCCTTAAGGTTTCTCTGTATTTTTCAAAAATGAACATGCATAATTGGAACCATAAATGCCTTTTTGTAATTTTTTAAAGATATTTTTTATTTATTTGTCAGAGGGAGCGCGCACGCATGAGCAGGGGGAGCAGCAGGCAGAGGGAGAAGCAGGATGCAGGACTTGATCCCAAGACCCTGGGATTAACTGACTACGCCACCCAGGCATCCCCTATTTTGGAATCTCTGCCTTCAAAATAATTATCATTTAAAACTATTATATCAAACTGTAAGACATGAATATTTTTGACCCCAAAATTCCTCTTCTAGGAATTTACCCTAAGGAAATAATGAAATCTCTCGAAATACATATGTTCTGACACAGAACATACATGCAGTATTGTTTATATATAGTAAAAATGTCCATTTATAGGGGACTAATTAAGTAGGTCACTGTACTTCCATACAGTGGAATCCTACGCAGCCATTAAATATATTTGTAGGTAAGTAAAGATCTTCATGATCTACTGTTAAGCAAAAAAAAAAAAAAAAAAGCCAGTTAACTAGTACTATCAGTAAAATTATATTTTTAATTAACATGTAGAAAAGGGAACATATACAAAGATGTTAATAGTTCTTCCCAGGGAATAGGCTATTTTCACTTTTTGTACTTTTATATATTTTTCCGAATTGGGGAAATAAACATGTATTATGTTTATGATAAGAAATAAAACTGAATGTTATAAAATTGATTATATCTCTTTATAATATGTAAAACAGGGCTATTTATCTCTACATCACAGAGTTCTGTAAAGAACAAAATAAAGCATATAGCACAATGCCTGAGACACTAAGCATTAGAACAGGTGTCCAAAAACTAAAAAAAAAATTGGCAGGTCAGGAGTTGTAAAGATTTTATTTATTTATTTAAGAGAGAGATATCACAAATAGGCAGAGAGGTGGGCAGAGGGTGGGGGGGAAGCAGGCTCCCTGCTGAACAGAAAGCCCGATACAGGGCTCCATCCCAGGACCCTGAGATCATGACCTGAGCCGAAGGCAATGGCTTTAACCCACTGCCACCCAGGCGCCCCTGCCAATTGTTTTTGTAAATAAAACTTTATTGTAACCCACACACACACATATGTACACACATACACACACACACACACACACAAAGATAAAAAAGTAAAGCTATTATTTTCTAAACTTCTCAATGTAGGCATTCAGTAGGATTCTCACTATAGTTACTAGGGGAATCTCCTAGTTATTGTTTGAAAAATTTTTTAAATCACACCCCTTTAATATCACTGGGCAATGAGTTGTCCTTAAGGTTTTAGGGTGTTTATCCAAAAACATATATTATTCAGTCTTCGAATAAGAATTTGTAATCGTGTGTTTTCTAATACATTTGGATTTCATATTTATATATTATACCAGTCTCTAGTCTCAAAATAGCGATTAGTGAGCTATAATTCTTAAAAAAGCAGTATGTCAGTTCAGGCACATCTTTCTTTGTTGTGTACTTGAACTATCCTAATAAACAGTAAATGGAGTTAAGCAACAGCCACCCTCAAGCTATTAGCTCTGTACACAATCTAAGCTAATGACATCAAAATACCTAATAAATTCTTAGTAACTGCCCCAACATCAAGTTTCAAAACCTCTCTAAGCCGAAAATACACATTTCCACTTTAATGCTACTTACTGTCACTACAGTGAAAACTGGCACAACATCCTCCCTCTGGGTTTGGCTGTCTTCAAAGACAAGTTTTCACTGTTGTCTTGCAACCTGGTTACTTCAAAAATGCCTTTTCTCATATGAGTGGAATAGCTTCCCATGAGTACATCACTTCTCTAAACTCCAGGTAAGCCCTGACAACCACGTTCTATGGAACATTCCTTACTCCAGAAATGCACACTCTTTCCAACTTTGAATATTGGTGATTTTTTGGAAAATTTTGATCATTCTATTTTCAAGATTAGTCACGGTATTATTCCTCTACCAATCACAGCTGATAACAACCACATGTTTCAACCTTGAAATAGTATTCATACACATAAATGATAGCCATTCTCAATAAGCATTTAATAAAATCCAGCATCTAGTATCTTCTAAAATGAAGAACAATTTTTAGTCAAACTTTTCTTTAAAGAATTATAGACAATGTTGATATGCCTGCTTTAAAGTACACTGTGAACCTAATTGACTACTTTCCCCTAGGGGCTCTACTATTACCCAATCACCTCTATCTGCTTCCAACCATTCAAGGCAGAGTATACCCTTTACCTCTCTGCCACCTGTCTGTTCTCCAAAATGTCTCTAATGCTGACTTTTTTTAAACTAAACTCTATGCCCAACATGGAGCTCAAACTCACAAGCCCAAGGTCAAGTCCCATGCTCTACCGACTGAGCCAACCCAGTGCCCCCAAAATATCTCCTCTACTATTTTCTTTCTTCAAACTCACAGACGTGGTGATCACGTCCTGCCTGATTTGTAAATGCATACTGAACAGAAAGAGGAGATGGGAGAGCAACATATCACAAACTCAGGATAGGATTAACTCTGGTCCCACTGCTAATCCACAAAAGGAAACAAAACTAAATGCGAGTCCTTCCTTTTCAATTCCTCTGCTTTTTTTTTTTTTAAGACTTTTATTTATTTGACAGAAAAAGGGACAGCAAGAGAGGGAACACAAGCAGGGGGAGTGGGAAAGGGAGAGGAAGAAGCAGGGTTCCCATCAAGCAGAGAGCCCGACACGGGGCTCAATCCCAGGACCCTGGGACCATGACCTGAACCAAAGGCAGACACTTAACGACTAAGCACCCCCAGGCACCCCCAATTCCTCTGCTTTTTAAATGATTTCTTCAGTAATGAGTCTGGGCCCTCCATTTTTCCCCCACTAGATAATATCTTTCCACTTTGAGTTAACATTGAAGAAATAGAAATATTTTTAAGTGGAAAGAGCTTATAAAGCAGTTTTCAATGTGCAACTGCCATTTACAAATTCTAAGGAAAGCATAACATCCACCTGAAACAATATGCTTTTGCCTTAACAGCAATCACTAGAAAGGCATTTACCTGGTGTCAAATCCTCGAACAATTGCACCCATCGACTTCGCTGCACCTGCAGAAGCCAGCCCGGCAACACCACCACCAACTATCAGGATCTAGGGGAAAGGGCAGAATGGTATGTTTTAAATAAAGTTCATTATCAACTGATTATGAAAAACCACCAGCTAATAACTGTCAGCGGCTAGGGCACTACACAGTTAATTCAATAACACACCAGGTGCTGGTGGTGAACAGCCCTCAGTTAATACACTGAGTGGACAGACAACTCTTTAATGGAACCACCACTGTTTTTATAAATTCATCAAAGGATTTTTGCCACCTGCTGGCAAAGGCCCACAACCTTCACTGAAAACAGACAACCAGCCTCTCCGTGTGGAGGCCACATACAGTCTGATGAACAATACATACGTTAAAGATTACTAGGTCTTTCCTAGTGTATAAAAGCTATGTGTACTGAAACAAATTCCCAGTGTAGCATTCTAGCTATCTCTCCCCTCTCAAATGTGAAGGTTTCCCTATGTTCATAAGATGTCAAAATAAGTTTCAAAGATGGGTACAACTTTGGTGAAATAGCCACTCTACCCTGTATTTGGAGCTCAAATGCTTCTGAAAGAACAGCAGGTGATGAACTACGTAATTCTGAACCATTATGAATGAACCGTATCACAGCAACACAATGACTCTCCCTAGCCATGGAAGGGTCAGAGCCAAGAAAACCAAAGAATTCCTCAGAAACAAGAGTCACCCTTGCCTTCTAAGAAACACAATAAGAGCAGTGTTGTCTCTAGCCTAGAATAGGCCTTCCAGAAAAAAAGTTCTATTATACTCCCCCAGTCAATTGAGGCAACTCCTTGTGGTTGTGTTAAAAAAAAAAGCCACCCACAGAAACAGAAACAGTGAAGCTTTATAAATTCCCACCTACCTATCATGTCCACACATCCTTCCACCTCTTTAAGAAGCCTAGTCAACCCGTGCTCCAGTGCCCCCTAAGCAGTGTTTTAGAGATCATGTGAATTCATCTTGATGGTGATGGTTTGGGGTTTGGGGGTTACTCCACAGAAAAGGGGACAAAGAGAGACCAAGGAGGCTCTGGGCTCCAAGGCACCCACCCCACTCCACGCTATGAAAATGTGAACTAAGGGATGCTTCAGGTGAAGCGTCTGTCTTCAGCTCAGGCCTGATCCCAGAGTCCTGGGATCAAGGCCCGAGTCTGCTCCCTGCTCAGAGAGGAGTCCTGCTTCTCCCTCTTCTTCTCCTCCTCTGGCCCTGCTCTGGTTCTCTCTCTTGCTCTCTTTCTCTCAAAGAAATAAATAACATCTTTTTTTAAAAAAACTAACAAAAAAGAAAATGTGAAATAAAAATAAAGTAAGTAAAAATCACAGAACTAGACCAAGCTATCCTGAATTAAGAAATAACAACAAAAAAAAATCCCATAATTTAAAAGCCATAACTGTACAATAATAAAGCCGTGTAGATCTCACAACAGGAATTTACTTTCTCTGCAGCACTGGGTGAAGAAAAAGACACAGAGATTAAGGGGCACAGTCAAATCCTGACTCGACTACCAACTAGTTCTGGGTGACCCCGAGCAAGCCGCTTGGTTTGTGCAACAGAGCAGTCAAAAACCCCTTCCCAGAGGGCAATTATATCAAAGGATGGAATCTAAAGCATTGACTGCTGACTGGCACACCACAGACATATACTCGGGAAACAAGGAAGGACATGGGAAAGAAAAGACCTTTAGGAACATTCTTTATCTCCAGGGTGCCTGGGTGGCTCAGTCAGTTAAGTGTCCAACTCTTGATTTTGGCTCAGGTCATGATCTCGGGGTCATGAGATCATCAAGCCCTATGTCGGGCTCCACACTCAGCACAGAGTCTGCCTGAGACTCTCTCCCTCTGTCCTTCCCTTCGCTCACATTCTAAATAAATAAATAAAATCTTTTTTTAAAAAAGGGATATTCTTCATTCCCAGTCATTTAACCTGTTCCTCCTCTCAGCCTGCCCAGCTTCCCTTTGCACATTTCCACCTCCAGTCCACCAGAAAGTACTCTTGGTATCAACTCCCAACGAACTCCCGATCCATTCCCTTCTACACATCTCTATTGCCACTCCCTTCCCGGGGCACATCTTCTGCAGTCAATTCCGAAAAGATCTTCCCTTCACTCCTCCCCCTACTAACCATTCTCCCACAGAACTTCCATACGATTTTTTTAAATCTTCATGAGATAATAATATATATATATATATATATATATATATACTAGCCTCTGTCCCCAGTTCCCGACACAGAACCCCCAGAACCCTTGTAATTTCCAAAACCAGAAGAGCACTAGGAACATTTTTTGCTCTAATAACTTGTCTGTTCATGACCCCAGTTCATGTCACAGAGTTCCTAAATCCCTTGGAATTTCGAGGGTGATAGCAGGATCTTCTGTTCTAACAAGCTGACTCTTGGTAGGCTCCTGGATGGCAGCTGATCACCAGAGAGACTGTGGGTAGCCGCTGAGAATTTTCAGCCCTACTTCCCATTCTCCTGAGAGAGGAGACGGACTGGAAAAGGAGTTAATGATCAATTATGCCCACATGATGAAGCCTCCTTTAAAAATCCCAAAAGTAGGGGCACCTGGGTGGCTCAGTGGGTTAAAGCCTCTGCCTTCGGCTCAGGTCATGATCCCAGGGTCCTGGGATCGAGCCCTACATCGGGCTCTCTGCTTGGCAAGGAGCCTGCTTCCCTTCCTCTCTCTCTGCCTCCCTCTCTGCCTACTTGTGATCTCTGTCAAATAAATAAATAAAATCTTTAAAAAATAAAAAATAAAGATAAAAATCCCAAAAGTACAGAGTTTGAAGAATTTCTGGGTGGGTGAACACATGGAAGTGCAAGGAGACAGGAGCGTCCAGGGAGGGCACGGAAACTCCACGCCCCTTCCCACCTCCCTTGCCTCAGGCATCTCTTCCATCTGGAAGTTCCTCTGTACCCGTTATCATAACCTTCTATAAGTTTCCTGAGTTCTGTGAGCAGTTCTAGCAAATTAAGTGAACCCAGGGAGGGGATCATGGGAACCTCTGAATGATTTATAGTCAGTCTGTCTGTAACAACCTGGACTTGGCGACTGGCATGTGAAGGGGGGTGAGGGCAGTCTTGGGGGACTGAACCCTCTAACTGCGGATCGCACACTACCCCCAAGGAGATGGTATTAGAAATAAGTTGTGGGACACACTGCCGGTGTCACAGAGTTGCTCGGTGTAGAGAAAGCCCCACACATTGGGTGACCAGACGTGTCAGAACTGAAGTGTTCTATGGGACAGTAGAGACACAGAAGCAAAAGTGAGTTTTTCCAAAACCTGAATCAGACATTTCTGTCACCTGTAAGAGAATCTGAGCAAGCCTGACAAGAGAAGCCCAACGTCATCCAGCCCCAACCTACATTGCCACCAACTCACATGACTCCCACCTTGTTCACCACACTCAAGAACAATAGCCTTCTTTATCCTTCTCTGTTTCATCTCAGGGCTTCATAGGTGCTGTGCCCTTTGCCTGAAATCCTGAATACCTGGTTCGTTTCTCGCCATCCTTTAGGTCTCAGCTCAAGTGTCAGAGAAGCCTTCCCATTGCCCTAACGAAAGCAGCTGGCCCCCACAACTTGCTATCACATCCTCCTGGTCCCTTCATGTTTAAGATTATCTCATATATTTATTTGATATATCACCTCAATCTCAAACGAGATCCCTGCCACGTGAAACCTAGACTCTAGTAGGGTTACTAGAGTGGCAGGGATCTCGTTTGCCTTGTTCATTCCACAGCTTCCAGAATAGTGCCTGACATACCATAAGCCATCAAACGATGCTTGTGAGCTCATGCTAGACAAGTAAGAACCCTCCATATTTATAGGAAACCCAAATAAAATATTATTCAATCTACCTTGATAAGCCCCCCTAGTGTCTAATTCTTCAATACCAGAAAACTATTTCTGACAGTTGACCACAGTCCCTTAAGCTGCAATTTAAATTCTCAGTAAAGACAGTCTCTTTTCTACCTTCTAAAGTGCTCGCTTCGGCAGCACATATACTAAAGGCTGATTGAGTCTCCTTCCTTTAAGCCTCTCGTCTTCTGTTTCACGTTTTAATCTCTAATATATTCCCAGCTTTCCTCTCAGTTTCCACATACTTCAGGAAAGAGTCTAACCAAAAGTGATTAACAGGTTTGTGCATCACAGCATTCAGCCAGTTTAAAAACAACGTTGAATTCCTGGCTGCCATGAGTGCCAGACCTACTCTTATGATCCTGACAAAGAAATCAAACGTAATCACTTCAGGGGTGCCTGGCTGGCTCAGTCAGAAGAACATGTGACTCTTGGTCTTGGGGTCATGAGTTCGAGCCCCACTGGGTGTAGAGATAATTTAAATAAATAAATAAACTCCACCTCCCCCCCCTCCAAAAAATGTAATCCCTTCATATGTCATACCCCTGTTGTTTTTGCTTAATTTCCTTGCTGTGTATTCTGGCCTCCATTTAAACCACTTGCCATTTTCCTCACCTGGCCTTTTTTTAAGGCAATATACCACTAGATTCCTCAAAGCTGCCATATCTTTTTTTTTTCCCTTTCATTTTTTTCTGGGAGATTTATCTCATATGAGTTCTCAGTTTGTATAATAAAGTACTTAAGAGCAGGAAGCACCAAGGAAACCTGTACCTACAGACATACTCTTCAGTCCTATTTCCTCTACCCAGACAATGTGCTTACACTCTCATTTAGTGGATGCAGTGTTGAAGGGTTTCGAAGCAATCTCTTCTTCCACCCAGCCATCCCCACTGCTCATCAACGGCTCCTCTCGGCTTTCAATCTAGATTAAAGAAATCACACCCCTTCTCTCTGCCAAGGACCAGGATTACGCCACCTCCCTTCCCTCTCTCCTCCTCTTAACCCATTTTTGAAGAACAGGGAAAAAACTGAGACAATCTTTTCTGTGAGTGAAATGTAACAGTTGGAAAATCGAGAATTTGCTGAACTAAGACAATCTTTCCTATGAACCAAGTGTCACAACATTGCGAAACCGAGAACTTACTGAATGGTATCTTGAAGCTTTTTTTAAAAAATCAGTAATAAACATGCTACACAGAATGAGTTACCCAAAACCCCTCCAAGAATTCAAGTTAGTAAGTCAAAAATGGAAAAACACTAGAACTTCCAGAAATGTCGAAATTCTTTTCTGTCAAGCATCCGTAAACAGCCTTGAGGCTCCACCGTGTGTCCATATGTGCCACAGGGTTATTAGTGTGAAGTCAACAGGGAACAAACTTTTAAAACAACTGTATTTTAGTACTATTTAGTACTACACCTACCCTCACTTTTCATCCATTCATATTATAAAGAAACATGAAAAGTTTTTCCTACCTTAGCTGGAGGAACTTTTCCAGCGGCTGTGATCTGACCAGTAAAAAACCGTCCGAAATGATTTGCTGCTAGTACAACAGCTTTATAACTGAAAAAAAATAAATATTTTCATGAAATGAAAGATCTTAGACTCCTCTATTATCCTACCTTGCCAATTAAGTTTTCTTTAATGGTCAAAGAAAAGTCACTAACATTTTCTAGTACCTACTACCTGTCAAAAACCGTTCTCACTGTCGCATGAATACCTACTCCTTTAATCTCCACCACAATCCTGTAGAAAAGTACTGTTACTACCTTCATTTTATAGATGAGTAGACAGAGACACAGAGAGAGGTGGTGAATTAAAACAAAACTAAACAAAACAAAACAAAAAACACTTCCCTTGATCGCTAGTGGTTGGAAGCATGGGATGCTGAGACAAGAGTGCCCTCAACTCAGGTTCCAATTCTACCACTAACCAGGCTTTGTGACCTTGGATAAACTTCTGTAATTCTCTAATCCTTGGTTTCCTCGTCTATAGAGTGGGGACAAAAAAAAACATCGGTCTCTTGGTGTTGTTACAAGGACTAAATGAAATAATGCAGGTGAAGCTCTTAGCACAAAGCCCACCACAATAAATGCTTGGTAAATATTAGTGTTTCTGGCTAAAGAAATACTCTGTGCAAGAAAAACTAGTAAAATATATCAACTTTCCTTACTAGGATATTTTTAACATATTAGAGTAAGTTCATTTTCAGATCGTTTTATACCTTAAAGGTACTTCTGCACAGTCTTACTTGATAACATACATACAATTAAAATCACAGTGCAAGGGACGCCTGGGTGGCTCAGTTGGTTAAGCGGCTGCCTTCGGCTCAGGTCATGATCCCAGTGTCCTGGGATCGAGTCCCACATCGGGCTCCTTGCTTGGCGGGGAGCCTGCTTCTCCCTCTGCCTCTGCCTGCCACTCTGTCTGCCTGTGCTCGCTCATTCTCCCTCTCTCTCTCTCTCTGACAAATAAACAAATAAAATCTTTAAAAAAAAAAAATCACAGTGCAAGTGTATAATAAGATCTATTTGCTAGCTGACAATGAAACCTTTCCCTGATCCTATTTTTTATAAAATAATACTTGATAAGATAATGGATGCAAAAGTATAAAATGGTAACCACTATTACTTTAAGTTAAATGTTATTATAGCAAGTATATTATATTATACCTAATATAATAAAGTATATTATTATATATTTTAAGTTAAATATTATTATAGCAAGAAAATATAGAGATTACGTTGTTAGTTTTACTTCTGAATCCAAGTCATAGAAATTTTCAAAAAAGCAAACATAATAAAGATTCAAAGGCCACTCTAAGACACTGGAATATTTCAAAAGATTCAGTTGCTATGCTGAAAAAAATAACAAAAATGAGATGGAGCACACAGGAAACGTACAAGAAAACGCTGATGGGGGGGAAAGTGGTAACAGCTTGTCCTTTTTTTGATGAGAACAAAATAGCCCAGAAGAACATCAGTGAACTGGAAGGAGTGCGTCCTCACTGTAACACGGCTATGTGTGTGGGTTAGACAGAGATTTATCCATACTGTGTGGATAAGTATACCAGAAGATTCACCTGCAACTCTGCCCTTTGTATATATCAGATCAGGACATAAGAGTGATTCTTTACATGGTGCCCCATAAATCCCCAAGGTTCAAATTTCAGCCAGCTCTGGAGCCATTCTAGGAAGGGTAGAGAATAAACATGTTTCTGGACACCCCTCCATCCCTCAATTCAAGCAAGGCCACTCTGCTCTTCCTGGATTTGTTTATATCACCTCATAATATTTCATCTGCTCAAAAGATTCCATATTTAAAAACCACTGATCTAGAGCCTTTGAAACTCTAAAACTTTGAAACTTTGAAAACCTTTCACATATATGCATTTCACAAGACAAAAGCAACCACAGTCTTAAAAAATTACATTGTACATTTTCTACAGAAAAATTTTAGCCCCACGATACCTAATGTAACTTTTCTACAAACTAAATAATATGGCAAAAATTCTGTCCTTTGGTATATACTTTACATCACAAAAATCATCTTCCAAACCAACCATTTGCCATATTATAGTAATAACGAAATGTGTTTTTAATTTGTCCATTCTGTTTTCCACTTTTCTATAAAAAACGGACAGCTGAAACCCAAAGTAGAATCTATTTGCTCTATTGGCCTATTTGACACACTACATCTAAGATATAAAACCTAAGAAAAACTTCAGCTCACGTGTCAGGCCGTAAAAAGCTTTATTCAAGTTAGTCTCGCTTTCAAGCATTGTTTATTTAACCATCTTCATCTGTTGGTGCCTCATTCATATTAGCAAATTGTCACTACCAATGGTTTTCATGCTTAAAACCTAATTCAACTAGTCTCTTAGAGGAGGTGATTTCAGAAGTATCACCTGTTTCCAGATTTTTCCCACTCTCTAGCAAAGTCAGCAATAGGCTACACTCATACAGCTACTCCCATCCCTCCCCAGGGCAGGCACAATTCCTCAGTCTGAGCCACATTCCTCCGAGGAGAAAGTGCCTTAGTCTCCTCTCTACCCAGCACTCCAGCCAGTACCTGGGGAAGATGCGAGTGGCAGGCAAAGATAAGAGGACATAGTTAGCCCTCAGTTAGCAATATGGGTTTTGACACCAGATGAAACTTCCTCAAGTCCAGACATTTTCCCTATTCATTAAATAGTTTATGAATTTACCTAAGTAAAACCTAATTAAAATGGCAAACACTAATACGTATACATTAGGTTGAACCATATGAAACTGCCAAAATCCAACCATTTTTTACCTATAAAAATGGCCATTTATATCAACTAAACTTACTGTGGTAATCATTTCACAATATACTGATATATCAAATCATTATGTTTATCCCTTAAACTTATACAAGGTTATAAGTCAATCATCTCTCAATAAAACTTGAAAAAAAATAGCCATCTCAATATATCATGTATCACAACATTTCACAAAAAATAGGCATTTCACATATCCACACATATGTAGAAGAGAGTCTATTCCTCATACAAATAATTTCATAATCATTTGCTCAGTGCAAGGAAATAAGGCTTCTACCTATGAAGACTAAAAAAGGGTGTAGAGCAGACTATAACATGAAGAGTCATTTCCTATAACTGTGAAAAAATAAAATAAGCCTTAAAAATAAGCAAACTTTCAAAAAGCTGCGATCTCCAACAATTATTACAGGTAAGATCCCTTTAAGAGAGAAGAGCAACAATGAGCATGTTTCTAGAGCACCACTGTACTTTTGTTCAACTGAAATGGAAAAGAATCAACATACCCAGCAATGTTGGCCATGGAGCTTAGCGCGTCATATCCCTGAGCAATTGTGACTCTTGGAACCTGGTCCATTGCCAAAACTGTAGTTTTTCTTTTAGAAAGTTTATTTAGCAAGTCTGGATTTTGGGCTGGGTAAATAAAGCTAATCAGTGTTCCCGATGTCTTTAAAAGGTCAGCTTCATGAACACCTAACGCTGGGTTAACCATGGGGGCTCGTACCTGAGGGAAAAAAGTCACGTCGCTGATTAAAAACGTAAAATTCTTTATCATATTTTTAAGTAACTAGGACAATGTAAATAATATGCCATAATTGAAATAACACTCCGGAAGTAATCTTTCAGCAATAAATTTCTGATTAAATTCCTAAACAAGGTAAGGAACACAAAGATCTTTGCCATCTGTCCTCTGATTGATGACCTATGAACTGGTCTGAGTACAGAGCATACTATTTTTCTGGTAAGATTAAGAGATATTAGAAAAAATGGACAGGGAGTTTTTGTTGTATGTTCTTCGATTCTTGCAAATTTTGGCAAGCACGAACATTTGCAGTGGCAAGAAGTTAAGAACAGTATAACCTAAACTCTCCACTGTCATACCTATAGATTTAAGTCACCTTAAAATTCCAGGAGAATATTTATGGATGAACACTATTCAAACTAGTAGCCTTGCTGAACTGCGCTTAAGCAAAAAGCAACTCTGTTCTGGGAAGAAGTATCAAATAAGTCAATGAACATACACAACATATGTTAGGAAGTTTCAAATGTCCATGTTCTAAAACCACATTTTTTTAAATTCCACCTAAAAAGATTTTTTAAATGTGGCTTTTCTTTTGTTGTTGGTTTTTTGTTTGTTTGTTTGTTTGTTTTAATTTCTTATAGCCATTTTCAGGGACCTTAATGACTTCAATGCCTTTAAGGCTCATAACAGGGCTTTACTATCTCCAGCTTTTCCTAAGTTCCTGCAGACATTCAGGCAAGCCAATTCATCGGCTGGCTTTTAAAATGTGCTTTATATCCAAGTTTAAAAATCAGTCTCCAATTAACATGTACCCTTTTGTGAGCTCTCATTTCTTAGGCAAGTAAGCCCAGAAAGCAACAGCTCGGGGAATTACACTTTAAAAGGAAACAGAAACACAGACACTGGGGCAATACTTTCATTCCACAGCATTTCATCTCAATTTACCTAAGAGACACCTTTATTGGTTACTCCCATGTCAGTTGCTGCTCTAGTGATGCATATGATTTTAATTAATTAATTAAGGTTCTGGACTTTAATTAAGACTCTCTAGCAAGGTCTATTTTCCCTCAGTGAGAATCTATAATACAGATTTAATAAAAGTTACAGGACAATTTTGCATTAATGCTACTGGCCCCTATCAAATGCTCAGCTGAAACAGTTGGCATCTGAGTGATTTAAGTCAATAGAATGTTTCCCTGAATGTGCTTTTTGGATCACTAGTTCCTCAAGATAGTAACAGGCTTGATTAAAAAAAAATAGTTCCCAAAGCCAAGTAGTTTATTAATGCAAGCATAGAGTTATATAAGTTTCTATATTATAGGATTTCTCAATGCTTTTAACATGGTCCTACACACTGAGTCTCTAATAAGAACACAAAACATTTCCAAAACTTATGTGTATCCCACCAACCCTTTACTGTGGGATGTCTCAAAAGTTTTTGATCCCTAGGGCAGATATTGGAATGGATTATACTTGCTTTTCTATCTAAGCTCTTTTAATATACTAAGTTATATCACCAAGCATCTGCACACCTAAACATTCCAAAAGCTTTAGTTGAATTGCTACTTACCTAACCATATATTTTACTATTAACATCCATAGCAAAAAATTTTGTCTTCTGCAAAAATCACTAAGACTCTACCCAAGTTATTCAGCAGAGATTATGAAAAAAATTATGTGATTGATTCATCTTAGAAATTAACACACACACACACACACACACACACACACACAGAGCTCGTGTTTCCTGAAAAAGTAAGGACCTTCTTTCAACTTAATGATCATGCTTCTACGATCCCTATTTTCCTCCTTGTCTTGGTTGCAAAAGGCTTAGGATTTAAGTTAATGTTCCTCTCTAGTAATTATCACTGCTAGACTTGTGATGCAATCTCTTCCTTTCTCTATATGAATTTTTACTTTAGATTTTACATCTAAAGTTCTTCAGCACAGAGATTCTATTGTATATTAAAACCTTTTATTAAAGTAGGTATGGCTACTCTCCACTCAGCCCCATGTTGCTTTATCCAGGGCAGCGCTGCCCTCTCTAGAAATAGCATTTATGTCAATTACCTCACCGTTCCCTTCTATGTATCAGAAGATCACTGTACATTCAGTCCCAGGAGGAATTCCATGCCTTTTTTCTATTCCAGTAGCAGTTAAATACCTGTAGGTATTTTAGATATATATGAACCAGGAAGTGCAAATTCTCCCCAGCTAAAAAGAAGGAATTTCCACACGACAAATGTAAAAAGGAAGATCACTTTCTCCCCTCATGGTTAACCATGGATCACATTGCCTGATAAAAGTTCTACTGGAATATGAAGAATATTCACAACATGCAAGCATTTCTCTGAGAAAAGGCATTGTTTGAAAATATGAAGAGACATAGCAATAGAGTAATATAATTTTCTTATGAAAAGTTTTTTAAGTCAGCATGCAATAAATGAGGGGGGAAAAGAATAATTACTTTGACCACCAAATCAGAAGCCAGCACTTCCTTCACCCCTTGGATCTGGGCACCTGCTGCTCTGTAGTGATCATCAGAAAACTTGGAAGCTTCACCAGCACCTGATTCCACGACAACACTAAAGCCCTGCTTGACCAAGGCCTGAACACCAGCAGGAGACAAGGCCACCCGCTTCTCATTTTGGAAAATCTCTTTGGGGACGCCAACAGTCAGTTGTTTATATGGAATTCCTACAAAGAAAAAAAAAAGTAAAAAAACAACATAAAAACAAAAATAGGCAGTTTGTTCAAAATATACTACACATACAAGTTACAGCTCAACATAATGTTCCCACTTTATAATGATGCTGAGTTTTTTGATCAATGATGGGAAGTATTTATGTCCGCTCTCCAGAAAATTCCCAAATATTTCATTTAGCCAAATGGCTCTCTTCAAGGCGCATGATTAGATTAGTTTAGCCTGGGGGCGGGGGGGTGCTGTGAAAAATCAATCAACAGGCAAATTCCACTCTTCAAACTACCCCTCTGGGATTTATGGTCTCCTTGTCCTTACCTTTAAGGAAGACAGAAGTAATTTGCTGTTTTGAAGAACTACCCTATACTAGACATTTTGGTGGCCTGCCACACTCAAGAGTTTCCTTCCTGGCAATTTGACCACAAGAAATTCCTCATAGATTTCCAAGGTTGTATCCTGAGACCCTACATTCTTGATCACAGCTGATCAGACCAGGGATCCACAGCTGGGTCAAAGATAACAGTCTACAGGCCAGACGCCTCTGATGTGACTTACACAGGAACTGCCCAAGGACACTCTATGTTGGCCAGTGATGATCCAATCCATTCAGGTTCTTTCTCAGGGAGTCTGAGAGCCACAGAAAAGGACAGAGGGAGTAAATGGTACAGAAGCTATTTGTAAGCAGTCATGAGGTAATCAAAGGGAAGTATACAGCAACAGCAGTAGAAACATCAGGAGTGGCGAGACAAAGAGGAAAGATGAGCCATAGCTATGAAATCCAGAAGAACATTCTGCTTTTCCAAGAAGTATATGAATGGTTTCCTGGGCTTCTGTACATCCCAAGAACACATACAATAAACCCTCATCACAAAATATATCCTAATGGGATCCTGTTCCTTGCAAACCAAAAGAGCCTGTATGATATATGTAAAGTATTTATAGATGGTTCTGAACAGCTTTAGCTAAAGTAGATTAGTTTCTTCTGTTGTTTTACTCAACATGCAGGCCTAAATAGATTTTTTTTTAAATAAAGATCTGCTTCTGTATGTTTTACTAAAGCTTGAGAAATCTACTCTAACAACTTAAACTCTAAACATACATAATAAAAAAATTATCTCCACAGAATAACAATAATCATTAAGTGAGGCCTTAGAGACATGAAGTCAACCTAAAAATACCTTCACTTGATCACAGTCTTAGACCCCATACTCCATAAGCAGTAATAACCGATAGTAAGCCAAAGGCAAAAATACCGTGAATCTTACCCTCTACTTGAAGAAGAGGGAGGAAAATAATAGAAAGCTGGAAACTATTTTGGATTGATGTGCAAAGTTAAATCACATTTGGAGTTTACTTATCTGACAACCTCAGATCACCTTGTCCCTATATACCATAAGTCAAGGAAGCTACCAAAGACAAAGGAAAACTTAGGAGCCAACTTGAAAGGGCATCCACTTGGCCAAATAGGAAGCAAGCTGAGCAGGAAAGAGAATAATTAATTGCAGTGTAATAAAACACATCCAAGTGAGTTAGTCATGATACTCAAAAAACAAGTATTTTTTAAAAGTTTCGCTGGCCAACTTCAGCAGATGTGTAGAAAGCAGAGTAACGGTCTCCCAAAGACAGCCACAATCTAATCCTCAGAACCTGTGGATATGTTAGGATACACACCAAAGGAGAATCAGGGTAGCAGATGGAACTAAGGTTGCTAATCAAGCGGCCCTGAAACAAGGAGATTATCCTGGATTATCTGGGTAGGCCCGATGCACTCACAAGGGTCCTTAACTGTGGAAAAAGAAGGCAGAACAGTCAGAGTCAAACAGCAATTTGAAGATGCTATGGAAGTGGGGGCCACAAGCCAAAGAATGCAAGCAGCTTCCAAAAGCTGGACAAGGTAAGGAAAAAGACCTCCCCCTAAAGCCTCCAAAAGGAATACAGCCCCACCAACACCTTGATATAAACCTAGTGAGAGCCATTCTAGACTTTGGCTTCCAGGAGTGCAAGACAATACATTTGTGTCATATGAAGCCAGTATATTTGTGATCACTTGTTACAGCAGAAATAGACAACTAATACTTAAGGGTACCAAGACACTATTACCAAAACTAGTAAATAATGGGACAGAATCCAACATTTATCCCACCTCACCACTGCAACCTCAGGGTAACTAAATAATAAAGGGAAAGTTTTTCTTACAGAAAAACTCTAGCTATAAATGGAGATAAAATGATAGTGTATCACCATTTTAAAACCCCCCATGAAACCATGGATTTAGTTAATGATCATTAAATAGCTGTATAGCCTTTGAATGAAACACTGATGGGAACTTCCTAATAGATGGATACCAACAACATCAAAACTCACTGATTAATCTTCTTGATGTAATGCAATAGATCGTACACAGTATCACCTATGAAGCATTCTTGCCCAAAAAAAGCAAACCTGAGTCTGATCAAACTTCTAGATATAGCCAAATAGCACAGAAAATGCAAGGGACAGAGGAACTGGATAAATAAGACCAAGGGAATTCAGTCAGCTAAATCTAGAATGTGAAATTCTGCTGGGCCAACAATGATATTCTTCAACAAATAAATTAAAAGGAGGAAAAGGGAAGCACAGAGAACAAAAGAAGAGATGTAGCAAGCAAATACAACACATGGACCTTGTTTGGATCATTATTTGGGTAGGGCAACTGTTAAAAAAAATGGAAAAAAATATGAATACTAACTGGGTTACTGTCCATGCTTTTCAATGTGGTAATGAAATTGTGGTGTTATATATTTTAGATAGAATCCTTATCTTTTAGATACAAAAAGAAATTATCTAGGAAATAGTCAGGAGCCAGAAATTGAATTAAAAAGTCTCCTGCAGAGTCACTATAGAGATCTTGATGTCCAGCCGTTATTCACAAGGACAATTCTCACATCCTCAATGCAGTTACTTACTTTTATCTTATACACAGTTTTCTCACACTTGGATCACTGGGCTTTCTAGAACACCTAAAATAAAATAAAAATCTGAACATAAAATTGAGGACTCGCGGGGTCAGGTACCTGGCCAAGAGTCACTTGCCATGTGAGAACAAAAGAGGCAGTGAATTCTGTGATAGACAGACCTAAGAACTCAAAAAGCACAGCAGTGTTGGGATCCCAAATGCAAAGAGCCCTACAAACTTAAAAAGAAGGGCATTATTCTATGTGGCAAAGACTTTAGGTTATCCCACCCCCCAAATATCCATCCTGTTCTTCCACCTCAGCTAAAGAATGCCAATTTTAGTGGAATATGTCGCCATCTAGAAGAAAGGACCTCTTTTATGTCCAAGTCTCCCTTACAACCACATAATGGCCACCTATCTGAGTTTTGGCCAATGAGGTATAGACAGAGTCCTAGGAGGGCCTTTGTGCAAACTGCATTAAGGGATCTCACTCAGCTTAGAAAGCCCTTATTTAGCTTCAGCTCCTTTTGGCCTGCACACTAGAACAGCAGCGTGGGGATCCTAGCAGGGAAGGCCTTGTAGGCTACTGAAAGACTTCAGCTCTTAACTCTGCGTGGGCTAGGACACTGGCAAATTTTGAATAGAAAAGTACATGATCTTTCATTTTTAAAAGATGATGCTGTTGTGTAGAGAACAGACTGTAGTGGGAGCAGAGGCAGAAAGCATAGAGAGCATTTAGAAGCCTAGTACAGTAGTCCCAGTGACACATGATGGTGCCATGGAACAGGACGATAACAGCAGTGATGGTGAGAACAGACTCCAGATACAAGGTAGAGCTGACCCATACCTACTGTGAAGATCTAGGATGACCCCAAAGTTTCTGAACTGAGCAAATGAAATGAAGTTGCCATTCACTAAACTAAAAAGCACTACTTCAGATTAATTCATATACTTAGTTGCTAATTCTTTTTTTTTTTAAGATTTTATTTATTTATCTGACAGACAGAGATCACAAGTAGGCAGAGAGGCAGGCAAAGAGAGGAGGAAGTGGGTTCCCTGCGAGCAGAGAGCCTGATATGGGGCTCAATCCTAGGACCCTGAAATCATGACCTAAGCCGAAGGCAGAGACTTTAACCCACTGAGCCACCCAGGTGCCCCTACTTAGTTGCTAATTCTTGAGCAGAGATGAGCCATGTATGTTACAATTCCTCAGTACTGACAAGGAAAGAGAAGAGCTGCTGGGAGAAATGGTTACGCTGAGCAAGAGCTTCCCGGATACAACTCAACTGGTTTATTGTTCCTCTTTTTCTATTTTCTTTTCTTTTCTATTAGCACTGATGATCAGTAACTTCTATACATGGAAAATATTAAAAAGCACTCCTTAGGCTTTTTTTAATGCAAAATAATGAGTCACAAACACCAGGCTATCACATTGCATGTTTTTCCTTTTATCAATCATCAGAAGATCTATTAGCTTCTACAACTTGAAGGTTTGATTTACATAAATTGACGTGAGACTTTACCTGGTTTTCCAGATTTACACCACAGTGCCTGATGCGTATGAAATGTTCGTAAAAAATCCTTCTTCCCAGGTATAACCTTACAGGACCCCAAATTGCTAAGTAACGGACATGAACAGCCAGTCACCACGGTTTTCAGTAGACTCGCCATGTTCATATGAGCTCCCAACTTTCTGGATGCCAAATTTCCTTGACGGTAAAATATTGAAAGGAAAGAAAATAAAGCATTTATGTGCTAAGAAAAACATACTTTGTCATTTGAACATCAAAAACATTTTAAAAAATACTAATTCAAAGAGCTTGGAATATAAAAGTTGTGTGTGGGCACCTAAGATGAATTTATTTGCCCAGTCCTTTACTTACAGAAGATGCTTCAAAAGTTTGTTTCCAACTCAGATATTTAAAACTTCGAATTCATTTTCCCACTTAAATTGTGGTTCTAAACCCATTATTCAATTCTAAGCCTCAATCACCTAAGTCTAATTGATCCCTAATGTAGCTGGAAAGCTAAAAAAGAAAATTGCTAGAGTTCAGTCACATCTTACGGGCAAGTTACCTTCTAAGTCCGCGTGTACAGCCAAAATTACACAGTTACCCTTGAATTTCCCTTAAATTGTCTATAATACTGTATAATAGCAACCTACTTAGCCACCATGTTGAACAGAAAACACTGGCAACCTAGTCAGTACAGCAAGATGCTTATCCTGTAAGACCCCCTGAATTGAGATAAGTGAACATGAGATGCATGTTTGCCAAGTGCACATCTTAAGAAAATTAAACATGGGGCACTTCGGTGGCTCAGTGGGTTAAGCCTCTGCCTTCGGCCCAGTTCATGATCTCAAGGTCCTGGGATAGAGCCCCGCATCGGGTTCACTGCTCAGCGGGGAGCTTGCTTCCCCCCTCTCTGCCTGCCTCCACCCGCACTCTCTCACTCTCTCTCTCTCTCTCTCTCTCTGTCAAATAAATAAATAAAATCACCCCCCCAAAAAAGAAAATTAAACATGTGTGGAATATGACTCCAATTTTTAAAAAGAAAGGAAAATGCCATTATCACATAAGTTTGTGCTTGTAGGTATGGGTGCCATTAGGAACTCTTCCATCCGTGGTCCTCACAAGTGGCCACTCTTTACCAGCTCTAACGGGGCTGGATGACCTAAGCTTCAGTGGTTCCCTCCACTGCTCTCCATGGCAGATCCCCAGGGGTACATGGAAGATACCGCCACCATTCCTCGATTCCCAATGTTCCCCCAACCTTCTTTTCTTTCCTTCAAAATCAGGAAAAAGTGGAAGATCTGGAACCCTATCAGTCAAGCTCAGCTAACTCCACCAACTACTTTAAGTTCTGCACCATCATGTGGGCCTTCAAGGGGCCCAGGACCCAGTCCCAGAAGACTCCATAAGCATTCTTCCAGCGTCCAGAGGAAAAAGGGTCTAGCTCCCTCAGAACTACTGCTACAACTCTCTAAAGCAACTTCTTACAAATACCAGAAAGCCATAGTGGGAATGGAAATCCTTAATCCAGATGGTGCTTATTCTTAAAATGCCCTTTAATTCAACAAACACATATAGAGAGCTGAGTCAGAGGCACAGCCGTTAGAAGCATCTGTAAAATCAAACTGGAATAGGTCATACATTTTGAGATAAGAAAAGTCAACAAGTAATAACACTACAAAGCAGAGTAAGGCAAGTCCAAAGTTCTTTGAGGCATCAAAGGAGATTATGCATTCCTACAGGTCTCAGAAAAAAAAAAAAGAAATACATTTAAGATGGAGAGCGTAATACAAAAAAAAAGTAAGGAAGGGGAAGTGTGAAAGATTGGTTCAGGCAATCAGAAATGTATATGAATAATGCTTTGCCCTTGAATAGGTTTTATATTTTCAGTGTTTTCCACATGTCATTTCATTTCAATCCCAAGCATTCCTGAGTCCCATAAATATTCTCCTTATTTATTCATGGGTCACTTGTAGGGTTAGTCATGGCTGAGAATGGAGAGCAATCCAGCCCAACATTCAAAACATTCAGTGAATCTATGCCAAGAACCAAGGGAGATACAAAGATATATAAAAGATACAGATATAAAAAATTCTTGCCTTGAGGGAGATTTGTCCTACCATTACCAATGACCTAGTCTTATTCCAATCTCCCCACTTACCCTAGTTTCTTTTCTTGGATCATCCCACCTCCCCAACAACCACCGTTCTCATGGGGCTGATGAGGTTTACCCAGACCCACTGCCACTCACTCCCTGCTTGCCCTAATCTCCCTGCACCTCAGTCTGCTCATCTCTAAAACATAGGAAAGCTCACTTATAAGACCCCCATTAGGCTCTAAAACTTGTGATGAGATTTTACAATGCCTTAAAGAGGAAGTCCTATTTCATGGAATCTGGAAAAAACTGCCCTGCCTACTTGGAAAATGGGAATTTGATGTTGAACAGATCCCTGGCATCAGACATCAGTTAAGGACAAGGCCTTCAGAGGCCAATCTCACCAAAAAATTCCACTTAATCAAGTTATGAACGTTACCAGACAGCGATCAGAAAGCAGTTTATTGACAGGAACGGTTCCTACCACTAAGCCTAAATCAAATACAAATGACCCTGAAAGATATTCAGAGAATATCTGAGACTGTGTTATCACAGAAAGGTACTTGTTTCCATCAAACATGGAATACTAGCTTCATTGTCACATTTACCCCTCTCTTCATTTAAAAAGCTCTCTTCTATTTTATTATCCATGTGCTTCTGTGACTTTGAAGAGATGGGGGAAAGCTTTCTAACTTAAAATTGAAAAAAAAAATTAGTATATCATCCGTGCAGCAGTGTAATGTAAGTGATTTGGACAACTATCTTTCCTAATAGGCACTAAAATTCTTGAGGGCAGAGGCAGCCTACAGCCTAACAAGGTGACCTGTGGGTTGTAAGCCCTCATTCTGCAATTTATTAGCTGTGTTCTTAGCAAGTCAGTCAATTAACTCCTCTGAACCTGATATCCTTACCTTTAACATGATAATGACAGCACCGCCCTCTTTGGGTTGTGAAGATTAAAAAGACACAGTTATTTTAATTGCTATTATTATTCACTTTGGTATTTTAACTGGCCCAGAGCTTTGCACAAAGTAGGAAAACAGCAAGTGTTTTTTTGACTGAATGAATGAATAACTAGGGCTAGGTAACCTGAAACCTAGGTATCTAGGGAACACATTCTACAGTTTCAGGAAATTTCCTTTGAAAATGAAATGCTGTGTATCCTTGTGGAAAACTGATTCCATCAGCAAAGGTAAAAAGCCTGAGCACACTTGCCGATAAGAAAGTAATCCTAAACTGTACATTTAATAAAGAATGTTTTTAAATAGCCAGGTTTGTGAATAAAAGGGTGCGATGGAGAAAAGGGGGGCACTTTAAATAAAAGCATGCAAGGCCCATCCAAACGGAGTCTGTCCCACAAGACTCCTTACAAGGCGATCTTTTTACGACCGCCCTGCACCACAGGGCGAATAAAGGACGCCTGCAACCGTAAACTAGTCACGCTTTTAAATCGAAGCATACCAACCAAGGACACTATACCCTACAGAAGCTTAGACTGGCAGGCAGTGTGACCTCGCCCAAACCCACCGGTACCGCCCCTCTCCTTCGGCCACTAAACTGCCGCGCGGCTGGCAACAGCACCGGACCGCTATTTATAACCTTCCCCCCGAGCCGATTGGCCGAGGCCGAATAATAGGCATTCCGCCTCCAGGGTTCGAATCAGCCCGGCCCCCATCGTTGTCTCCTCGCGGTGGCCAACCCCGAGCCCCACTCTGCCCCGCTGAAGTTAGCCCGGACCACCATGAGCCCGCACAGACAGGCTCACTCACAACTTTCGCTCGCCTAGGTCTCCAGCCGATCGCCGACCCCGAATTCCCTCAAGGTTCTAGCACGATTTCGGGGCGTCCAGCTGCCACTTCCCTAGGTGCACCCTCTACCAAAAGTCCTCTATGACCTCCCCTCCTCCTCCCATCTTGCGGGCAGAAATGACACCGCACGACTCCCGCTGCCCCCGCAAAGCTCCAAGATCTGCACCTGCACAGCTGCCAGTCCCCTGACCCCTGAGAGTACCCAGTTTCCCAACCACCCGGCCACTCCTTTCCACGTCGCCCCAGCAAGAGACAGGAAAGAGGGCCCTCGAAGCGCGGTTCTCCTTCCGGACCCAAGCCTCTTGCCTGCGGGCGCCGCGGGGCACCCCGCACCCGGGTCACTGCCGGCCCCGCCCCCTTCTGCTCCTTGACAGGTCTCCACAGCGGGGGCCCGGACCGTCCCCGCGACCCCGCGGCCCCTCCCCAGCTGCGCCCCAATCCCGCGCCTGGGCTGCCTGCGCCGCGCGGCTCACCTTGGCTGGGAGGCCAGGCGGCCGTGGGCGGCACGCGGCGGGGGACGCCGCGCTGGCAGACCCGGGTTCGGGCCCCACGGCTCTGCGCCTCCAACCCGGAAGAACAGCCCCAACCCCGCGGCGGCGGAGGCCACGTGACGGCGGCGCACCCCACCCTACCCCCTCTAGCGCCCCCTCCCCCGCCCCGCGCCCCCTCCCCACCCCGCCCCTCAGCCCGCTCGGCCCGGGTGCCTGGCTCCCTCGCTCCCGACGAGAACACGACCTCGCCGAACGCCCCCTGGGAGCTCAAAGCTAGTTACCCCAAGGGGCCCTTCACTCCTCGGTAGCAGCCAAAACCTCTTTGTCTCGGGCTCGACCCGCGGCCCCCTGCCCCGCCTCCGCTCTTTTCCTCGGCGCGTCCTTGTCAATCAAACCTGGAGCCCTGCGCGGGCGCTGAAGTTTGCAGCGCTACATTTGTAACTGGAGAACCAGCTGCAAGTGTGATTTCCTCTCCAGCGTCCCACCAGAGCAAAAAGAGATAATATAACTCCACTTTTGGTACCTTCCCTCTAGCCGTCTAGGAAAAAGTCAGAACTTCTGTAACAGAAGTGGACCAAAAGGCAAGTGGGAGGAGATCACGGGGTAGTGAAGGGCGGGAAGGAGGGCGCTGTTTTGCATTCTGCGGGAGAGGTGGAGTTAAATTCCTCGGAAACGATGTCAAGGCCCAAAAATTAACACACATCTACGTATTCTTCTTCCCACGGCGGGTCCAGAGAAAGCCGTGTGCTGCTGGTAGTATTAATATCCGGCAGCTAGAGATGGACATGAAGTGGCTGGACATGGCCTGGGTTGATGGCACCAAAACTATTAAAAGACCCCAAAACATAAGGACCTGCCTGTCCTCTCCACATAGCTCTGTTAGTCTGCAGGTGCCTTCTGATTAAAAGTGAGAAGGATCAAATACATAAAATGGTTCACTTAGCCAAAGCTCAATCATCAAGAAATGTCAGCATGATCACTGCTTTTTACTTTAAGTGAAATATTTAAGATAGGCAAAACAGAGATATTCCTTAAAAAAGAAACTTCAGAGAAACCCTTCCTTTAATAACATCTCTTACACTGCAGTCTGCCTTCAGCCCTAGGTCACCAGCGGATCCCAGAGTGCCCAGATGGAGCGAGCTGAGCAGGGAGCCTGCTTCTCCCTCTGCCTGCAGCTCCCCCAGCTTGTGCTTGCTCCCTCCCTCCCTCTCTCTGACAAATATATTTTAAAATAAAGGATGTCCATCTCGTGCTTTTAATCAGCATAAAAGGTCATTCAACTAACGAACTTCTACTGACATCCAGAGGATGTCAAGGAAAAACACTGCCCTTCTCAAAGAGTTCACAGATGGGAAAGGACACAAGCCTCGTATTTTAGAAAATATAAGGGCGGTGGACGGCTGCTAGGTTCAGTCAGTTAAGCATAGGACTCTTGATTTGGGCTCCTCATGCTCTCATGGGTCCTGAAAATGAGTCTGGCATCTGCTCCAGGCTCCACGGGGAGTCTCTTTGAGAATCTCTTTCTTCCTCTGCCCCTCCCCCACTCTTGTGTTCTCTTTCTCATCCTCTTAACAAATCTTTTTTAAGATTTTATTTATTTAGGGGCGCCTGGTGGCTCAATGGGTTAAAGCCTCTGCCTTCGGCTCAGGTCATGATCCCAGGGTTCTGGGATCCAGCCCCGCATCCGGCTCTCTGCTCAGTGGGGAGCCTGCTTCCTCCTCTCTCTCTGCCTGCTTGTGATCTGTCAGATAAATAAATAAAATATTTTAAAATAAAAAATTAAAAAAATAAAAATAAAAGATTTTACTTATTTAGTTGACAGAAACACAGCTAGAGAGGGAACACAAGCAAGGAGAGTGGGAGACAGAGAAGCAGGCTCCCTCCCAACAGGGAGCCCGATGTGTGACTCCATTCCAGGCCCTGGGATGTGACCCGAGCCCATGGCAGATGCTTAAGGACTGAGCCACCCAGGTGCCCCTCTAATCCTCTTAATAACTTTTTTTAAAGATTTTATTTATTTGTTTGGAAAGAGAGAGATCACAAGTAGGCAGAGAGGCAGGCAGAAAGAGAGGAGGAAGCAGGCTCCCTGCTGAGCAGAGAGCTGGATGCGGGGCTCGATCTCAGGACCCTGGGATCATGACCTGAGCAGAAGGCAGAGGCTTAACCCACTGAGCCACCCAGGAGCCCCCTCTTAATAAATTTAAAAAATAATAATAAAAATAAAAGCTTTGAGTACCTGGGTAGCTCAGTCAGTTAAGTCTGCGACTCTTGATTTCCCATCTGGTCATGATCTCAGGGTCATGATATCAAGCCCTGAGTGATGCTCCATGTTCAGTGCGGAGTCGGCTTGGGTTTCTCTCTACCCCTCCGTCTGCCCCTCCCCTCCACTTTCTCTCTCTCTCTCTTGAATAAACAAATTTTTAAAAATAATAAAAAATAAAAAGTGTAATGAACCATGATAAATGTAACCATAGAAAAAGGTTCAAGATACGGCAGTTTCAATGAGGCAGAAGTAATTGGTAAGGATTAAGACTAAGCCTCTTTCATGATATATGTAAGTCAGATCATTATGCTGTACTCCTCAAACGTATACAGCGCTACATGTTAGTTATATCTCAATCAAACTGGGGAAAACAAATACTCATTTTAAAACACTGGGGGCCAATATTTGTTGTTTTTCTCTTTCAAGGCTTAAAAATCAGTGGTTCCAAAAAAAAGAAAAAAAAGTCAGTGGTTCCCAGCTGGGGACACTTTTATCCCACTGTGTTTGGAGACATTTGTCATCACACTGCAGAGGGAAGGCATCTAATGGGTAGAGACCAGGGATGCTGCTAACCAGTCAACATTACACAGGACAGCTCCCTACGACAAAGAATTATCCGGTCCCAAACACCAACAGTGCTAAGACTGAGAAATCCTGGCTCAAATGAATGCTTAATGGGTTATTTAATTTCATCTTCTTATTTCACATCAGAACAGATTCAAAGATGACATACCATTTTTCACTTTTTCTGTTAAACAGTAAGTATATGATAATTTTTAAAATTCATTCTTCTCATCTGTCGAACATAGCTTGGTGCCACTGCTCCAGATGAAAACATTTGTCATTTGGAAGGTTCCGTTTTAGGCCCTACTCTCCTACATAGCAATTACAAAATATTCATAGCAATCTCCAAAGAAAATTGGATTAAGTGCCAAAAGTTTGTAAGTTAGTTGCTTCTGAATCTTAGAAAATATCTTGTATAAAATTTTTGCAAAAATGTTATATTCCCTCTTTGTTTTTGTGAGGACTTTGTCCACTTTGGTATCTGCTGCTTCTTCCCAGCTTTCTCTGCCCCCAATCCCCATTTAGAAAAGTACCATCCCTCTCAGGATGCTAGGGTGGTTCAGTCGGTTAAGTGGCGGACTCTTGATTTTGGCTCAGGTCATGATTTCAGAGTCTTGGGATTGAGCCCCATGTCAGGCTCCCTCCTCAGAGGGGAGTCTGCTTCTATCCCTCCCCAGCTGCCCCTCCCCCACTTGTTTTCTCTCTCTCTCTCTTTCAAATAAATAAATCTTTGAAAAAAAAGAAAGAAAAGTATCTCTCACATATATGTAAATTTTCATTGCGGAATTACAGATTGGCTATGATTTGGATAATTAATAATTAATTTAAGCAAATAAATAAAAACTTAAATAAAAATACTTGATAATTTAAATTTGGATGATCCAATTTTATTTTTTTTTAAGATTTCATTTTTATGTAATCTCCACACCCAACATGGGGCTCAAACCTAATCCCAAGATCAAGAGTCCCACACTCTACTGACCGAGCCAGCCAGGTGCCCCTGGATAGATCCAATTTTAAACACATCCAAATTTAAGCCCTCTGAAATTTAGGAGAGTTTGTACCCACAAATGCTTAAAGACAGTATTTACTATTTAGAGTCCTAATCTATTAAAAGAAAAAAAGATTAAATCTTTAGAAGAGTATAACACACCATTAGGTTCTGCTTGGATCCTCAACACAGAGAGGTGCCTTACAGCCAAAAATCAAAATGTAGACTGAGCCTGAGAAGATATGAGATCAAACACTGAATCCTAGGGGTGCCTGGGTGGCTCAATTGGTTAAGCATCTGCCTTCCGCTCAGTTCCTGATCTCAGAGTCCTGGGGTGGAGCCCCACATTAGGCTCCCTGCTCAGCAGGGAGCCTGCTTCTCCCTCTCCCTCTGCCAGCTGCTCCCCCTGCTTATGCGCGCGCGCTCTCTCTCTCTCTCACTCTTTCTGTCAAATAAATAAATAAATAAATAAAATCTTAAAATTAAAAAAAAAAAAACACCTAAATCCTAAAGAGAACATGTTCTCAAAACCCTGCATCCAAAAACAAAACAAAACAAAACAAAACAAAAAAACAAACCCTGCATCCAGTTAAAACCAAGCCAGAGACAGGTCAATTAAATGCGTTTTTATTATGATTATTATGTTAAACAGTTATCAGTAGTTTATGGTTTCAAACTTCCCTTTTACAAGTAAATATTAGCAAAGTGAACAACTCCAGTGAGAAAGTATTCTTAGACTTTGTAGACTCCAGGGATTTTGAATAATGCAGACACTTGACTGGTTTTAAGGCAACCATCGCTTACCCCAATCTCAGCCCTTTTTTTTCCCAACAGACCAATCAAAACTGTATTGATTTTAGGAAGCAAATATTAACCGACTAAGTGAACTTACACTGTTCAACATTAATTGGAAGAGAATGGAGGAAAACTGACGTTAAAAAGCCAGCACAAAGCTAAATAATTGCTAGTTTGTTTAAAGCCCCATGTTGGGCTCCCTGCTCAGTGTCAACTGTGCTATGACAACTTCCAAAGCTTAGTGTCCAGCCCAGATCTCTCTCTTAAGCTCCAGACCCATGTAGCCAGCTCCCTGCTGGTCATTTCCACTGAGTTAGCCACAGGTATTTTAAACTCAACATGAGAAAATCATCTCCTGTTCCTCTCTTTTAGCTGTAATATACTTACTGCTTCCTAAATGTACAAAGCTGCTCTACACCCTCTAACCCCTCCACATGCTTTTTCTTCAGCACAGAAAGCTCTCCCTGTTCTCCCTACTCTTTGCAGACTTGTGCTCATGCTTGTCTCTTCCTCTGTGAAGCATTCCAGGCAGCTCATTCCGCCTCTCAGTTCTCCAAACTGGCACAGTGCTTGGCACAGATCAGATGCTAAATAATGATTTTGCAAGTTGTTTCTAGGAGAAAAAACCACTGTAAAGAAGATAGCCCAGGTTCTGGCCCATAACAGATTTCCAGAAGTGTGTCCAGTTAAATTTTGACAAAGATGCAAGAGCAATTTAGTGGAGGAAAGGTTGCCTTTTTCAAGAAATGGTGTTAAAATAACTGAACATCCATTAGCAACAATCACTCCACCTAAACTAAGTCTCATGGTTTATACAATAATTAAATCAGAATGGAATACAGACTTTACTGTAAAACTGTCACCAGCCTGACCCCAAGACCCTGCCTTTACTGCTCACCTGTTTTTACCCACTAACTTTGGTCTTACATTTTCCCCTAAGCACTTCTTTCAGGCTTTCCTCTAGACTCAGGCACAGGAAACCTGAAATCACCCCCCAGGTGACCAACTGCACTGACAAAATCTTCCCGCTGGCCAGACCACCAAGACCATTTGAGCTAAACCTGGCTCACACCTCTGCAGATGGACCATGGTCTGACCTAGGGAATGACCTATAATTACCTCTACCTAATTATAATACCACAGTCTCTGCTCCAGGAGAAGCCTCAGCCACATTTCCACGACATACAATGTTTGTGTAGGCACGTTTCCTTAAGACACAGGCATGACCTTATGCCCTCTTCTCCGCAGGATGACAAGTCTTCTCTATCTAAACATTCATCCTAACACTAACCCAAAGGAACCCATTCACCCTCTCAGGGAGCCACAGCTTTGGAAGCCATTCCTTATGATCTCATTTGCTACAAATGAAAGTTTTCCTTGTGCAACAAATCAACCTGGTGCAATTTCTGACTCACCAAGGAGCAAACTCATGTTGGTTCGATTACAAAACCACAAAACCTTTTAAAAGAAATAAGAGGAAAACCTTCAGGATCCAGGGCATGGCTTGACACCAACAGCATGATTTATGAAAGGAAAAACTGATAAATTGAATCTCATCAAAATGAGAAAACCTGTGAAAGACGAGGTTAAGAGAATGAAAAAAACAAGCTACAGAATGGGAGAAAATAGGGGTGCCCAGGTGGCTCAGTGGGTTAAGCATCTGCCTTTGCTCAAGCCTGCTTCCCACTCTCCCTCTGCTACTCCCCCTATTTGTGTTTTCCCTCACTCTCTACTACTACTCTCTGTCAAACGAATAAATAAAATCTTAAAAAAGAAAAAGGGAGAAAATATTTGTAAAACACTTATCTACAAATGGTGTATATGTAGAATATATAAAGAACCCTCAAAACTCAACAGTTCTTAAAAAATCCAAATAGAAAATGGGCAGGGGTGCATGGCTGGCTTAGTTGAAGGAGGATGCAACTCTTCTTCTTCTTTTTTTTTTTTTTTTTTAATTCCAGACAGAGAGAGAGAGAGGGGGAGAGAGAATGAACAGGAATGGGGGGGCGGGGAGATGCAGGCTCCTCGCTGACCAGGGAGCCTGCACATGGGGACTAAATCTCAGGACCCCCGGATCATGACCTGAGACACAGGCAGATGCTTACTGACTGAGCCACCCAGGCACCCAGGAGGTTACAACTCTTGATCTCAGGGTCACGAAGCTATCTGTCATTAGGCAGTCAACACATATTTGTTAAGAGGAAGAAAAACATTGTGAGTGCCCTATAAGAGTTGAAACAGAAAGAAGTCAGTTGACCCTTGAAAAATGTAGGGGTTAGGAGCATTGCCCCTCTCCCACCCCCCATAATTGAAAATCTGCATATAACTTTGACTCCCCCAAAACTTAACTAAGAGCCTACTGTTGACCAGAAGCCTTACCAATAATATAAACAATTAACATATGCTTTGTATACGTATTATATGCTGTATTCTTATAATAAAGTAACCTAGAAAAAGGGAAATGATAAGGAAAATATATTTACAGTACCATATTATATTTATTGAAAAAGATCTGCATATAAGTGGGCCTGCATAGTTCAAATCCATGTTGTTCAAAGATGACTGTACTGGCCTTGCACCAACAAAAAGAGCAGTACATAGACTGTGGCAGAGAACTAGGGAAATAGAACACATCAGTACCAAAAGAACTCTTATTTGATATTTATACATTAAATATTGATGTTCCTAATTGTCTTTTGAATGCCATATTTGGAGCCTGAAAATAGCATTTCTAGCTATTACATTATCTTGTTGCTAGCCAGCAAGCACTTCGGTTCAATTCTTGGAACTGTGCAATTAGTAGAATGTTGCCCATTGTAATTATTCACCAAGAACTTCCTCTGAAATTTTCAACTCAGATCTCATGTTCTGACCACCACTTCCTTTCTTCCGACTCCCTTCTTTCTGACTCTTGATTCCCTTTTCCTTCTGATCTATCATTCATCTTTCGTTTTCAATCCTTTCTCTATATAGCTTAAACCATGAGCAGCCCCTCAACCCCTTCTGACTTTACTCTCCTGCTTTAATTGCATAATGAAATTTCACTCCCAGTAACAGACTGCTCGGATTCCTACATCAGGTCGTCAAGGGTTGCTAGAGGAAAATCACAAAATTGTTCAGAGCGTTGTCCCTGCACATCCCTGGTCTCCAACCTCGGCTGGACTTTTTGCAGCCCCCAGGAATTCTGTGAACTGGCCCCCTTCTGAAGCAGCTTCCTTTCCCAGAGCAGCATTTGCAACCGTCGCACTTTCCTTAAACTCCCCCTTCTTATGTCTCCCACCCTCAAGGTAAAGACATCTCCTCCATTTTTACTGAGAACATGGAGATCACCTCAAGTTTCCAGAACCCTCCTTCTCCTGCAATTTCTCTGAATCTGCTTCCATTTCTTAGCGGGAAAAGCTTTCCTCCATCTGAAGTTATTTCTGCCACCTGTACTCTGAATTTGTGACGGGCCTCTTCCTCTGGTCCTTTGTTCCCTCAGTTTCCCCCCTTCCTCCTGATGTTTTCCTTTCTCCCCTCACTGTCCTTAGCTAACAAATCATCTTTCTCCCATCTTTAAAATAAGAAAGAAACCATAACAATGACAAAACATCTGTAATACCCTTGCCTTACAAACTTCACATATCTCTTCCATTTATATCACTGGCTGACGTAGAGCTGTCAATGCTTCCCAATACTGACAACTGCCTGTAGCCAAATCACCCGCAAACCCGTATTATTCCATTTGCAAATTTCATGAGAATGCCTATTTATTAGTTTATGGTGAGAAATAGAATTCAAATAGAATAGGATGTTTGCATCTCTGTAACCCACTTATTCTGGAGATAAAGTGCAGAATTGTTTCAGCTTGTGGACTCCGCACTTCACAGAACTGGGTCGCTCACTATTTCTGTGATCTTAGGCAAGTTAATTAAGCTCTCTCAGTCTCAGTGTTTTCATCTACAACACGAGGAAAGTGACAGTGCCTACCTCACAGGGTTGTTTGGAAGATGAAATGAGGTAATTAAAATGAGATAACTCATGTAAAGTGTTTTTACTTAGAATGCACTAAGTGCTAAATATTAACTATTACTGTTGTTATTGTTCTTCTCAAAAAGCAAATTTCGATGGATAATTGGAAGATCACATGATGAAGGGGGCCTTGGTTCCCAGAGGCAGTTGCTGTCCAGCGGGTCAGCAGCCGTAGGCAGCATGGACCTGCCGAGGTGAGTAGAGGGCTCAAGCTCAGAGAAGGGGCCCTCTTACAGAATCCTACTTAGGATTCCTTCAGAATCCTACTTTTATTTGGCCTCTCTGTAAGGTATGACACTCTTGCGCCATCCCCCCCTCCCCTTTTTAAAAAGATATTATTTATTTATTTATTTGAGAGAGACGGAGAGAGAGAGAATGAGCAGTAAGGAGAGGCAGGGGCAGAGAGAAGCAGACTCCCTGCTGAGCAGGGTGGATCCCAGGACCCTGAGATCAAGACCAGAGCCAAAGGCAGACGCTTCACTGACTAAGCCACCCAGGTGCCCCAGGGCCCCTCTCCTTTTTTTTTTTTTTAAAGATATATTTTTTTTAATTTATTTGTCAGAGAGAGAGGAAGAGAGAGAGAGCAAGCACAGGCAGACAGAGAGGCAGGCAGAGGCAGAGGGAGAAGCAGGCTCCCTGCGGAGCAAGGAGCCTGATATGGGACTCGATCCCGGAAGCTGGGATCATGACCTGAGCTGAAGACAGCCGCTTAACCAACTGAGCCACCCAGGCGTCCCCCCTCTCCTTTTTACATTCTGTTCTCGAGGCTTCTCTCAGGTTTAGCCCTATGTAAACAATACACAGATCTCTCTTCTTCATATAATAACAGCCATTAAATGTGTGCTTCTCTTTCCTCTTCTGCCTCTGTCCACTTTCCCTAAGTTATCTTATTTCCTCTATGGCTTCAGCTATCAGATATCTAATGCTAGGCAACATTCCTCTGACCCCTAACTCCATAATTTACCTATACCCTGAACAATTCCACCTGGATGCACCAGGTGCCAAATGAAATGTCCAAAATGGAGCTAGTGAGTGTCCCCTTTTTCGCTGAACCTGCCCCCCTCTGGTATGCCCACTTTTGGAAACTGAAGGATCAAAGCCAGAATCCTGGGAGTCATCCCTATTTCTGGCTTCTTAGTAAGTCTTGCATACATCTGTCAGCTTCTTCAGAAACATTTCTTGAATTTCGCCCTTCTCTCCAGCCCCGCTATTACTACCTTAATCACCATCATCATCATTTCCCTCTGGAATTTCTGCTACAACCATCACAGGTCTTCCCGCTTCTAATCTCAGACACCTCACAGCTACTAATCTCACACCCCTCTTTATCCTCAGCTCTAGAACAGTGCCCAGCACAGAGTAGACATGCAATAAATATTTACTGAGTGAGGGGCACCTGGGTGGCTCAGTCAGTTAAGCATCTAACTCTTGATCTCAGCTCAGGTCTTGATTTCAGGGTCGTGAGTTCCAGCCCTGTGTCGGGCTCCACATTGGGCATGAAGCGCCTACTTAAAAAAATTTTTTTTCTTTTTTTACTGAATGAATGAATAAGTAAGTGAATGGATTTCTGTCCTCATGGAATTATAGTTCAGCTAACAGATCAACATTAAACAAGTAAGCATAGCAGATGTTGGGGAAATCCCAAGTAGCATTCCTTGCTATCTCAGACTCAGAAATGGATTGGAGCCTTGATCCAGATGGGAGTCAAGTCCTGACTGGCTGGGACTTGGAGTGGGTTAGGAGTGGAAGATAATTTACACAAAAGAGACCCAAGAAAACAAACATGTCAGCTAATTCTTCTCTTTCTTAATAGCCCCCCACTAATTTATGATATATACATTGCAATGATAATTTGGATGGGGAGGGGTGAACTGAACTAGCTAGGAAAGTGTAGGAAGTGATGGGATAAGGTGGAACAGGTTGGGGCGCCTGGGTGACTCAGTCGTTAAGCATTTGTCTTCAGTTCGGGTCATGATTCCAGAGTCCTGGGATGGAGTCCCACATCAGGGTCCCTGCTCAGCGGGAACCCTGGTTCTCCCTCTTCCACTCCCCCTGCTTATGTTCCCTCTCTCACTGTCTCTCTCTGTCAAATAAATAAATAAAATCCTTTAAAAAAAAAAAACAGATGGAACAAGGTTTATTTATATGTGTTCAAGTTTTTAAAACTTTTTATTTAAAGATAATTCAGATTTACAAACAGTTTTGAGAAATAATATGGAGAGAGCCCCATGGCTGGCGTGGTTGGTTAAGTATCCGGCTCTTCGTTTCAGATCAGGGTTCGAGATGGAGACTCACATTGGGGTCTGTACAGAGTCTGCTTACAAATCTCTCACCCTCTCCCTCTGCCCCTCCCACTTGTACTCACTCTCTCTCTCAAATAAATAAACCTAAAAAAAAAAAAAAGAAAGAAAGAATATGGAGAGATCTTATTTACTCTTTACCCCATTTCCCCCCATGGTAGTATCTTACATAATTTTCCATAAATACAATACAATATCAAATTTAGGAAATTGACAGTATGCCTACCTCAGTTCTACATGCACTCATTTGTGTGTGTGTGTGTGCACACATACATGTATTTCGTTCTATGCAATTTGGTCATATATATAGATTCATGTGACCCCCACCATAGTCAAGAACAAAATAACTCCATTACAAAGATTCTTCATAATACCTAATTATAATAACATAATACCTTTTAGTAGCCACACTACTTCCCTCTGAACCCCAGCCCCTCCTTAATCCCTGGCAACCACTAAGCTATTTTCCATCTTTATAATTTTGTCATTTCAAAGGTTGTATAAGTGGAATCACATAATAACTGTTTGAGATTGGCTTCCCCCCCCCCGCCCCACTCAGTATAATTCCTGCAAGAGCTGTCAAAGTTGTGTGTCTCAGGAGTTGTCCTTTTTCTTGCTGAGTAGTGTTCTATGCACCACAGTTTAACCATTCATTCATTAAAGAACATGTAGGTTGTTTCCAGTTTGGGAATAGTATGAATGAAGCTGTGATTAAAATTTGGGTACAGGGTTTTGTTGGAACATAAATCTTCATTTCTTTGGGAAAAATGCTTGGTTTGAGCTGCTTTAACAAAATACCACAGACTGGGTGGATTAAAGAACAAATTTATTTCTCACAGTTTTAGAGGCTGGGAAGTCCAAAATCAAGTGCCAGTATGGCCAGGTTTTGGTGAGAACCCTCTTCCTGGTTTGCAGATGACCATCTTTTTGCTGTGTTCTCACATGGTACAAAGACAGAGGTCTCTGGTCTTTTCCTTTTCTTATAAGTGCAAGAGGACCATTATGAAGGCTCTTTCATCATGACCTCATCTAAACCTAATTACCTCCAAATATCATCATAATGGGGATTACAGTTTTCACATGTGAATTTGGAGGAGACACAAACATTCCTAGCATTCTGCCCTTTTTAAAAAATTCTGGGGGTGCCTGGGTGGCTCAGTGGGTTAAAGCCTCTGCCTTCAGCTCGGGTCATGATCCCCAGGGTCCTGGGATGGAGCCCCACATCAGGTTCTCTGCTCAGGAGAGAGCCTGCTTCCCCCACTCCCTCTCTCTCTGCCTGCCTCTCTGCCTACTTGTGATCTCTGTCTGTCAAGTAAGTAAATAAAATCTTAAAAAAAAATTCTGACATGCAAAATATAGTCATTCCATCCCAAGAGCCCCCCAAATCTTCATTCCAGCACCATGTCTAAAAACTAAAGTCCAAAATTTCATCTAAATATTATCTAGGGGCCTCTGGGTGACTCAATTGTTGAGCATCCAACTCTTGATCTCAGCTTACATCTTGATCTCATGGTCATGAGTTCAAGCCCCACGTTGGGTTCCGCACTGGGTATAGAACCTACTAAATAATAAATAAATAAATAAATAAATAAGATTAAATCAGATATGGATGAGATTCAAGGTACCATTCATCCTGAGGCAAAATTCCTTTCCAGCTGTGAAGCTAGGAAACCAGTTAAGTTATGTGCTTCCAAAATATAATGGTGGGACAAGCATAAGACAAACATTCCCATTCCAAAAGGAAAATAGAAAAGAAACCTACTAGTAGGAAAATTCCATGACACTGTAATATTCAAAACCAATCCTCAGATTTGTCTCACATGATTGTGAGGGCTGAAATGACCCATGATTTGCTGTTTGCAAGCTGGGGATCCAGGGAAGCTAGTGGTATAGTTCCAGTCTATGTCTGAAGGCCTGGAAACAAGAGCACCAATGGTGTTAAGTCCCAGTCCAAGGCCAAAAGACCAATGTCCTAGCCCAAGCAATCAGACAGGGAGATGGAATTCTCCCTTCCTTCTCCTTTTGCTCTCTTTAGGCCCTCAATGGATAAGATGACACTTTGGGGAGAACTATCTTGTTTACTCAGTCTACTCGTTTGAATGATAATCTTTCAGGAGCGCCCTTATGGACATTCCCAGAAAAAAATGTCCAACCAGATATCTGGGCATCCCATGGACCAGTCAAATTGACACATAAAGTTAACTATCACAAATATCCAGGAGTGCAATTTCTGGGTTGTATAATAGTTATACGTATAATTTTTAAGGAAACTGCCAGAAACTAGTTTCTAGAATGATTATACCAATTTTACATTCCCACCAGCAAAGTATGAGTGACTCAGTGTCTAGTTTCTCTACATTCTTGCAAGCATTTGGTGTTGTCAGTATTTTCTACTTTAACTATTGTGATAAGTAGGCAATGAAATCTCATTGAGGTTTTAATTTTCATTTACCTGATACCCAATGAAGTTGAACATTTTCCCCTCTATTCTTAAATGCCATCTGTATATTCTCATCAGTGAAATATCTATTCATGTATTTTGCCCATTTCCTAACTGGATTATTCTTTCACAGCTGGGTTTTGAGAGTTCTTCATATATTCTAGATACACGTCTTTTTTTTTTTTTAAGACTTTATTTGAGAGAGAGAATATCAGTGGGGGTGGCGGGGAGAGGCAGAGGGAGAGGTAGGCTCCCTGCTGAGGTTTGATCCCAGGACCCCGAGGTCATGACGAGCTGAAGGTAGATGCCCAACCAACCGAGCCACCCAGGCACCTCTAGATATAAATCTTTTGTCAATATATGGCTTGCAAATATTTTCTCCCCCATATTTATGATAACTTTCTCCTATTAGCTGGATTTGAAAGGCTGCACTGTCTACTCCCATATTATCCAATGATGACCTTGAAGCTATTAAGTTCTGCTTTGTTTATGAAAACCAATCTTCTTTTTAAATAATATTTAATTTAAATCTTTCAAAAACTATAAAAGAAAACCAGCCTTTTTAAAAAAGATTTTATTTATTTATTTGACAGACAGAGATCACAAGTAGAGAGGCAGGCAGGGGCGGTGAGGAGTGGGGGGAGCAGGCTCCCCGCTGAGCTGGGAGCCTGATGCGGGGCTTCATTCCAGGACCTGGAGATCATGACCTGAGCCAAAGGCAGAGGCTTCGCCCACTGGGCCACACAGGTGCCCCCTCCTTTTTTTAATCATCACTATACTAGTGACCCAAGGAAAAGCAGTATTGCATGTGATTCCTATCACCATTAAAAGCCTATTGTGTACCAAGTACTCAGCTAAGATCTAAGGGTGTAGAGATGAAAAGATGTCCTCTGGTTGGGGTGCCTGGCTGGCTCAGTCAATGGAGCATGCAACTCTTGATATTGGGGTTGTGAGTTCAAGGTCCACAATGGGTGTACAGGTTACTTAAAAAAAATGGTGTCCTCTGACTTCAGAAGTAGTTTAATGAAGAAGATAGAGAATAGACCAAATAAGGAAAATAAGGAACAGACCAAATATTAACAATCTAGCATACTAAGTGCCAAGACACAGTTTTTCCAAAGTACGGCTATCATAAGGAAAACATCTAAGATTAGATAGCTTGGGTAAGTCCTCCTGCGAAACATCTTTCAAACCCAGTTTAAGGAAACAAATCCTTTCCATAGTTTACAGCCGGTCCTTTTCCCATATTATAAGACATTTTCCAACTCTCCAAATTTAGCTCTACCCTCATAACCCTCATAAATCAATAAGAAAGGAACAAATGTAGAGAAGGAGCTTTTTTGATTATTCTCTCTGGAGAGTCCTATATGATTCTTATGTCTGTTTGTGTGTGTGACATGGCATTTTTTTAAAGGAATCTTTCTCCCCAGTGTGGGACTCCAATTCATTAGTGCAAGATCAAGTGTTGCATGCTCTAATAAGGTGTCTGGGTGTCTACAGCCTGCTTAAGAGTCTCTCTTTCCCTCTCTTAAAAAAAATAAAAAGGATTTGCATGCTCTACCAAGTGAGCCAGACAGGTGTCCCTGGCCTCTTGGGGCTTTACAATACCTACCACCTCCATTTAGCCCTGTAACAGTCCCCAGATGGATACAGTCCTTGCAATATCTTGACACTTTTTCTATAAAATGAGGATAATTGGAATGCCTGTCTCACAGGATGTGAAGATTAAATAAAATGATAAAATAACGCTCTTGAAAGAGTGGCTGGTAGATACTAAATATTAGCTAGTGTTAATATAATGAAGCTATATCCGTCTGTGGTATCTCTAAGGCCACCTTTCTCATCTCATAATAGGGCTAAAGTTGCATACAGTAAATTAGGAGAAGGCAAAGGATAACATCACAATTAACCACCTTATCTAACAAAAGGTGGCTATAAAGATATCCTGATGTTACTGTGGATGCTGAGTAGACTTATTCTCAAATAAGTCTTAAATAAGTCTTATTTGTCTTTTTTTTTTTAAGATTTTATTTATTTGACAGAGAGATCACAAGTAGGCAGAGAGGCAGACAGAGAGAGGGGGAAGCAGGCTCCCTGCTGAGCAGAGAGCCAGACGCGGGGCTCGATCCCATGACCCTGCAGGGCTCGATCCCATGACCCTGCGGGGCTCGATCCCATGACCCTGAAATCACGACCTGAACCAAAGGCAGAGGCTTAACCCACTGAGCCACCCAGGTGCCCCAGTCTTATTTAAGTTTTAAATAAATTAGTCAATAAGTCTTAAAAAAAGTGCAAGTCATCATCAAAGTTCTAAGGAAAACAAAAGGGTGATGAATGCAAACAAAAGCCTGAGACAAGAGTAGGGCATCTAGTTCAGTGGAACATCAGGATGACTCACTCTCACTGTGTCTGAGTTTACAGTTTGTCTTTCCTATTGAAAAGTCCTGGTAAGAAGTGACTGATCACTACATAGAAGAATGGAATTTTTTTTTTTTAGATTTTATTTATTTGAGAGTGCGTGCGTGCGCACACTAATGGGAGAAGGGCGATGTAGAGGGAGAAGCAGACTCCCTGCTGAACAGGGAGCCCCATGTGGAGCTGGATCCCAGGACCCTGGTATCATGACCTGAGCCAAAGGCAGATGCTCAACCAACTGAGCTACCCAGGTACCCCCCCAAAGAATGGATTTTAATGTGATGAGTATCACCTCATCTAATTTTTACATTGTAATCTTGTCTTTGTAGTATATGCTGAGTGCTACAACATACTCATTAAAGATAAGGAAAATGAGGCTCAGAGAAGCCAAATCCCTAGCTTACCCAGGATCACAAAGTCATTAAGGGTCAAGACCTCAATGAATCTTGGAACACTGAAAAAATAAAATTAAAAAAAAAAAAGGGTCGGGGCGCCTGGGTGGCTCAGGTCATGATCTCAGGGTCCTGGGATCAAGCCGCATTGGGCTCTCTGCCCGGCGGGGGTGCCTGCTTCCTCCTCTCTCTGCCTGCCTCTCTGCCTACTTGTGACCTCTGTCTGTCAAATAAATAAATAAATAAATCTTAAAAAAAAAGGGTCAAGAACAGGATCTAAACCAAGCTCCAGCCCATATTCTTTCTCTACACCAAGGAACTACACTTTTTTTGGGCTTCCTTCCCTGACTTCATTATTTTTGTCAACAATCAACAGCATGAATCATTTATTTATGATTGCCCTCATTAAAGTCAATCTTCTCACTCATTTAGTTAAAGATGTTATTTTTTTATTAGCACGAAGAGAAAACGGTTAACAAGAGTTTTGTTCCTATGGAAATGATTCTCAAGATGACAAGATTGAAAAAAACATTAAACCCAGCTTAATATAAAGGGCCACAGTCGAAGTTTGTGAGGATGTGTCCACATAACCATAAAGAAAAATTTTTTCTTCTTCTCACTACTTATATTCATCCTTCATTTGGTTTTATCACTGCCAGTCCTGACAAAGACGATAATTTACAAATAAATAACGCCTAGAACTTTGTTGTGCAATGCGGTAGCCACTAGCCACATGTGCCTACCGAGCCCTTGAAATGTGCCTAATTCCAACAGGGACATGCTGAAAGTGTAAAACACACAGTGGATTTTGATTAGTACCAAAAAAGGGAAAACAGTTCATTAATATTTTTGTACTAGTTATATATCGAAATGCTACCATTTTGTATAAATTGGGGTAAGTAAAATAGATTAAAAATAATTTCACCTGTTTTTTCACTCCTTTCACTCCTCATGTGGCTTCTAGAAAATTTGTAATTACATAAGTGGCTTGCATTTGTGCTCGCACTGTATTTTTATTGGACAGATCTAGCAGACGACGAAAAAGAGGGGAATTTCATTGAAAGGTAGTGCATTTTCTGAACGTTTCTGGACGGGAAGAGGAAAGGGAGAAGACTGAAGCCTGGCCATCGTAGGTACGACCTATCAGGATAAATACCTGCGGTGAATCGAAAGGGGCGGGGGAGAGGGTGCATTTTGACCGTGTTCCTCCTTCTCTTCGCCGAGGCCAACGGGGCAGGTGGCAGAGGTTGTCCCGGAGCCCTCCTTCCCGACCAGTCCTCCGGCGGCCCGGCGCCGGGTCATAGAACACACCTGCGCGCCCACGGAGCTGCGCGTCCGCGAACCCTGGCGCTGCCTCCACGCCCCCTCCCCCCGTATTTTTATTTTCCTGGCATCAACCGTCAGTCTCGCACTTCTCTCCTGAGAACCACCGCGTAGGTCGGGCCCGCCTGGGGTAAGCGCCCCTCTCTGCCCTCGGCCCGGCGGCGGGGGACGAGATGCTCCCCCTCCCGCCCGGCCCCCGCGGCTAACAGGGCTGTCTGGAGGCCGGGACGCCGCTCGCCGGGCGGCCTGCTGGGCCGCGGCTCCCAGCCGGCCGCGAACGGGAGCAGACGCGGCGGGCGCGCCCGGGGCCTCCGGGCCGCGGGGGGCCGCTGTGACCCGCCTTCGCCCCCGCCGCGCCGAAAGGCGGGGGAGCCGGGTTTTGGGGAGAATCGAAAAGCCGAGGGCAGCCGCGGGGGGCGGGCGCTCTGGAGCGGCGGGTTCGGCGGGTGCTCCAGCTGCCGTCCGCTCCGCCCGAAGCGTCGAGGAGCCGAGCAGCGAGGCCTGCCGTTCTCCTCCTCCATGAGGGCCGAGTGAGCGCGGCGGCGAGAGCCGGTCCGCGGCGCCTCCCCCCGCGTCCTCTCCCGAGCGCAGCGGCAGCGGCCCCCGGCGGCGGCGGAGGAGGAGCATGTCGGACGGTTTCGATCGGGCCCCAGGTGCTGGTCGGGGCCGGAGCCGGGGCCTGGGCCGCGGAGGGGGCGGGCCTGAGGGCGGCGGTTTCCCGAACGGAGCGGGGCCTGCGGAGCGGCCGCGGCACCAGCCGCCGCCGCAGCCCAAAGCCCCGGGCTTCCTGCAGCCGCCGCCGCTGCGCCAGCCCAGGACGGCCCCGCCGCCAGGGGCCCAGTGCGAGGTCCCCGCCGGCCCCCAGAGGCCTTCCCGGCCCGGGGCGCTCCCAGGTACGGAGCTGCTCTAGGGGATCCCGTCCTCCTGGGCCAACGCTTCCCCACGGCCCTCCGCGCGCTCCGAGCTCGGCGCGCTGTTTCCGCCTCCCCCCACACCCTCGTTCCCAGAAAGCATTCCCCGAAGGGCCCGGTTGTTAACGGGGTGGGAACGGGTTTGGAAGGTGGCTGCAGGAATCCTTTGTGCGCCCCGGCTGGGGGAGGGGCCCTGTGCGCGGTCTCCGAGTTCTGCCGTCCGGGGAGGAAGTAAAAATCGCCTCCCCCTCCCAGCCCTGGAAAGGGAGACCTTAGGCGAGCAACCCCCTCTTTTAACCCCCGACTCCTTCAAAAAGAAGAAAGGGGGAAAAAAAGCCCTCAAGCATTCATTTAGGAGGCAGGTATGGCCATAGATGAGCTAAAGCAAGTCTATTGTTCCTTTTTGCAGGCTCTCTGTATATATCCTGGCGTTAACCTTAAAATTCGTGACCGTTCTTGTTTAACTCTTAAAACCCAGCCCTTCTCATTTGGTTTTTCAGTAGATAGTAAGTTGCTATACAAAGGAATGAATGCGTCTAACACCTCGTTTTTCCCTTCTCAGAACAAACGAGGCCCCTGAGAGCTCCACCTAGTTCACAGGATAATATCCCGCAGCAGAACTTGGAGTCAGCAATGGCTAAACCCCAGGTGGTTGTAGCTCCTGTATTAATGTCTAAGCTGTCTGCGAATGCTCCCGAATTTTACCCATCAGGTTATTCTTCTAATTATACGGTAAGTAGGCCTTTTTACTGCAATTCTGAGTTAATATTACTGGGATAATGTGACTGTTACTGTATTTCATTAATCAGTATGCTGTGCTTTCTACTACACAAAAACATTGTGAATTCTTTGAACTCCTGAAGAAACAAAACTAATTCAGGAGTATATTTTATAGTTACCATGGTCTAAGTATCAGAATGTAAATTGAGAGTAGACCTTGTCTCTTCTCACAGCTGTATTCCCAATATAGAGTACTTCCAGGAAAATACAGGATATAGTTAAGGGCATTTTCGGCACATAAAACTAAGATTTGTGTTCAGATTTAATGGACCATCTATAGAATAACGGCCTGGCAAAGCTGATTTTAAATTTGATTTTAGCAAGATAGCTGAATATTCATTGGTAGTTTTAGGGTAAATTACACCATGGTTTTGCTGCAGACTAACTTAAGTGGGCTTTTGAATGTTACACATCCGGGCTCTGTTAAAACCAGTTTTCTGGTTCTAATTAACCGCTGTTATGAAGACGACCTGTAAGGGGTTTTGTTAAAGTGTTTAAACAGGTCCCAAGAACTTTTAAATTTTCAGATTCATCTTTGTCAGTATAAGGACTTAAAAAAATTGGGACTCCTGGGTGGCTCAGTGGGTTAAGCCTCTGCCTTCGGCTCAGGTCAGGATCTCAGGGTCCGGAGATCGAGCCCCACATCAAGCCCCACATCGGTCTCTCTGCTCAGCGGGGAGCCTGCTTACCCCCCTCCCCCACGGATCTTTCTATTTCTGTGTGATCTCTCTATCTCTATGTCAAATAAAAAAATAAAATTTAAAAAACTTAAAATAATTGATCACATTTTTCTAAAGTGGGAGAAGATACAAAGTCCAATTGGGGTCCATAGAAAGGGATATGTCCTGGGTAAATACATAGCAATCAATTGTATGTAAGTGAGGCAGGAATCATAAGAGGGTTAAAGAAATGATGATACTTTAGCAGAAGTCTTATATGTTTCCTGATTTCTTAGTTTTATTGACATTTAATACAGAATAGTGTACATAAAGGTTAGCTCAAAGTTTCACAAAGTGAATACTCAGGCAACCAGCATCCAAATCAAGAAAAGGAACATCATCTACGTCCCCAGAACCCCTTCCAACCCCTTCTAATCATCACTGCTCTCCTAGGTTAATTACTACTTTGACTTAACAAGTTTTGCCTGTTTTCAAAGTTTGTATAATTGGAGTTTTACAGAATAACTTTTTCATGCTTTTATTCAACATCTAATCCATGTTGTAGCTCATAGTTGAAGGTGACTTTTATTCTAGCATTCCATTGTGTGAATATACCATAGTCCTATTTGTCTTTTTTCCTCCTCCTCTGTCTCTTGATAAACGGTTGAGTAGTTTCCATTTTGGGGTTCCTGTGAATAGAGGTGCTGGTCTGTCCATGTGTTGGTGGATGTTTGCCCTTGTTTCTGTTGGGTACATACCTAGGAGTGAAATTCAAAGGACATAAGGTAGCAACTCCTCTCCTCCCTCGCCCCCCGAGATTTTTCTTTTAAATCCCTGCAGCTAATGTGGGGCTTGAAGTCAACGCACCCTGGTAGCCAGCTTTAATAGAGAGTGCCAGATAGTTTTCCAAAGAGATTGTTTCAGTGTACATTGAGTAGTGTGTGATTTCCAACTGTTCTGCTTCCTTGTCAGCATTTGGGATTTTGTTAAGTTTAGCCATTTTGGTGGGGGTGTGGTACCTACTTCTGGTTTTAATTTGTATTTACATGTTAACTAAGGGTGGTACACCTGTTTTGTTACTTCTTGGGGGGGGTGGGAGGGACAGTGCTTTCCTTCCATTTTTGATAGGAAAGGCATGGGAAGGCTGTATTTTCTGTTTCAGAAACTCCATGTATCTTAGACTGTCCAGGAGAAAGATTTGGGGCTGGGAAGGGGAAAATATAGGCAAGCCGGAAGAGCAGTTGATTTGGGGTGAAAGGGGCTGCCATTCATGTAAAGTAGAAGTGAGAACAACTTGGGTTCTTGCCAAAAAGTTGTTTTTGGCTCAGGAAAGGAATGATTAGAGAGCTGTGAGTAGTTGAAAAACTAGTAAAGAGTTACTTTCAAACAGCTACAAAACTTTTCTTTTTGTCTCCCTATTTACTTGGGCCATTTTATGATAGGAGGGATGCAATTTTTTTCATAGTTCTGCATATTTCAAGTGACTCCTGGGCTACAGAGCAGTGTACTGAGCCATGTTCACTTAACTTTGAGCCATTGTCCTCTGTTAGGCATTCCTTGATGTCCTCTATTAGATCAGCTGCTTCTGTGTTCAGTCTGGCAGAGCACATAGCAGACTGGGAGCGCATGGCTCATGTGTGGCCTACAGTGTATCTACTTTGGCCCTGTTGGGTTTCTTTGTGGGGGGGGGAGCTCCTTTTTATAAGCTAACAACACTTAAATTAGATGTTGCAGATCTCAATTTTCTGGTTTCTCTTGAAATCCCAATATGTGGTTGCACTAGACTATATTTTTTTACTTACTTATTGAGAAAGAATGGGAGCCTGAACCAGGGCAGGGACACAGGAAGAGGAAGAGAGCTTCTCAAGCTGACGCTGAGCTGAGCATGGAGCCTGAGGCAGGTCTCGATCTCCCCACCCTGAGATCTTGACCTGAGCTGAAATCAAATCAATGCTTACCCGACCAAGACACCCAGGCACCCCTGGGCTGTTACTTTGATAGAACAAAAGTGGTCTGGAGCTGGATGGAGGCAGCCCCCTTAGATGGAATGTGTGAGCTCTATTTGCTCACTGACTTGTCTCATTTGTTTGTAATCCACCTTGATTCTCTAATCATTCAAGCTTGCTCCCCCTGCTCTAGTGCATTCTCTAGTCTTACTCATTTAACCTCTTACCTCTGTCAGTGCTAAGCATTTTTCTCTGTCCACTTGGTCACAGAATAGCAATATCCTTGTTTTTCCTTGACTCTTAGGATAAGGTCTTGCTGTGAGGGAGACTTTTCCTTGTAGTAGCCATAATTCACTCACTCGTTCAACACGTAGTTATTTACCATTAGTCAAGTACTGCGGATAGCGGTGAACAAGACAGACAAAAATGTCTTGGGTCTGCTTTTATATGCAAGAAAATCTGGGTATCTTTGAGCTGAATCTGTTCTCAAGAATCCATGCTTTTTTTAAAGATTGAGAGGGCAAGTACAGGGTGGAGGGTCAAGGGAGAGGGCAAGAAATTCCGAAGCAGAATCTGTCCTGAGGGCAGAGCTCACCGCAGTGCTCAATCTTACCACCAAGAGTTGATGACCTGAGCTGAAACCAAGAGTTGGCTGCTTAACTCACTGCACCACCCAGGCGCCCCAAGAATTTGTGCTTCTTTTTAAAAAGCCTTTATGGTAGTCTTGCTGTGCTTTCTTAACCCTTCCAAAGTTCTGAACCCTTTTATCTTAGAGTCCTTCCTCTAATCCCACTGCTAGAATTTCTTGCTTTCTGTGCCTGCTTACCGGGGAGTTGTTGCATCTGTCTATCCCTGCCTATTGCTGCTTCTCTGATAATAAACCATTATATCTTGAATATTTAATCACAGCTCAATTATTAGAACTAAAAATTCTACATAGAAATTCTTAAAGCATTTATTAAGGGGCGCCTGGGTGGCTGTCAGTTAAGCGTCTGACTTTAGCCCTGGTCATCATCCCAGGGTCCTGGGATTGAGCCCCTCATTGGGCTCCCTGCTTCACAGGGAACCTGCTTCTCCCTCTGCTGTTCCCCCTGCTTGTGCTTGCTCTCTCTCTCTCTGTCAAATGAATAAATAAAACCTTTTAAAAAATGGCATCTATTAAGAGAAATCCCCCTACTACACACACACACACACATAAAATCCCAGCTTTTTTGTAAGAACATTCCCCTCAAGTTACTGCCTATTGGTCTTCTGCCTTTCAATAGTGATGTTCTCCAAGATGTATAAGTATTCACTCTTAGTATTTACTTCTCACTGTTCAAACCTCTGCTGACTGATTCCCCCTAATTGAATTGCTACTACCTACTACCTCTTGTGATCTTTCCTGGCTTTGGGTCTAAAAATCTATGCTCTAAATCCTCATCCCAGTAGACTTTGACCACAGTACGGTCCACAGAGTTTAACAAGTCCCAGTGTGTTAGGTCTGCTGTTAGGTGCCAAGGGTACCTTTTCAGTCTTTTAAGAAGTTTCTCTTTATAAGAACTGAATGGTTAAGATACTAATTTTAATTTTTTCCTCTCTGTGCATAGGCTTTCATTCCCGGGACTGCCACCATTGTTCTTTCAGATTTCACCCGTGAAATTATTCTGTAGCATTTGCTTCTATGAGCACTTCTTTTTCCTTAGGGCACTGTGGAGGTATTTCATCCCTGAGCCTGCGGGTCATTCCTTCTTCACTCAGACTGTGGTCCATGCAGTTCTCTTTTTTCCATTTTATTACCTGCCTTGGTGATCCTATTACCTAGAATCTGACCACTGCCTCCCTGTCTACTGATACCTGAAATCAAATTCTCCCTCTGAACTCCTGGCTCTGTTTCCATTTGTTTTGACTAGTTCATGAGGATCTCCCATTGAAACTTAAATATCAAAAAGAGTTTATCTTGTGCAAATGTCTTTTTTTTTTTTTTATATTCTAACTAGCTGCTCAGGCTAAAAATGGTGTATTGACTCATTTCTTTCACACTGTTGCCCCCTTCAACCCAGTTAACTAAAGTCACCTTCTTGATTATTCCACCATCTAAGTGATAAGTTTCCTTTTATTCCTGCTGCTTCGGATTAGGGTTCTATCTCTAGCAGTGCATTCAGAGTATCTTCTGTGAAAAGTGCGTTTTCTATCTGATGTCCCTCCTAATGTCAGAATTCTAAAAAAAAATACATAAAACTTTATTCCTCAGCTTGCAAGCCATCTAACTCCACTTTGAAGACTGACAAAATTTGTATTTGAAAAATCTGATACTAGAGAAATAAACACGTTAGAGTCCTCTTCTGCCCACAATATGCTGTGCTTCCTTTTGTGCTTGAAACAACAGGTTCTGATTGGGCGCCTTGGTGGCTCAGTGGGTTAAGCCTCTGCCTTCGGCTCAGGTCATGATCTCAGGGTCCTGGGATCAAGCCCTGCAGTGGACTCTGCTCAGTGGGGAGCCTGCTTCTCCCCTCTCTCTGCCTGCCTCTCTGCCTACTTGTGATCTCTGTCTGTCAAATAAATAATAAAATCTTTAAAAAAAAAAAAATCAGGTTCTGATCAATCCCCTGTAGTTGTTTATTTTTAGTAATTTCTACACACAGTGTGGGGCTTGAACTCGTGACCCTGAGATTGAGTCACCTGCTCCATTGACGGAGCCAACCAGGCACCCCCCCCTTGATCAATCAGTCCCCTGTAATACTTATAATCAGAGCAGCTCTACTTTCCTTTTTTACTTTCCGACTTAAGACTTTCTTTTTTTCTTTTTAAGGATTTTTTAGAGAATGTGCACTCATGTGCACCTGTGAGTTGGAGAGAGGGCAGAGGGAGTGGAATTTACAGTGGATTTCCCGCTGAGCAGGGAGTCCAACACAGGGCTCTGTTCACAACCCTGAGATCATGACCTGAGCCAAAATCAAGTCTGATTCTTAACCAGCTGAGCCACCTAGGCACCCCCAGACTTCAAATTTTCTTAAAAGAGAGTTGGTCTTAACTGAAAAGACTGAATTTTTGCCACAGTGAATGACATTCGATACAACCAGAAATTAATACCTTCAGGTGGGACCTCTATGGTTCCTGCTTTTCTCTATCATTAATAGGGACACTATGAGTCTGTAAAACTATATATCAAAAATTTGTTGGTTTTTTTTTTTTTTTAAATTTTTTTTAAAGGTTTTATTTATTTATTTGACAGAGATCACAAGTAGGCAGAGGCAGGCAGAGAGAGAGGAAGGGAAGCAGGCTCCCTGCTGAGCAGAGAGCCCAACGTGGGGCTCGATTCCAGGACCCTGAGATCATGACCTGAGCCAAAGGCAGAAGCCTAACCCACTGAGCCACCCAGGCGCCCCTCAAAAACTTGTTTTTAATTGTAAAACTCACATATGTATGTGGCTAATATTGAAGTATATTTAATGTATGCATTTATAATGATGAACGAGTTTCACAATTTTATTAAAAAATGGTCAGTATTCATAATAGGAGTATTTATTTATTCCAGAGCTAACTACTGTTATCCCTTGTCTATCTTTCCAGAGCTTTTCATGGCCTGTAAATCTGTTAAAATTAGACTGTACAAAAATAATGGTTCTGTGTCCTTTTCGTTTAACATATTGGTGGTTTCTGTATTGTCATATCTTCTTAGGTGCCTGTATGATCCCTTATGTGGATAGAAGGTTGTATATTTAACCCATTCTTTGTTGCTAGATTGTTAGATGAATTTTTGGCAATGAATATTCTCATACGTATGTCGTAGTTGGGTTATAAGCCTTTGTCAGTTACTTGGAGTATAGCATAGAGGTTAGAAGTACAGGATTTGTTCCGTGCTGTTCTTCTACCTAGGTGTGTGACTGCACAAATTAAGTTGGTACATGTCCTTCCTTGTTCATATCCTAGCTGCTGTGCCTTTGCTCAGTGGTTTTTCCACTGGCTTGAAAGCCAGTTTCCCGGTAGTCCCCAAGAACCTACACAATTTCCCCATCTGCCTCATTGATCTTGTTAGCTATTGCCCCATCTTCAGTTTCTCTGTTCTGGCTTTTCTTTCTCAGAGGTATCAGATAAGCACCTATCTTGTTGGGGCCTACGAGTTTCTGGAGCCTACAACGTAGAAACTTTGTCCTCAGATAGTTGTATGGCTGGGTTTTTTGGTTTTACTTTTTTTTTTTTCTCAGATTATATAACTCTTCAGAATTCTTCCCCCTTTTTTTTTTTTTGTTAATTTTTTAAAGATTTCATTTATTTATATGAGAGAAAGTGCGAGAGATCGCTGAAGGAGAAGCAGACTCTGCTGCTGAGCAGAGAGCACAATGCGGGCCTTGATCCCAGGACCCTCAGATCATGGCCTCAGCCGAAGGCAGGCACTTAAATGACTAAGTCACCTAGGTGTCCCTCTGTTCTTATTTTTTTACATTTTAATTCCAGTATAGTTAACATACAGTGTTAAATTAGCTTCAGCCCTCCCTCTTTTTTGTTCATAGTATATCCTAACATCTGAATCATGTCTTCTGTGATGGAAGATCAGCTCCACAGGAGGAGGATTTTGTCTCCTTGATTTATGCCAAGACCATACCCCCAGCACCTAGAACAGTATTTGGCACTTAGTATGCACTCAGCAAAGGGTTTTGAATGGGTAACCAAAGTGGCATAATTGCTCTGTGCTCATTTCTTCCATCTGTGCACAGGGAACAGTAATGCTTCAAAGGTTTTTGGGATTGAGACAGCCCTGCAAAGCTCTTAAACTGTCACATAGTATACGTGCAGTTGGTGGCGATTAGCTTGTTAATCAGAGTATCATCCTACATACCAAGAAGCATAGCTTTTTATCATTCTGCTCTTTGGATACTCTTAGGTATAATCCTTTAGGTATGAGAATACAGTTATGGCATTGGAATATGTTTTAGTATTTTCCCAGCAATGTAGAAATTTGCTTACCTAACGCCTTATTGTGTGCTAGTCACTGGTCTAGAGACATTTATTCATTAACTCACTTAATCCTCCGTCACACAGCTGTAATGTTTATGATGAATAAATTTGAATTTCGTCAATATTAACTTAGAGCATTTTTAAGATCTTGAATTTATTTTTAAGTAATCTCTGTAGCCAATTTAGGGCTCAAACCTGAGATCAGGGGTTCCTTCTCTGCCAGCTGAGCTAGCCAGGCTCCCCTAGAGTTGAGTCATTTAATTTGGGTTCAGCTTTGAGCTCAGACATTGAATCTGTTTACCTGTTCTGCTCAGCAAACACTGTGGGCATGATTCAGGCACCTGAATTATCTCTTCCTGGTAATTTTGACATTGGTATTATAGTGAAGTATTGGTTTAAATTTTCTCAGTTGTCTTGTAAATCTGCCAGAATGAGAAGACAACTTCCTACCCAGTTAGATGGAGTCCTTCTGCTATAATGTCACATTTTGGCCATTGGGTGAGGAAGAATGATTCAGTGCGCTTAATTTTATTGAGGAAAATAACATTTTATCATGTGAAGGATTGTTGGTGCTAGAGACTTCTCACTTTAAAGCTACTTCAGGTGCAGGTTCATTTTGTAGCCAGTTGCATGGATTAAAACTTTTTTTTTTTTTTTTTAAACTTTTCATCTATAGGAATCCTATGAAGATGGTTGTGAGGATTATCCTACTCTATCAGAATATGTTCAGGATTTTTTGAATCATCTTACAGAGCAGCCTGGCAGTTTTGAAACTGAAATTGAACAGTTTGCAGAGACCTTGAATGGCTGGGTTACAACAGATGATGCTTTGCAAGAACTTGTAGAACTCATCTATCAACAGGTAGGTTGGCTGATGGTACAGGTCATCATCACATACTTCCTTAAAGCCCAGGGGTGCTCGTTGCTCCTTTACCTTCACGTGCACAGGCCTCCATGCTCCTTAACTCTTTATGGTTCATGGGAGCTTTCAAGTCTCTGTTGTATGAAATTCCTGTAGCTTGGGGATCCAGGTCTAGAGCCAGACTGGACATTCAAGGCTCTGTACAGGCAGTTGAATATTGGGCATTTATGAGGAAGGCTAGGTAAGTATCATACCTTTTTTCCATCCCCCTCTGTTTTTATAGGATCTGAAATTAACAATACACAGAGTGCAATTCTGTTCTCCTAGGTATTATATAAGCACTTTTGGAGTATGGGAGGAAAAAAAGAAAATCATGGGAGAACTTTCTTCCTTCATAAAGAAGTAAAAAAAAAAAAAAAAAGCCAGACCATAAAACACTGTCTTGAGTTTTAACATTTATGCTTATGTTTATTTTAAATTTCCAGTGATTTCCATCTTAATCCCATAAGTCTAATGTCAATCTAGATTGTTCAAACCTAAATTTTGTGTGATGCTAGCATATTGTTCTGTGACACACTAATGCTATTTTCAGGAGGAACAGTAGTCAGCGCTGGATTTTTGAAGACAAATTTAAGGGCACTGTTTGAAACTGACCAAAAACAGTAGGAGATAAATAGAAATATAAACTCTTAAGTGTTTAAGTCATCGCTGAAAGAGCAACTTGAATTTGGAATATATTGGAGGGTGATTATGATGGCATGTAATTTTCATCCTACCTAATGTTTCATTTGACTACCTTCACAACTTGTTCTGGGTAGTTACTGGACCCCTCAGTATGACCTGGCCAACTCTTGGGTTTCTCAACATGCTTGAGATTTTAGGAGTATAGAATTGTTCCATTTGTCCTGATGCCTACTTTTGGCCCCTAAATGGATTGCAAAGAAATATGAGAATAAAAATGGGAGAAATTGTTAATGCTTTTCTAATTTCTCTTCTATTCAGTTTCAACTCTTCTGCCTGGTTCTAGTTCTTTAGGGCTGTAACGTAACAAACTGCGGTTTCTGTGATTATCTCAAAGCCAGTTCTTCAACTACTACTCCCTGTTTGTCAGTATTCTGTGTCTGTGATACACAGATTCACCAAAAGTTCTTAAATGTCATTGGGAGAATTTATTCATAGCAACCAACAAAAGAAGACCTGTTATAAAAATGGCAGATTAAACATACATAATCAACTTTGATTCCTCCCCAAATACCGCTATGATGAAGGAGATTTTAAGAAGCCAGAAGAGTATAGGGGCTGAGATGAGGAAAGGAGACAAAAGTACCAGTTTTGGAGACTAGAAAGGCAGATCTAAAAAATTTGAATTCCAAGCCAGTGAAGAAAGTTGAAAATCACCGTGACTTAGTGTGGAATCTCTGAAAGACTCTAGGACAAGGATGGAATGAGACTAAAAGGATAGCTTTAAAATCTTTTTTTTTTTTTTAATTAAAAAAAATTTTTTTAAAGCTTTTATTTATTTGACAGAGGGAGACAGAGATCACAAGTAGGCAGAGAGGCAGGCAGAGAGAGAGGAGGAAGCAGGCTCCCTGCCGAGCAGAGAGCCCGGTGTGGGGCTCGATCCCAGGACCCTGAGATCATGACCGGAGCCAAAGGCAGAGGTTTAACCCACTGAGCCACCCAGGCACCCCAGGATAGCTTTAAAATCTTAAAAAACAAACAAACAAACAAAAAAACAAAATAAAAAACTAGACTCTCTACATCTTGTACCAAGTATCCGCTTTGAAGTTTTATTATAATCCTTCTTGGGAAGTTATTGAAGGGAAGTGCTCCACCAAAAAGGAAATTAAGGGGCGCCTGGGTGGCTCAGTGGTTAAAACCTCTGTTTTCGGCTCAGGTCATGATCCCAGGATCCTGGGATAGAGCCCCACATCGGGCTCTCTGCTCTGCAGGGAGTCTGCTTCCTCCTCTCTCTCTCTCTGCCTGCCTCTCCGCCTACTTGTGATCTCTGTCTGTCAAATAAATAAAATCTTTAAAAAAAAAAAAAAGAAATTAAGTCATGGATGAAGATCCAGAAACCGCAAAAACAAATAAAAATAAATAAAAACAAAACAAAAGAATAACAACAAGAAAATCACAAAACAGAATTTTATGGGAGTGGCTAGATGGATGTTCTCCACCGTCCTGAAAGGAGATACGCAGACAATAGCTGGAGCAGGCTTCACTGGAGTAAGGCAGAAGGCTCCAGGCAAGATTCCCTGACAAGATGAACATAATTGCTGTGTTCCAATGTATTAAGAAGAAACTTGGGAACTTGTGAGTTTAGGGGTAAATCAATGAGCTGTAAATAAAGAACAAAGTAGAGAAAATTTAAGTCTAGGGAAAACAAAGTTTTTCAAGAAAGGTGGAATCTGTATATTACATGGTCCACCTGAAACTAATCAAATCATGGTATGACCATGTTGTTAGGTGGTAAGGTTGGGAAATAGTGGAGAGGAGTGGGGGTAAGCAAGATAAAAGTTGGATATTCCTTGTCTATGTTGGGGAACTATAAGAAATAATGCCCAAACTGAAATCGCAGAGCGTGGATATACAGAGGTTGAAGCCTTTTCAACTGAAAGAATTGAAAATGGTTGTCTATGGGAGTGGTTGAGGTGTAGTGGGGAAGTATGAAATTTTTAATAACAAGCCATGTGGAACTTCATGTCTTTAAGTTGTGTGTGACAATTTTAAAACTAAACTAAAGGAAAACGGGCAATGCCCATAATGGGAAAAGGATGATTTTTGAATTTCAAGTCTTCTGTGGCACCAGATACACATCCATGAATGATCTCAGGAGAAACCAGTCTGTTGTTTTTGCAAGCAAGGACATAATTAGAAATAAAAAGACCGAATAATTATGAAGTACTTACTACATACTAGGTAATGCTGAACACTTTACATGTAATTAACTCCTTTAATCCTCCATGATTGAAGATACTACTCTTATCCCTTATTTTATACATATTTTAACAGAGGTTAAGGAACTTGACTTAGGTTACTGCAGCTAGTAAGTAGACCCAGCAAAGGGTCAGAGATGTTTATTACATCTAGACTACAGTTAGCTACTATATTTGTAACCTTGGTCAGGTCCCTTAACCTTTTAACATGCTATGTAAAATTAGGTGAACTATATTCTCTACTATTCTTTAAAAACTGCAATTAAAGCTTCCTGAGTACTGTTTCGGCTACATCACACTGTCTTTGATAGGTAGTTTTTTTCACGGTCTTAGTTTTTGGAATAGCTTATCTTTATTTCCTCTCTGTCCCAAGTGTGTTTGGAGTATTGTTAAATGTTAATCTTTTGTACCAGGTACCATTTATCACCTCTTTTAGGAATCAGACGGAAGCCCAGGGAGGTTGAGTGATGCCAAAGTCTGTGCCAGCCTATGCCTGAAAAACCCCACAGAACAATCGTTTGGCAAATACTCTTACTCGTAATTAGCACCGTGCAACTGGGTACATGTACCTTATGCAAAAATTGATTAGTATAAAGAGGTCTTGTCTGTTTGCTTTCTGGTGACCTCAGGTAAATGATGGGGAGAACTTAAACATTTTCTTTGTTCTTGTTCTTGGTGTAAAGTTGGGAGGGAGAGTTAATTTCCTTATTGCCTAACAACTAAAGACTTGTACATTTGTACAGTGTGGTCAGTTTTAGGGGTGGAAATGTTTTCTTCTTTAGAATGTTGCTGTTAAGTATTTGCATTAAGAACAACGTATTTGTGTCCTAAAAAGGTTTTTTTTTTTTTTTTTTTCTTTTTGAAAGGCCACGTCTATCCCAAATTTCTCTTACATGGGAGCTCGCCTGTGTAATTACCTGTCCCATCATCTGACAATTAGCCCACAGAGCGGCAACTTTCGACAGTTGCTGCTTCAAAGGTCAGTGTGAATATATGAAATTAAAGGAAAAGTTTTAGACCTACTAGAATTTAACCATTCCTCTTTTCTGAAGACTGTACATAATAGGTTGCAGGGGAAGGTAGGCAGGACCATTATTTGTATTCTAATATTGTGTATACTATTAAAAATTATAGTCCCCCATATCAGTCTTTTTTTTTTTTTTTTTTTTTTCCTGTAATCTCTGCCTTTGGGTTTTAGATGTCTTGGTTTTGTTTTTTTGTTTTTTAAAGATTTTTATTTACTCATTTGAGAGAGCGCACAAGCAGAGGGAGTGGCAGAGGGAGAGGGAGAAATAGACTCCCTGCTGAGCAGGGAGCCTGGTGTGGGGCTTGATCTCAGGACCCTGAGATCATGACCTGAGCAGAAGGCAGACGCTTAACCAACTGAGCCACTCAGGTGCCCCTGTGCCTTTAGTTTTGTGCTTAGAAGGCCTTTCATTTCCCAAGATCTTAAAAATGACCTCTTACATATTTCTTAGTACATCTGTACTTTGGGTTTGAGTGGGTTCTAGTTTATTGCCACAGGTTGAACTAGTTTTTCCCATACCACTTTTTAGAATGATCCATTTCCTTAATAAGTTGAGCTGCTGCCTTTATCACACTACATCCCTGTATTGGGGTTTTGAGTCTAGAGTTTAATTATACTCTGTTCACTACTTGTTCTATTCCTATTTTTATTATACTACTAAAAAGCTCCCAATTTTTTAGTATGTAGTATGGTTGGTCCCCTTCCCACATCTCTTGGGTAGAATCTCCTTTGCTATTCTTGCATGCTTCTTTTCTCCAATGAACTTTAGACTCACTATATGAAATTTCATTGATCTTTTTGGTATTATTAGATATTTTTGGCATGACCTTGAATTCATAAGCTAATTTAGGGAAACTAATTTTCTTATGGGAGTCGTTTTATTCAATAACAAGGTTGCCTTTGAGTTTGATAGTTGATCCATTAGTTCTTTAAAGATACTTTCAGTGGTTGCAAAGTATTCCATCATGTGGTTAAACTGGACTAGAACAGACTAAAGATCCCAACAATAGACTCCAGAGACACTTGAAAATTAAGCTTTTGATAGAGATACTTCACATATGTGTGTAAAGGGTAAACTGTGCTGACACCACTGGCTAGCCATATGTGGGGGGGGGAGAAAACAAAGATGGGTTCTTATCTCTTTACTTCAAAATATATTTCAAATCTATTAAAAAAAACCTTAAAAGTGCAACACTAAATACTAAAAAATTGACAGTATTGACAATTAAATCATAAGTTGGTAAAGCCCTTTTAAGCAAGACATGATATCCACAAGTCCGAAAACAAGAGATTAAACCCAATTACATATGGATTATAATATTGGGAAGGGTCATAAATTTATATGAAGTAAAAAATAGGGAAATGTATACATTTATAAAATTTATAATTTATAAATGTATAACCCATGGCAGTGAATGCTAATATGAAAAGAGGGACCTCTTAGGAATGAGTAAGAAAAAGACTGCTTTGTTTATTTTTGTTTCAAGATTTTATTAGTGGGAGAGAGGAAGGGAGATGGAGAGAGAGAAGGGGAGAAGCAGGCTCCTCTCTGAGCAGGGAGCCCAGCCCAGAGCCGGATCCAAGGACTCTGGAATTGTGACCTGAGCCAAAGGCAGATACTTAACCAACTGAGCTACCCAAGCACCCTTAAAAAGACCAGTTTTTAATTTTTTAATTTTTTTTAAAGATTTTTAAAAAAATTATTAGAGAGCAAGAGAGAGAGCACATGAGCAGAGGGAGAGGAAGAATCCAACTCCCCTGCTGAGCAGGGAGCCAGGTGTGGGGCTCAATCCCAGGACCCTGAGACCATGACCTGAGCCGAAGGCAGACACTTAACCGATTAAGCCACCCAGGCACCAGTTTTTGTTTTTATTTTGTTTTGTTTTTAAGATATTATTTATTTATTTGCTAGAGAGAGTGAGGGCATGAGAGAGCTCACAAGCAGGGGGAGCAGTAGGCAGAGGGAGAAGGAGGCTCCCTGCTGAGCAGAGATCCCAGTAGGGGACTCAGTCCCAGGATCCTAGGATCATGACCTGAGCTGAAGGTAGATGCCTAACCTACTGAGCCACCCAGGCATCCCAAGACCAGTATTTTAGCAGAAATATTTGGAATGGCTTTAAGTAGGTAAAACTTGGGGAAAATATAAATGACAAAGTTCTAAAAAGCTATTTAGCCTTATCTTGATGAATACCTCCTGGAAAGGCATGAAATAAGCACTTCTGGGAGGTAGCATGTGTTATAAAACACATAGCTTTCCTAGAATTTTTTTCCACCACCTGATCAATAAAGATAAGAAATATTTAACGCCAAATTGGTAAACATTTAAAGTACATCTGAAAAATCCTTTTTAATAACAGCTGACTCCAAAATTCACTGACATGGGCAATGACAGGTTTACCATGATTGTTTTAGATACTTTTTTAAAAAAAATTTTAAAGTTTTTATAAACATACAATGTATTTTTATCCCCAGGGGTACATGTTGTTTTAGATACTTTATAGGATGGCAGATGGGCCAAGTCAGGGGAAAATAAAGCTAGGGAAACGAAGTTATTTGACTCCTTTGGTCTCTTGGATATTAAGACCAAACTAATTGCTGTCTGTTTCTATGTGAATTTCAATTGGGGTCTTTTCCCTCCATTTCTCTGATTTGTATAATGGAAATTATTAAGGATAATAGGCTTAATATGACTTCATTTTATTTTCAGCTTAGTTGGAGATCATCTATACATATCTATATAAAGATGTGTTTCAAAGTTCATGTACTCAGAGTAGAACATTTACAGAGACAATTTGAGTAAAAGCAATGCTTTCAAAAGAAATATATAAAAAAGTGCCTTCTTGACAAAAAGCTGATAAAGATGAGGCATTTTCTTTCTTTCCAGTGCCAGTATGCAGTGAACCTCATGAAACCTATGTTGCTTAAAGAAATTACAAACTTGATTCGATAAGAATAGGTGAAAATAAACCCATTAGTTTCTTAAAACTAGGAATTTTCATATGAGAAGATGATGCATGTTCTTGTCTCTACAATAGAAAGGAACACTTTTTACTCCAGAAGGTCAGGGCATTATTGGTGCATGGTACTTGTCTCTGTATTGCTTGTGGACAGCGAACCCGCCAGCTGGTCATCCTTTTTGTTCAAAAAACAAAGCAGTGTGTGGCTCTAAAAGGTGTGTCTTCTTTAGATGTCGGACCGAATATGAAATTAAAGATCAAGCTGCAAAAGGCGATGAAGTGACTCGGAAACGATTCCATGCGTTCGTCCTCTTCCTGGGAGAGCTCTATCTCAACCTGGAGGTGAGGAGAGATTGTTCTAAGTCCTGACAAAGCATGGGAACACAAACTGATGTAGGGTGGAATAAGGCCGGGTGAAGGGAGAGAAAGAGATGGTGCCTGCCACTCAGGGCAGCGCCTGCATTCTAATGGAACGGCCCGTAATGTTTGTTTCTCCTGTTTGCAGGGAGGCTGCTGGGAAGTAGTTACTGGGAATTTTGAAAAGTCTGTGTACTTTTGGAAAGCCATGGTTTCTGTACAAGTGTAAGCTCTTGAAGTACAGATAATCATACCTGTTTAAATTCACACATTTCGTGTGTTGACTTTCAGATGGTGGCTCAAAAGCACTCTGCAGAACATACAGCTTTGAGTTAAAAGGGCAGGGCGGATTAGGGTCATGAGACTAATCCAGTTCACCCAGGATTGTTCTTCTTGGTCCTGTTTTATAAATTAATTTTCTACGTTAAATGCTTTTGTTCAAAGTCTGTAGCTAAACAAGTTTGTAAATTGGTAGTATATTTGGGTATATGTTAGTAGGCAAGTGCTGAATATTACTTTGTAATGGATTTGCTTGATTTTTTTTTTTCTTTGACTAGTTAATCCCAGAGATAGGTTATACCTTCTTTGATTTGAAAACTTAATCATAAACACTGCTGAAAAGACCCTGGAACCCACCACCAAATGTGCATCTCAGTCAGTGCTTCTAAAAAGTCCCTGTCCAATCTGATGCCTAATTTACTATCCCATTTTACCACAGATGGACTTTCTTTCTTTCTTTTTTTTTTCTTTCTTTTTTTTTTTTTTTTTTTAAAGTAGGGACCATTCCCAGCATGGAGCTCGAACTCCCAACCCTGAGATCAAGAGTCGCATGCTTTGCCAACTGAGCCAGCCAGGTACCCCTGGATGGACTTAATTTTTTAAAAATTTCATGCATTACTTTTTCAGTTTAATTTTTATATAAGCCAAAATAACATTCATCTAAAATGTGCTGTAAATGAAGAGTCTTTTTAAGAATGCAGGTGTTTCCTCTGTGGATGTAATGATGCCATGTCTGTGGGAAGTATAAAGTTGAGGTATGGCTCCTGAGCCTACGGCTCTTCTGGCTGGAGAGCTACCTTACTTAGACAATTCTGATGCAGAACAGTATTTTTAAATAGTATAAAAAGAATAAGAAAATGCTGCATGTTCCAAAAAAGGGTGGTAGCTTAATCGGCCTGAGAATGCTTTATGAAGCAGTAATTTATAAAGGTGACTTCGGTTATCCTGACCATATGTTATGTGTGATAAATGGAAAATTTTACCTGTAGTTTACTGGCTGTATTAGAGATCTTATATACATGTAAAATAAGTCTAATTTCGTGAAGATACCAGAGCATTTCTGATTTTTGTATTGTTTAACTTAAAACACTTATTTTGCTAACACGTTAGACCATTTATTTATCTGTTGTAATATTTTGGCATCGTTGCTTCTCATTTTCTTCTGTCCCAAAAGATCAAGGGAACAAATGGACAGGTTACAAGAGCAGATATTCTTCAGGTTGGTCTTCGGGAGTTGCTGAATGCCCTCTTTTCTAATCCTATGGATGACAACTTAATTTGTGCAGTAAAATTACTGAAGGTAGGTTTTATGTATGTTTTTCTTAAAATTAATCTTTCTACCACATTTATGATTTAAAGGAAAGTATAGTGTGCAGCGAATTCAAGATTAAATTTTTACTTTAAATATTGACACTTTGCTTTGCCCTTGAATGTAAACATTGGAAAGGCAGTATGTACTATTTTTAGATTTTATTTTTTTTGAGAGAGTGTGCACGAGTGGGATGGAGGGGAGCAGAGGGAGAGGGACACGCAGGCCCCATGCTGAGCACAGAGCCTGACATGGGCCTCAGTTTCATGACCCTAAGATCATGACCCGAACCAAAATCAAGACTTGGACAATTAACCAACTGAGCCACCCGTTCTCCCTTGTACTGATTTTTTAAATATGAAAATGTAAATTTAGAAGCAAAAAAATGGAAGTCCTTCACCCTTCATCTCTAAATTTCTTTTCCTTACTTTCCCATGTCTGTATTTGTGCCCTCATAAAATCACCCTCTTTGTGGCTTTTTTATTATCTAACAACGATCTTAGATTTTGCATAGCCCAAAAGATTTATCTTTCTTCAGTAACTTCACTTCTATATGTGCAGTTGTTTATGTAGGTTCAGTTCCTACACATTTGGTGGGTCATTGAACATCGTATAGTTTATTTTGAGAAGTAATGTCAAGTTTCCCTTCTAAATGCCAAACTGGTATGTGTTTGGTGGTCGTCCTACTGACAGTGAGTAAGTAGACCGCTTTCCCCATATTCTTATCAGTGATGGACATAATCAACCCGGGTTTGTTTTGTCATAGGTGATGGATGAGTAAAAACAAAAATCTTGAAAACAAAAATCTTGTTTTGTGTTTTCCTGATCATTTGTGAACTTAAGCATTTCTTCACATTTGTTAGCCTTTTTTTTGTTTCTATGAGTTACTGTTGTTTTTTTTTTTTTTTTTTAAAGATTTATTTATTTGACAGAGATCACAAGTAGGTGGAGAGGCAGGCAGAGAGAGAGAGGAGGAAGCAGGCTCCCTGCTGAGCAGAGAGCCCGATGTGGGGCTCGATCCCAGGACCCTGGGATCATGACCTGAGCCGAAGGCAGAGGCTTTAAACCCACTGAGCCACCCAGGCACCTCTGAATTACTGTTTTATATTTGTACATCTTTTCCCCCTGAAGTTTCTATTTTTTTAAATTCAGAGCTTCCATACTTTTTGTGTATTTCAAAAAGTAAAAGGTTGATTAAAATTTTATAGCCTAACTTCCATAGAGAATATACCCTGTAGTCATTGACACATAAAACCTGTGATTCAGGTTCTGCTTTAGTTTCTTTCAATCAGAAAAAAACAGGGTATTAGAGATTCCTGACTGTTAGGTGGTGGAGAATAATTGGGGATATTTAACTTAACCAAATTCATTTTATTCAAAGAATGCTTGAACTGCTACTAATATTTTTTAATAGAATTTATGTACTTTATTGAATTCCTTATTTTACTGATTATCTGCTTTTTTAGTTGACAGGGTCAGTTTTGGAGGATGCCTGGAAGGAGAAAGGAAAGACTGATATGGAAGAAATCATTCAGAGAATTGAAAATGTTGTCCTAGATGCAAATTGCAGCAGGTGGGTAGCTAGCAAGCAGATCTCAATTTCTTTTTCTGTAGAGGTTGTTTTTCATCTGTTACATATGCTATCACCAAAAGAATTGAAATCTTACAAATCTACAGAAGTATATTTTCTTCAAAGGTATAATGTTTTAGCTATGGCTTGTGTTCACCTGGCCTTTTCTGTTCAGTTGTGTTTATAAATTGAAAAGGTTTAGATTTTCCTATGGTAAGATAGGAGTCCATTAAAAAGTAAAATGATTCAGACTTTAAATTGTTCAATAACTACTTGGATAAAGTACTGTTATAAGTCCAGTTGGAAGCATAAAAATGCAGGATAGCCACTGCCTTTAAGAACCATATAGTCACAGATGAAACAATTTTCAAGGCTGCTTACAAATGGTTATGTTAGTATAACCAATGTCTAAAAAATCAAAGCACTTAGATGTACATGTTAAATTTATGAAACATAGTTTTAAGAGTCTGTGGTATTCTAGAGTCTGACAACACTTTGGTGGATACCCTTAACTCCTTTTCAACTTCTTTCCGCAGAGATGTGAAACAAATGCTCTTGAAGCTTGTGGAACTCCGGTCAAGTAACTGGGGTAGAGTTCACGCAACCTCAACATACAGAGAAGCAACACCTGAAAATGATCCTAACTATTTTATGGTATGCCAGCATTTACATTTTAAGTTTTGTTTATTGCTTGGATCCAATTTCAGAAACTTCTGGATGAGGTACATAAAGGTATTCTTAAAAAAAAAAAAAAAAAAACAGAATTTTTTTTTCTTTTTTTTTTTAAGTGGTTTTTTAGTTGTTTTTTTTTTTAAGATTTTATTTATTTATTTGACAGACAGAGATCACAAGTAGGCAGAGAGGCAGGCAGAGAGAGAGAGAGGAGGAAGCAGGCTCCTTGCTGAGCAGAGAGCCCGATGTAGGGCTCGATCCCAGAACCCTGGGATCATGACCTGAGCTGAAGGCAGAGGCTTTAACCCACTGAGCCACCCAGGCGCCCTAACAACTCAGAATTTAATGCCAGTAATTCTTTTCATTGGCTTAGGGTCACATGGCAGCCAGAAGACCAGGTAAATAGAGGAAGAAACATGGAATCCTCTAAGGAAAGGGTGGATTAGAGAAAGATCCATCCAGTGGAAAGGGAAATCGATGACTTGAACAAAGTTGTGTGGGATTGTAGAAAGAAGTTTTCCCAGGGTATTTATAACCAAAGAGCTGCATCTCACACTTTGACTTTGCACTTTATAGTAAATTAAGAAAATAAAAGTGATCCCCATACCAGTAATGTCCTGAAGCTCCTGACATGACCAAACCTAACACAACAATGGAGAAATGCTTCTAAGACCCCAGCCTTGGAAATTCCTTAAAAAATGGTGGGGAGGGGAGAATCACAACTAAAAATAAGCTGACACAATGCTAAATTACAGCACACGGCAAAACAGTTCATCATGAGTGTGACCGACTAGACAGCAGGGTTACAGCCATAGGAACTTGAGAAAATAGAATAGAAATCTGAAAATCATAGCCATTTTCATCTCATTTGAAAGTCTATCAGGAAGCTAGTTTCTTGTGTGTGCTTGCATTATTAAGTACAGATGAATGAACTTAGCCATGCTTCATTAATTAACGTGCTTTAAAAAATCAGTTTTGAAATGCTTATGTATTTGTATCACTTTGATCCATCCTAGAATGAACCAACATTTTACACCTCTGACGGTGTTCCTTTCACCGCGGCTGATCCAGGTAGGCCGTTTCACAGGCTTTGCCCCCAATTTCTTGGTAAGCTAGTGAATTCTAGAAAACCATACCCTTGCCAGTACGGAGTTGTAGCTTTTTGAAGTGGGCACATTGTTCTAAGATGAGGGTAAATGTTTGTCTCCTGTAGAATATTCTTTACAGGGACAACCACTTTGAACCATTTCAAATGGAAAGTCTGATGGTATAGTGTCTTGTCATCCACGCAATGGGTCAGTGGGTTGGAAGAATCCCTCAGTTAAACACAACCATTTTTGTTTTATATTTTCTCTAGTATTTCATTTTTATACTGTAAGCTTTCAAGTAGTTAGAAGGGGAAGATGGTTCTAGCTCACTACATAGAGTACAACAGTCATTACTGTGGGTTAATACTTGCAGATACTAAGAATTATGGATTCCGTTAATAGTAGGTCAAAGTTAATTAAAATCTAAATCTCGGCACACTTCCCCTTCCAGAAAAGGGCCATTTATTTATTTATTTTTTAAAAAAATTTTATTTACTTATCTGACAGAGATCACAAGGAGGCAGAGAGGCAGGTGGATGGGGAGGAGGAAGCAGGCTCCCTGCAGAGCAGAGAGCCCGACGCGGGGCTCGATCCCAAGACCCTGGGATCATGACCTGAGCCGAAGGCAGAGGCTTTAACCCACTGAGCCACCCAGGCCCCCAAAAGGGCCATTTATAGAAAGATTGCTTTAATTGTGATAAATGGGACTACAGTACGAGCAAGGGAAAATTTTCCCATTTGATGAAAATTACAACCATTTGTTCGGAATTTTCCCATTAGCTTCTTCTGGATAGAAGCACTGACTATCCTGTTCCTAAAAGAAGGTGGAAAGAAGTACTGCTTAACTTTCAACCTTAAATTCTGAAACATTCAAAATATAAAAATCACATGGGACACTTGGGTGGCTTAGTCTTTTGGGCATTTGACGCTTGGTTTCTGTTTGGGTCGTATCTCATGGTTTGTGGGATCAAGCCCTGTTGGGCTCCCTGTGGGGAGATTTTTAAAATATCTTAAAATATATATATATATATTGATGTATATCATTGTTATATAAACTACAAAAAACTGATTCACTATGAAGGATAAACCAATGTCATTTTGCCATATTAATCCATACTTTGGGTGTTTTTAAAGAAATAAAACCCTATGGATAACTAGTAAACCACTCTGTCTTATGACCCAGCCCTCACCTCCCACCGCCAGTCCTTCCACTGCTTCCCTCCCAGATGTAATTACCATCCTGAAGTTGGGGTCATTGTGATGTCTTTTTACTTCCTATGTGTCTATAAACAGTGTAGTATCACACAGTAGCAGTAACCTAAATGGTATCTTATTGTGCACATATTTTGCAACTTATTATTCAGTGTTTTTGCTGTTTATTCACATTGAAGTATATATAGCTTTGGTTCATTTTAAGTGCCAAATAATACTGCACTCAGATGAAAGCACCGGTTATAGGTCCCTCCTTAAGTGTGGTTGGGTGCTTCTCACTCGTTACTAGAGACAGTACTGTACAGACCTCTTTAAGTAGTCCTTGAGCTACTTAAGTACAGTTGCTACGTTGTGAGTTATTTCCTGCTGTTTCTCTCGACAGTTGTTTTCTTCCTTTTAAGAATTTGCTTAGTTGTGGTCTCTGCCCATACTTCTCTTGGATCACATTTTCGCCTCTTAGCTGTTTTGTGATTCCTTACATAGAATAGACCAGAAAGTGACTCTGGGCTTCTCCCAGTATATGCTGTCTTTCCATTATGTTTGTCTTGTCTTGTAGAAGCATCAGGTTTTCATGTAAATGTATCTGTCTTGTTCCTGCTCTCTATGGCTGAGAATGTTTCCGTATTACCATCAAATTCCATTTTTTTCTTATTCTTTTTTTTTTTTTTTTAAGATTCTGTTTATTTATTTGACAGAGAGGAGTCACAAGGAGGCAGAGAGGCAGGCAGAGAGAGGAAGGGAAGCAGGCTACCTGCTGAGCAGAGAGCACGACTCGGGGCCCAATCCCAGGATCCTGGGATCATGACCTGAGCCAAAGGCAGAGGCTTTAACCCACTTGAGCCACCCAGGCGCCCCATAATTCCATTTTCTTCTAAAAGTCTTTGATGCTTTTTGTATTTAGGTCTTTAATCCATCTGGCTATTTTTATATGATATAGTAGGAATTAAATATTCCATGTTCTCTTGTTGCAGCAACTGGTATTGAGTTATCCATCCTCTCTTCTCAGTGTAATGTCCCTCTGATGTGTACTGCATCCCTCCTCTCTAAACATTGATCTTACTCCTGTGTCTGTGCATGTGGACCTTTTGTCTGTCTTAATACCAATACTACAATACTACAGTCTTTTTTTTTTTTTTTTAGAGATTTTATTTATTTATTTGACAGACAGAGCTCACAAGTAGGCAGAGAGGCAGGCAGAGAGAGAGGAGGAAGCAGGCTCCACTGAGCCACCCAGGTGCCCTGCCAATACTACAGTCTTAATTACTACTTTCCTTTATATCTTGCTGTGTCTGGTGAGACAAATTTTTATTCTTCAAAGTTACCTTGAATCATTTTGGTTCTTTGTTCTTTGTCTGTGTTTGATTTGTTTAACCTCTTTGTGTTTTTGTAGGCTTTTTTGTAACTCTTGTTTATGGAAATTTCTAAACATGCTTATTTTTGTTTCACATTTTGTTCTATCTTTTAATTCTAACCCTGCTGTTTTTATTATCACATAAAATTTATTTTGATCTTTTTTTATTGCAATCTGATATTTAACAGTCTTAAAGTTTTTTTGGAAGGGATCTCAAACTTACAAAAAAGTTACAAAAGTAAAAATTATACAAAGAATACCTGTCCACCCATTACTCAGATGTACCTTTTGTTAACTTTTATTCTATTTGCTTTATCGCTTTTTCTGTCCACAGTTTTCTAAACCATTTGAAGTTAAGTTATATATATTGTGGCCCTTTGTGACTAATCTCGTGTTTTAACTGCCCTTTTTTTTTTTTTTTTTTTTCTTCTTCACAAAAACTCCTTATGGCTTGGGTTGTGGTAACATCTATCCCTGCCGAGGAGTCACTGGAGTAAAACTGATTTGGAACAAGTTTTTATTTGTCATAGGTGGGTAGTAGAAATTTAAGGTGTAGGGCCATTATTACAAATTCTCCGAGGAACCAGTTTCTTCAGAGTACTACTGTTTCCACGTCAAACCCAAGAAAAGACAAGCAAGCTTCTTTGCTATCTCTCTTTGCCACCAGAGTGTTTTCCTTTTTGTTTTCTTCCTGGTCCACCTCTTGCTTGAGATACCTACCCTTCGAAGGGCCGCGATTCGTGTAGAAAGAGGTGGGCATGGGCATGAATTTCATCTCCGTTCCACATGGACCCAAGACCTTGCTTTCTGACCTTCTGTGGGTTTTTAAATCCAAGCCCCTTTGTTACCGAGAGCATGTGGTCTGCCAGCCTCCTGGCTGGAGTAGTTACGTATGATTTTCAGTTCCCTTTTTGTTGGTCATCAAGGGACTTGGTTTTCTTTTTTCTGAACTCATCTGTGCATTTTAAAGAATGTTTGTCTTAATCTGTTACCTCAAGTATTTGTTGCAGGAAGGTTCTACAGTTAAAATTGTCTCCAGATTGCCAAAATTGGATGTCAGAATATCACCAACCCTTTAAGCTGGAATTAGCTTTATAGAGACTGGTAATCTTGGGGGAAATATGGTCTAGCGTAATTGTTGAAATTTGAGGTAGCTGTTCACAGGAAACCCAATTTTAAGGTAACTAGTTTTAATACATACTGATTGGTTTTATTATTCAGAGATAAGTACTCCATACGGACATGCTAATCTTAAAAGATACTCAGTAACTCTGCCTAAGACAGTTGGCAGATGGAGAGCTATAAAATTACCCGTATTGCCTTGAAAGAATCCAACCAAGGGAAAGTTTATATAGCTGAAACATTTATCAGGTAGCTACCTTCCAGCTGTCTCTGAGGGAAGAAAAGAAAATCCCCTGTGCTCAGAACCTTTGCTAGGTTAGCTAATCTGATTGAGAAACAGGGGCTAGTGGCTGTTAGCTGGTAGCTACCTAGCTCACTTTACTTCCGTGGGAAAGAGTAAGGGGAACCAGAGGCCAGCCTATTTGATTAAAATCCTTCCTTGTGGAAGGAAGAATAGGAATATGGAAAAACATGTTCTTTCCCAACAAGATAGATACATAGGTAGATACGTGTATACACACACACACACACACATATATGTATAGTATATGTAGGTATGTGTGTATATATACACACATATACATATATATATAAATATATATTTCGTTTTATGGAAAGAAGCAGCAGAGAGTATCAGCGGCATACACGTTGGCTGTGACGTGCTCTGGTGTATCTACAGTGGCCTTGAATTGCAACATATAATTAGGAGAATAGTACAATTAAGATCTATGAGCACACAAGTGGCAAAAGCAAGCCAATTAAAATGTTTTGTAAAAGCTAATAAATATGCAGCTGGGAGCTTCCTGCTATTTAAACGTTGTAGCTACTTAAAACTAATATTAAAAAGCATTTTTAGGATAACTGGCTATTTTATGACTTTCGTCAGCATTCAATTTTTTAAAATTTTTTTGTAGATTACCAAGAGAAATACCAAGAGTTACTTGAAAGAGAAGACTTTTTTCCAGATTATGAAGAAAATGGGACAGATTTATCAGGGGCTGGTGATCCGTAAGTTTTTTTTCTATTAACTTTCTTTGTGGTCATTCTATGGCCATAGTTTGTTGATGGAGTTTAGATTAGAAAAAGGCAGACAAAGAATGTGCATTTTGATTTGATGTTGTTAGAGCAGTATATATGTGTACTTGCTTGCCAAAAATTTTCAGGAAATCGTATTAGAAAACAGACTATGATTCTGAAAATGTATATATATCTGGAGAGGGAAAACTAAAATAGTGGTATACTCAAGCATAGTTTTATAAAAAAAGATTCAGTTCAGCTCTAGTACTGTCAGATCTTAGGCAGACTATGCCTGTTCTTCCATCTGTAAAGTAGAAATAGTTGACCCCCTCCTTGAGTTCTTTTCAGAACTAAGTGAAAATACATATATACTTAGAACCACCTCCTGGCAGACAATAAAAGACTCAGCTCTTGGCTGTTAAAGGATGAATTAAGATTAAAGAGAAGATGGGTCACCACATAACAGTGTTTGGATTGATGGAAAGGTGTAAGTTATAGTCCCATTCACATCTTTCAATCCCTACCTGCCATTCTTTGTAATAAAGGAAACTTTTGCTACTCCCTTACCATGAGATTGCGTTACACTGAGTTACAGCAGAACCAAGAACTTATGAGGTTTAGCCCCCCAGCTCTCTCAGCAGTTTATGTGAATTTGGATCAGTTACTTAGGTTCTCTTTCTTCTAATTAGAGGAGGGAATAAATTAAATCTGACTTAATTTTTCTTACATCTCATCTATCATGTGTGTTGCAGGTTGAAAAAGTGACCCACTTTTAGTCTCTCTCCCATCTAGGTACATTTATAAGTCTGTTTGAGATCTAATGTTACCATATGTTTTTATTTAAAGATTTTATTTATTGTCAGAGAGAGAGTGAGAGAGAGTGCATGCACAAGCAGGCAGTTCGGCAGGCAGAGGCAGAGAGAAGCAAGCTCCCTGCTGAGCAAGGAGACCAATGTGGGACTCAATCTCAGGACCCTGGGATCATGACCTGAGCCAAAGGCAGCAGCTTAACGACTGAGCCACCCAGGCATCCCGTAATGTTACCATATTTTTATATACTAGTTTAATTAAAAAGAAATATATGGCGATGAAGGACTCAAATCCAATTAAAAAGGTTCAGCCCTGTTGGGTATACCACTGGAAGTTCAAGCTGTTCTTGGTATTGAATTTCAGGTTGTCCTCTGGAGTTCTGCTTGGTAAACATTACATGCTATTGACCCTGATACACTTGTGGCCATTTCAACACATGTACTGGAAATGGAGGAACAATGACAAAAAGATCCATCGGCAGTTGATAGGATTGTCAAGATAGTTTTGTCATACATGTAGATGGAAAGGATTATTGTGGGGTGGGGAGACCCTATAGACATCTTGTTATTGTAGAGGAAAAGTGTAAAAAAGGGAAACAATGGGCCCCTGGGTGGCTCAGTCATTAGGAACCTGCCCTTAGCTCAGGTCATGATGCCAGGGTCCTGGGATTGAGCCCCACGTCGGGATCCCTGCTCCACGGGAAGCCTGCTTCTCCCTCTCCCACTCCCCCTGCTTGTGTTTCCTCTCTCGCTGTGTCTTTCTCTGTCAAATAAAGAAAATCTTTTAAAGAATAAAAGGTAGGGGTAAGATTTGGAGTCAGATTCTGGCTGTGCCACATATTTAACCCAAATCTTAGAGTATTTACTTAACCTCCTTCCACAGTCTTTTTTCTTTTATATCTAAAATGGGGATGATAGGGACACCTGGCTAGTGCAGTCAGTAGAGCATGTGACTCTTGATCTCAGGGATGTGAGTTCGAGCCCCATGTTGGGTGTAGAGATTACTTAAAAAAGAATGGAGATGATAGTAGTACCTATCTTCTTAAGATGGCTATGGGTATTCAGTAAGAATACGTCTGTTTAATCCTTAATGGGTTCTTTAAAATTTCTACCCATATTTAACTGTGGAAAGCTTTGCTTTTCATCATTTTAGACTTCCAAATATTTGGGAAAGTTCTGAGATAGATGATTTTGAAGTTAGCTTCTTGTTAAGAAAGTGATTCCAAATAAATGGAATGTGACTAAATTGTCACTTCAGGAATACATCTTCCTTCCTTCTTTCCTTCATTCCTTCCTTCCTGATTTGACAGCACAAGTAGGGGGAGTGACAGGCAGAGGGACGGGAGAAACAGACTCTCCATTGAGCAGAGAGCCTGATACGGGGCCCAGTCATTACCTGAGCCAAAGGCAGACAATTAACTGACTGAGCCAACCAGGCACACCTATCATTTCTGATATTAAGTAGATATAAAATAGGGGAGCCTGTGGGGAGGGTATGTGCTATGGTGAGTGCTGTGAAGTGTGTAAACCTGGCGATTCACAAACATGTACCCCTGGGGATAAAAATACATTATATGTTTATATTAAAAAAAAAAAATAGGGGAGCCCGGGTGGCTCAGTCCGTTAAACCTCTGCCTTGGGCTGAGGTCATGATCCTGGGGTCCTGGGATCAAGCCCTGCATTGGGGTCCTCACTCAGCAGGGAGCACGTTTCTCCCTCTCTCTCTGCCTGTTGCTCTCCCTGCTTATGTTTTCTCTGTCAAATAAAGTCTTAAAAAAAATAAATAAAACTTTGCATTATTGGTTATGTATTGAGACTTTGAATTCACTTTTAGGTTAGGTTAAGAATTTAACATATGGGGGAAAAAAAAGAATTTAACGTATGTTGATGCCTGACTGCTCAGTCAGAAGAGCATGGGACTCTTAATCTTGGGGTTGTGGGTTTGAGACCCCACAAGGGGTGTAGAGATAAACCTAAATATTTTTTTTAACATATGTCTAAAAGTATAGCAGAAGCTTAATTTCAAACACAAGACATTGAGAATCCAGTGTAAAATGTAAGCGTTTGGTTGGAGGACTGACATGTATGTAATTCTGAAAAGTGCTTGCATTCTATAACAGTCTAAGAAAGTTATGTCACCATGCTTTTTTGTGTGGCTTAGCATCTTTGATATTTTGAAAAACGTGAAACTTATGAGTCATCTTTACTTCTTTCATAGATACTTGGATGATATTGATGATGAGATGGACCCAGAGATAGAAGAAGCTTATGAAAAGTTTTGTTTGGAATCAGAGCGTAAGCGAAAGCAGTAAAGATAAATTTCAACAGATCAGTTTTATAAAGCAGTTTAGGTTATGGTGATTTAGCAGAACACAGGAAAATGTGTCACACTTATACCAAATTAAGGATGTTGAGTTATGTTACTAATGTATGCAACTTTAATTTTGTTTAACACTATCTGCCAAAATAAACTTTATTCCCTATAACTTAAAATGTGTATATATATATAATAGTTTATTATGTACAGTTAATTCCACTGTTTTGGCTGCAATAAAATCGATTTTGAAATAAATGAAATGTTGAAAGTAAATTTTGCTAGTTGGTTAGAAGCTTACACTTTAAATTCTACTTTTCTTGAGGGGAAAAAGTCTTAGCCTGGAAATACATATTATTGCAAAATGTAGCATCCTTTTTTAGATGAGTATATAGCTTTCATTTAGTTTTACGTTGTCTCAGTGAATTGGGTTTCAAATATGAATCACAATCATGAAATCTTTAGCACTGAAGTCTTAGACTGTACCATTAACAACCGATTTACATATCCAGATGCTATTTGATACCAAGGGCTTTAAAAATATCATTAAAAAAAAAAAAAAAGACTTAAAACTCCCAACTAAACAACCAGGATTCTTCACTTCGGATTTATTGGAGTTGTTCTCTCCCTCCCTACCCCCACCCCTCAACTTCATTACCCTAAAGACTAGAACATTATTCTGCTTTATTTATGGCTTTCATTTTTATTTTGTAGCATGAGTTGCATTGACTTTTTTACTAGAGAATTTTACTAGATCTTTGTCACTCAAGTTTTCACCTGCTTTCTAATTGATACACCCCGAGGATCACTTTTCTAATACTTTTACTAAAATATAGTACCACCTTCACCCTATTTAAAAATTATTTGTACCTAATGTCAAAGCCTTTTTCCAACTAACTAAAAGTAAAACTTATGTACAAAAGGATTGCTTGTAAATATGCATGTAAATAGTTCTGTTAATAACCCACTGTTTTACATTTGGTACATCTGTGTCTGCTAATACAGTTAGTTTTCTCACTTTTCTGCTTATTTGTTCAGTCTGGATTAAAATTAGACTTTGAAAATAAAATTTAAATAGTTTTGTTTTCCTCTAAGTTTTTGGAGTGGCATCCTGACATTTTAAAGAATTTCTGTTGAACTTTGTGAGAAAATTAAGTGTTTTGAAATCAAACTATGCTAGGATAGATGATGTCCTATTTAGTGTGTGTTGAGTAAGAATTCAGTTATGAGTCTACTTGGAAAAATTAACAAATATAAAACAACCTTTAGATTCCTTATTGTAAAAGGGAATGATATATATAATTGGAAGTTTTGGAACTTGTAATAGGGTTTTGTTTTGTTTTTTTTCAAAATGGCTTCTGTAATATGGTGGATAATTACCTTAATCTGAAGTTCTCCAAAGATTGTGCTCATTGTAAATCTTGGGGGTGAGGGGGAAGGGACAGTACATTAGACCAGGAGCCAAGTACATGATAACTGAATATGCTTTAAACTTCTCACGGTTGCTTTGTGAATAACCATCCAGCTTAGTCTGCTAGCTCGTTGTCACCAGTCACTGCTGTACGCAGCAGCTGCCAGCAGGATCATCATGTGTTCCGGTTACTAGTGCTGTTAAACTGCCCAAATTTAGTGTTTTCAAACAATAAGCATTTTGTTATGCTCCTGGGTTCTGTGGTTCAGGGATTTGGACAGGGCATGGCTTTTTCTATTGTGTGATGTTTGATGCCTCAGCTGGGGAAACTGGTGGTGGTCAAATGGCCGGGAGCTGTAATCATCTGGGGTCTTCTTCACTCGCACAGCTGGCTGGGCCGAGATGACTGGAAGCTATCACTTGGCCAGACCCACCTACACATGGCCTGCCCATGTGACCTGGACTTTTCACAAACATGGTAGCTGGATTTTGAGAGGGGGCATTGTAGAAGACTCAGGAAGAAGCTACATTTGGAAGCTGCATACAGCATTAACTTCCATTATAGTCTTAGTTCTGAGTCACTAAAGCCGTATCAGATAAGAGGCCACCAAGAAATGTGTGGATATGTTTTAAAACTGCAACAGTATATCCTGAAAGGAAGAGCTAGTCTGTGTTGCACTTGTTGGCCATACTTTCAACAGAAACATGTGTCCTCAATCTCTTGTAAAGATTACTAGTACAGTCTCCAATGAGCAAGGACACACAGGTGTTAGTGCAGGTCATAGGCTTGTGTTCTGGTAAAGTACAAATATTTGTTTGTACAAAATCTTGCACTTGTGTCATTAACCCAACCTTCTGTCTTTATGTTGTCTGTGCCCTTCCAGCCAAAGACTACCAGGAACATACATGTACCTGAGCAGGCTGGGCTTAGTACTTTTGCACTAAAGCAGAATAGGCACATGGGGAACTGTGGGCTTATAATAGGACTTGGGCTTTGGTTAGATAATTTGGGAGAGGGTCTAAGAAACTGGAGGTTCATGTGTCCAGGCTGACCTAGTCCAACCCTGCATGGACCCAACTCTGTTGCTTCAACCAGGCAGCTGGAGGTCATGTTTCTGGTAGGTTTGTACCAGTGTAAATTATAATTGCCACCTAAGCTACCAGCACTGCCAATAATGCTACTGTGTTTATTACCTTGCTTATTTCAAACTCTCTACTCTGTTCCTCATGATTCACAGATGAAATCGGGCAAATGTACACAAATGCATCTGCATTCATTTTATCCCTCCTCTTGTACAGGAAGTATCCCTCCTGTTCAGGGCCAGCTACTCCACTTGTTCTTGAATCCCATGCCCTCTCACACTCTCATGAACTCTGTTGTTACTTGGTCTATACTTTTTCAAATCCCTCTATTGGCCCTGCATGAGCTGTTGAACATGTCATTCCTCTCATCAGGAGAAATCTGGCCCTCACATTTCTGTGCAGTTCTGCTTCCTAGCCAGATTCTTTAAATGTCCCATATTCATTTTCCATTTCCTTCCTATTTTGCTCTTCAGACCTACAGCTTCTGCTGTCCCTATATACAACAGCCCGTAGTAGAGCCGCCAAGGACATTTATGCCACTAAATCCAGTAGATACCTGACTCTTTAGCTTGTTCTCTAGGCAATATCTGACACTATCAAGGGGCACCAAAATTGAAAACCTTTAGGCATCTGGAATAGAATAGCCTTTTTTCTGGCTGTTCCTCAGTTTTTGTGGGATTCTCTTAACTAATGTATAAGTATTGGTGTTCCTCAAAGCTCAGTCAACATTTTCTTACGTCACTATATCCTTGGTCTATTTAATCTTCTCCTAAAGCTTCAGTTAGCAGCTATCCGTGTTGACCTCCAGATTTGTTTCTAGACCTTTGTTAATATATTTGAGCTGTCTTTTTTTTTTTTTTTAAGATTTTATTTATTTGACAGAGATCACAAGTAGGCAGAGAGGCAGGCAGAGAGAGGGGAAGGGAAGCAGGCTCCCTGCTGAGCAGAGAGCCCGATGCGGGGCTCAATCCCAGGACCCTGGGATCATGAGCTGAACCAAAGGCAGAGGCTTTAACCCACTGAGCCACCCAGGCGCGCCCCCTCCCCTTTTTAAGATTTTATTTATTCATTTGACAGAGATCACAAGCAGGCAGAGAGAGAAGAGAAAGCAGGCTCCCTGCTGAGCAAGGAGCCCGACGTGGGCCTGGATCCCAGGGCCCTGAGACCATGACCCGGGCCGAAGGCAGAAGCTTAACCCACTGAGCCACCCAGGCGCCCTTAAGAACTAAGAAGACTTCTAAAAATGAAGCCCTGCTTGGGCATCTGAGTGGCTCAGTCGGTTGAGTGCATGCTTTCGGCTCAGGTCATGATCCCAGGGTCCTGGGATCGATCCCTGCATCAGGCTCCCTGCTTGGCAGGAAACCTGCTTCTCCCTCTTCCCTTCACTCTGCTTGTGTTCCCTCTCTCTCGGTGTCTCTCTCCACCAAATAAAATCTTCAAATAAACTAAAGTCCTGCTATTCCCTAAATTTTCTCATGTCTGTATTATTGATGGCACTGCCTTCTATCCACTCGCTCCAACTAGAACTCATGGAACTGTTTTTAACTACTGTTCAGTTATCTCCAAGACTATTGAATTTGATCTGAATATTTCTTGGAGCTGTGCTCTCCATCCTCACTATCTGAAATGCCATCTCTCCCATTGTGTTTTCAAAAGACTACTGGCCTCCCCACATCTCTTTGCATCATACAATCCATTCTTCACTCAGACATTCCAGGGATCTTCTAAAGTACAGATAGCGTCACAAAACCCCTTAGTAGTAGACAGTTTACAGATAGAAGATTCTTACTCAGAGAAGAAAAAGGTGGGAGCAGGACAGGACCTAAGTCAACGCCATGTAATACAAATTGATGTTACTGATCGATGAAAACAGGGCATCTAAGGGTGGCTTTTACATAAGATTGACTTTTACATAAGATTGAGGCCAATTTGCTTATCAGACTTTCAAAAATAGAGATGAATTTAAGGAGTTAGATTTCTTCTAATTCCTTGGTGCTGCTACCTTTGCTTAAAAAGCCTTGATTGTCAACAACAGCCAAATTATGGAGAGAGCCCAAATGTCCATTGACTGATGAATGGATAAAGAAGATGTAGTATGTATATACAATGCAATGCTACTCAGCCATCAAAAGAAAAAGAAAGAAAGAAAAGAAAAACCTTGCCATTTGCAACAGTGTGGATGGAGCTAGAGTATATTATGCTAAGTGAAATAAGCCAGTCAGGGAAAGAAATTACCACATGCTCTCACTCGTGGAATTTAAGACAGAAAGCAGATGAACATATGGGAAGTGGGAATAGAAAAAAAGGAGAGAGGGAAACAAGCCCTAAGATAGTCTTAAGGATAGAGAACAAATTGAGGGTTGATGGAGGGAGGTGGGTGGGGGATGGTCTGGATGGGTGATGGGTACTAAAGAGTTCAACTGTGATGAGTGTTGGGTGTTGTATATAAGTGATGAATCACTTAATTCTACTCCAGAACCAATATTGCACTGTATGTTAACTAAGTAAAAATTTTCTTAAAAGCCCTTGTAATAGTTTGCCATCACTTTTTAAGACAAAGCCCATAATTCATAAATCCATAATCTGGCCCTTGCCTATCTCTGAGTCCCCATTCAGGCTTCTCTTTCCTAAAAGCCTCTCCCTCCTCTTTAGCCATTCTTAAATCAAACTAGCCTTTTGAGGGGGCAAGATCTTTCCTTTGGGCCTCAGGGTCTTAACACAGGCTGTTACCACAGCTTGAAACAGTTTCCCCACATTGTACTTGGCTAACACCCACTTACCCTTTGGATTTCAGTGGAAATACTTCCTCAGCCTCAGGTCTGTGCACTACACGGTCTCACAGACCTCTGTATTTTAGTTTAGGAACATTTAGCCACTACTGTGATCAAATTATTGTCTACTCCTTTCATTCCAGGTAATCTCCAACCCCCACCCCTCGACCCTAGATCGCATTTCCTGCTTTATACCCAAGGTGCCCAGCACATAGTAGGTTCCCCATAAACATCTGACGATAATAAATTTAGCAGACACGCTGCTTGCTATTTTAGAAAAGAAATGCAGATACAGACTTGGTACCAAATTAGGAAGAGGACTCTATCTTTGGTCAAGTTTCTGTTCGGCTGCTTTTTTAACAGCTTGTTTGGGTTATTTAAATGAGCTTTACTCCCCTAAAATCCACTCATGTAGTTAGCACTTGGCCGAGCGGTCCTACAGGACGAATCACAGCCTGGCGCGACCCGTCCCAACTCGATATCGGAAGTGAAAACCAAGGAGGAAGCAACCACATTCAGGACTGGGAAGGCCCGCCTCCCTTACTTCCGGTCCCGCCTTTCGCTAGGAGCGCGGCGCGGACTGGCCGCCGGAGCGGAGGGCGCGGGCTAGGCGGGACTTCCTGTCTTTTTCCGGAGAGGAAGGACGCTTCCCCGGGCTGCGGGAAGATTTGAATTGCTGTTGCTTTCCTGTGTTGTGTTTTGTTTTGTTTTGTTTTGTTTTGTTTTGTTTTACGGGTTCATAGTTGGCGCTGCCGCTTCTCTCCCGCTACCCAAACGGGACGGACGTCTCGGCCAAAACACTCTCTCTGTGGCCTCATTCCCTTGCGGCTGTGATTGTTTTCTCTCATCAAGAAACATCACTTGTTGATAATTTGTCAAATTCAAGAAATAACCCTCGAGAAACAGTCGGGGGCAGGCTTCAAGCATTTTGGCAAATTAAAGGGGCCTTTGGCCTCATTTCCACGACTTTTCATCTCAGAACTGCCGTGTGAGTCCAAGACGTTGGTGGTTTTGGTGAGGCCTCTTCACTAACTAGGTATTGCCATTTGAAAGAATGAGCGCCACTGATAGCAAGTGCAGGCTTGTGACTTTTTGATCGTTAAACGCTTGGACGTAATGTACTGGGTGGTGAAAAACAAACAGGAATAAGATGGTAGAGATGAGGCTGAGATGTGGGTTGGAGCTGGATTATGTTTTCTTATAATATAGATTTTCCGCTGTTTCTTGTGTCTGCTTGTAATTTAAAATAAATAACAATTGTGTCTCAGTAACCTTTTAAAAATTTTTTTAAATTAAAAACTTGGCCAGGGGCGCCTGGGTGGCTCAGTGGGTTAAAGCCTCTGCCTTCAGCTCAGGTCATGATCTCAAGGTCCTGGGATCCAGCCCCGCATCGGGCTCTCTGCTTGGCAGGGAGCCTGCTTCCTCCTCTCTCTCTGCCTGCCTCTCTGCCTACTTGTGATCTCTGTCTGTCAAATAAATAAATAGAATCTTAAAAAAAAAAAAAAACTTGGCCAAACATAGAGACCTTTTCCCAGTTGGCAATCAGAAAATACAAGTTTTCCAACCTGTTGTTTTTTTTCCTTAAATAGCAAGTGGATATCTGAATTTATATGTATATGTGTGTGTATGCATTTGTTGCTATGTATAAATACATTTATTGTGTAAATACATTTATTGCTATGAATATTTATTGCTTGTGAAAAGAACAAGCACCTGAACAAGTTATGTGAACTTAGTATGGTCTGGATTGTCAAAGTTACCTGTAACAGCAGTACTGGAAATGGAGAGGGAAAAAATTGAAGGAGGTGCAAGATAGCTGCAGAAATGGAGGGGAGGGTTGGCAGACTGAAATGGAAAAGGAGCCAGGTTCATAAAAGAAATCTGCCAGATCAGCAAGATACGTTATATGGGTGTGGAGAAAAACAGTGAAAAGTCAAATATCGCTAACATTGAGATGCCATTATCTCAAATTGCAAATTCAGGAGGAGCAGGAATTTTGAAATTCACTTACTTTCATCATTAAATAAATATTTATTGCACCCTTATTATTTGCTAAGTGTTGTTTTAAATGCCAGCAATACTTCTGTGAATAAGACAGATGAGGTCTCTGGTCTAATTTGAGTTTATATCCTAGTGGAAAAAGACAAAAAGCGGAGAAATTAATAGAATCAGTTTTGATAGTGATAGATGGTATGAGTAAAAAAGATGAAATGAATAAAACGTGACTGGGAGGGATGCCTGGGTGGCTCAGTCTATTAAGCGTCTGCCTTTGGCTCAGGTCATGATCCAAGGGTTCTTGAGTCCTGCATCCCACTCCCTGCTCTGCGGGCAACCTGCTTCTCCCTCTCCCTGCTTCTCTCCCTGCTTATGCGGTCTCTCCCTCTCTTTCTCTCTGATAAATAAATAAAATCTTTGAAAGAAAAAAAAGTGGGAGATGGTTGGAAACAACTTTAATTGAGATGAACAAGTCAGGCCTTTGAGGAAGTCATATTTAAGCTTAAAAGACAAAGATCCAGCCATGTGATAAGCCAGGGAAAGGACATATTAGGCAGTAAGAACAGTGCAAAGGTTCTGAGATAGGAAACGCTTGTTTTGAAAACATTGAAAAGGTCAGTGTAGCTAAAGTGTCCTGAACAAGGAGAAGACAGTAGGAGATGACATTTGGAGAGGAAGATGAAGCCAGATTGTGTGGCTGTTATAGGTCACAGTTTGGAATTTTATTTAAGAGCAAAATGGTAGATTGTGAGCCAGGATGTGCTAGATCTCATTTTAATTTTTAAAGATCCCTCTGGGAGCACCTGGGTGGCTCAGTGGGTTAAAGCCTCTGCCTTCAGCTCAGGTCATGATCCCAGATTCCTGGGATCGAGTCCCCATTGGGCTCTCTGCTCAGTGGGGAGCCTGCTTCCCTCTCTCTCTTTGCCTGCCTCTCTGCCTACTTGAGATCTCTGTCAAATAAATAAAATCTTAAAAAAAAATAAAAGACCCCTCTGGCTACTGTATGTAGACTGGCCTTGAGGGAGTTAATAGAGAAAGTGAAATTAGGAAACACTGTAGAAGTCTTCTTTGGTGGGAATGATGATGTTCCATTTTAGTCATATTGATTAAGTTTGGTTTATCTCTGGCACAAGGACATGAAGAGAGATCTAGCAGGCAGCTTGAAGTTCTGGGGAGAGGTCAGGTGGATTTGGAAGTTTTCTAGAGAGGGGAAATTAATAAAATTGTGTGAATGTCCTCAGGAGAAACCATATGCATTAATGTGTACTTCTAACATATTTTACAAAAGATTACAGTCATTTGCACCTGATTACATACATTGAAAGGGGATAAGTTTTTTTTTTTTTTAAAGCAAGAGTGGGCATAAAAGCAACACGAGTGGTTATAATAAGAAGAGATGAAATGGGACTAAAGTTCTAAATCCTTGATTTAAGAGAATGGTAAAAGAAATGATTACACTAAAAAGAGAGGTAGGGGTCCCTGGCTGGCTTAGTTGGTAGAGCGTGACTCCTAATCTCAGGATCATGAATGAGTTCAAGCCCCACGTTGGGTGGAGTCTACTTAAAATTTAAAAAAATTAAAATAAACTAAAAACAGAGGTAGATGTAGTGAGAGAAACCATGACACTCCCTCCTTTAAAAAAAAAAATTAAAAGGCAGAGGAAAAGAGAATTTGGTGCAGGGGAAGGTAGAAAACATTATCACAGAGTGATCAATTTAGTAGGATGAAGACTGAAGTTACTGGGTGTAGGAAGACTTTGGTGACCATAATGAAAAATTTCAGTAGAAAGGTGGAAGAAAGCTGGATTACAATGGATTGAAGACAAATGGGAGAGAAAGTAGACAATGAGTGGATATCATACTCAAGGTTTTTGGTAGGCAAAAAGAGCATACTGGGGGAAGTTACTTTTTTCTGTCAGGTGAAAGTTGATCATCTGAGTAATAGGAGATAATGTCCTAGAAGAAGATAGGTTAGTGTTTAGAAAGGAAAGTCTTAAAAAGGATGATGTCCTAAGGGCACCCGGGTGGCTCAGCTGGTAGAGCTTCCAACTCTTGGTTTTAGGTCAGGTCTTGATCTCAGGGTCCTGAAACGGAGCCCTGCGTTGGGCTCCACGCACAGTGGGGAGTCTGCTTAAAGATTTTCTCCCTCCGCCCTCCCCACCCTCCCTCTTTTCCTCTCTCTCTCTGATAAATGAATACATTTTAAAACAAAAAAGGATGGTGTTCTAGAGGGAGATGGGTAAGTGTCAGAGAAGGTGGCGATGGTGTTAGAAAGAAATAAGATTTATTGAGCTGCAGGATGCCTGGGTGGCTCATGGGATGTCTGGGTGATTCAGTCAGTTAAGAATCTGCCATTGAGGGGCGCCTGGGTGGCTCAGTGGGTTAAGCCACTGCCTTCAGCTCAGGTCATGATCCTGGAGTTCTGGGATAGAGTCCCATATTGGGCTTCCTCTGTTCTGCAGGGAGCCTGCTTCTCCCTCTCCTTCTGCCTCTCCCCCTGCTTGTGCTCTCTCTCTCTCTGTCGAATAAATAAATAAAATCTTAAAAAAAAAAAAAGAATCTGCCATTGACTCAGGTCATGATCCTTGCATGCTGGGATCAGGTCCTCATTGGGCTTCTTGTTTCGCAGGGAGCCTGCTTCTCCCTCTGCCTGCCACTCCCCTTGCTTGTGTTCTCTCTCTCTCTCTCTCTCTCTCTCTGACAAACAAGCAAATAAATAAAATCTTTTTTTTTTTTAAAGATTTTATTTATTTATTTGACAGACAGAGATTACAACTAGGCAGAGAGGCAGGCAGACAGAGAGGAAGGAAAGCAGACTCTTTGCTGAGCAGAGAGCCCGACGCGGGGCTCGATCCCAGAACCCTGGGATCATGACCTGAGCCAAAGGCAGAGGCTTTAACCCACTGCTCCACCCAGGCGCCCCAATAAAATCTTTTTTAAAAAAAGATTTTTTGGGCTTCTACAAAGCGACATTGCAATTCTGGTACTGGGATATGTGTTGTCTGGTCTGATCCTTGCAACAATCTTTCTGTGCCTCATTTTACAAATAAGGAAACAAACAGCCTGAAGCTTTAGCTAGTAAATGGGGGAGTGTGAATGGAACCCAACCTCTAATTCCCTTTCAGTCAACCTTATATGGCAAACACAGATGATGACAGTCATTTTAGAGATAGGGAAGAGAAAATTGAATTCATTGAAATAAAAGTAAGTCTAAGACACTAGAAGGTTAATTAGCTTGCTCAATAGTGACATGGAACTACTTCCTTAATGTCAGACTAGGAACAAATATCCAGGAACACTTTTTCAGTGTTCTTTTTTCTTAGGCCTAATAGTTACTTTTGGCCTGCCTTTTGCATATATTACAAAGGATTTGCTATATTCTTATTGCAAAGAGGGAATTTGCTTGCTATATGAAATGACTTACTGGGCATATAATTTACAAAAGTTAAACCTCAGGAGAACTAAAGCTATTAAAATTATAAAGGCAGTTATAAGTTGGTGGGTTTTTTTCTCCCTCTAGTTTATCTTCTCACATTGGAGTAAAGCCCTAGGGGTTAATCAAGGCATTCTGTTCAGGTTGTTAATTTCAGATCATTTAGAAGTATGTAGTAAAATAATCACTTCTTAAAATTTTATTTTAGAGAGAAAGAGAGTTGGGGGGTAAGAGGGGAAGGAAGTGGAGGGGGGGCAAGAATCTGAAGCTGACTCTGGGCTGAGTGTGGACCCCGATGTGGGGCTCGATCTCACACACCACCCAAGAGTCAGACGCCTAACCAACTGAGCCACCCAGGTGCCCCAATAATCACTTTTCCCTCAACAAAAATAAATGCAAGGGAAATACATTTTGCTTATGTTCTGGGAAAATGCATCCAATTTTTTATGATAGAACTTTTGTACCTTAAAAGAACTATTTGTGCTACCCTATTTCCTATTTCTTTCAGTCTTCACCTTGGAAGGACATTTTATCCCTAGTCCTAGTAATGGCAGCTGAAGTGCGGATGGTACTTTATGAAGATGATTCAGTGGAAGTGCAATATGTTGATGGTTCCAGACTGCAGCTTTCTCCGTGTGGCTCTGAATTTTTATTTGAAAAGGCACCTCCTGTTTCAGCACACCCTTTAGAACAACCAGAAAGAATTCGGCAAAGGACACACTTTGTTATTAGCACTTACCGAGTGAGTAAGGATGACACAAAAACGACTCTTTCTAATATCAGAATATTGTTGAGGTGGTCAGAATATAGAAAGTAATTAGTATTCCAGATTACTGCCACTCTAAATTGATGTTCAAGTTATTTTACATTTTTGAAGATTACGTTTTGTATTTCTTTTTGTAGGAGCAACTACAGCGAGCCCTAGATTTTCGAAATTCTTTTGCTGTTTGCCCTTTTTTATCTGAAAGCATCATACCTTCTGAAAGAAAAAAGGTAATTTTTTAAAGCTTTTTTTATAAGTAATATTTGAGGGCAAGTAAATAGAAACAGGTAGTTTCATATTTAATCTTTTTCTTCATGAGACTTGGGAATACACACATTGCTATAGAATGCAAAGGCTTATATTTTTCACCAGCCTAGGATGTTCTGGTATGTTAAATACTGATTGAGACTCTGAAGGTACATAGTTCATCTTCTGGCCTTTTTCTTTGTTAGCCAAAGATTCTACTCAGAACTTTTTTTATTGATGACTTTTTGATTCTCAGAGGTATTCAAAAGTAAGAAATTATGGGGCCATTTTCAGTAGTTTATGTGCAGTTCATGTGCAGTAGAGATGTGTAATTTATAGGTAAACACATTTTATTTTTTTGCTTATATTCTATTTTGAACTTTTATGAAAAATAATATAGCTATCGTTTATTGAGGATTTACTATGTGCCAAGAATTAGGAATGATATTAAAAATGTTTAGTAACACCAGTCAGTATGGCATGGGTTCCTAATAATCAAAATGGATGTCCAGCTAGTCAGAACAGGTATATTCAGCCCCTTTTTACAGGTGAGGGAACTAAATCTCAGAGAGTTTACCTAATCTTGTTCATGGACATTTTCTAAAAGGCAGGATTTGAACCCAGTGTATCTGGCTCTGAAGACTGTCTTTTAATCACTTTCCACTGTTATGATGGCAAAGGAATCGAGAAAAATTGTAAGGTGTAACTTAGTCTATAAGTTAGTGCTAATATCTTTTTGAGTAACTGTTTTCATTGAAACTGTATAGTTTGCTGTAGTAGGATTGTTAGATAATCTAATTCTAGAAGAGAGAATTTTTTTTTTTAAGATTCATTCATTTATATGAGAAAGAAAGAGAGCATGAGTGAAGGGAGAGGCAGAGGGAAAGGGAGAAACTGACTGAGTCCCTGGTGAGCAGGGAGCCTGATGTGGGGCTCAGTGTGGGGCTCTATCCCAGGACCTTTGGACTATGACCTGAGCCGAATGCAGACACATAATCAACTGAGCTTCCCAGGTGCCCCGAAGAGAAAACTTTCTTTTTTTTTTTTTTTAAGATTTATTATTTATTATTTATTTATTTATTTGACACACAGAGAGAGAGAGAGAGAGAGAGAGAGAGAGAAATGACAAGTAGGCAGAGAAGCAGGCAGAGAGAAAGGGGGAAGCAGGCTCCCCACCGAGCAGAGAGCCCGATGCAGGGCTCCATCCCAGAACCCTGAGAACACGACCCAGGCCGAAGGCAGAGGCTCAACCCACTGAGCCACCCAGGCACCCTGAAGGGAGAACTTTCTTAACTGACCATCCTTACAACCCAGCTTTGCCATCAGTGAACACTGTACTAACATCTGTACACATAAATAGCATACAAGTTTAAGAGGCTTTCTTGACACTAGATTTTGTAAATTTAAGGTTTTATGTAAATGGAAGCTGAAATGTTTAACTGTTTTCAAGATTAATTGATTAAAAGACTGTTACGTGACACCTACTGTTTTTATCTTACATGAAGAGATGCAGTAGGCACTGGCACCGTTACAAGTCTGTTTGCTATTGGTCAGGATCAGTTTACCTTTGAGTAATTCAGAGGTTTTTTTTTGTTTTTAGATTTATTTATTTATTTGAGAGGGAGAGAAGGTGCTTGCCAATGGGGGAGGGGCAGAGGGCGAGAACCCCCATGCAGACTCCGCACTGAGTGCACAGCCCAACACAGGGCTTGATCTCATGACGCATGAGATGATGACCTGAGCCAAACCCAAGAACCCAATGCTCTGAGTGACTGAGCCACCCAGGCGTCCCTAGTAAGTCAGTTTTTAAAAATGTTGCTCTTTGGGGTGCCTGGGTGGCTCAGTGGGTTAAAGCCTCTGCTTTCGGCTCAGGTCATGATCCCAGGGTCCTGGGATCGAGCCCCACATTGGGCTCTTTGCTCCGCGGAGAGCCTGCTTCCTCCTCTCTCTCCCTGCCTGCCTCTCTTGCCTATTTGTAATCTCTGTCAAATAAATAAATAAAATCTTTTTTAAAAAAAATGTTGCTCTTTAAACTACTCAGAATTTATTTTAAGGTAAGGTACGCCAGGTGCTACTTAGGATAGGTACTTTATACATGTTATCTTAGTCTATTCCATAGTCCTTTGAGATAGCTTTTCCCACAAGCTGTTCAGTAATTCCAGTACAATTCCAGTAATTCAGTAATCTCCTCTTCCCTCCTTGTTTTGAAAAGTTTATGTTTTCACATGTAACATCTTAAGATATGCTTGACTCTGTTTCCTTGTTATCTGAGTTGCTGTGTCAATGATTTTTATTCTAGTTCTACACCATTTAAGTTGTGGTTGCTTTTAGTATAGTACATTGTGGTGTTGTTTGTACATTGTAGTGCTGGTCTTCCCTCAATATCCTTTTTCAGGGTAGACTTTTGGGAAGGTCTGAAAATCTGTCTCTAATCCATTGTATTTTGGGGGGGGGTGATCAGCAAAGCAAGGTTTATTGATCATTGTACATTTTATTTTATTTTAAGATTTTATTTATTTATTTATTTGACAGACAGAAATCACAAGTAGGCAGAGAGGCAGGCAGAGAAAGAGGGGGAGGCAGGCTCCCTGCCAAGCAGAGAGCCCGATGCGGGGCTCGATCCCAGGACCCAAGGATCATGACCTGAGCCGAAGGCAGAGGCTTTAACCCACTGAGCCACCTAGGCACCCCAATCATCGTACATTTTAAACAAAAATATGTCTAACACTAAATATAGTCAGGATCATTTTTTCTTTTTCTTCTCTTTCATTTTTTAATCTGTGTGTGTTTGTTTTACATCTCTCTAAGCGAGATAGTCTTTTTTTTTTTTTAAGATTTTATTTATTTATTTGAGAGAGAGACAGTGAGAAAGAGCACAAGAGGCGAGAAGGTCAGAGGGAGAAGCAGACTCCCCATGGAGATGAAAGCCCAATGAGGGACTCGATCCCAGGACTCCGGGACCATGACCTGAGCTGAAGACAGTTGCTTAACCAACTGAGCCACCCAGGCGCCCAAAGCGAGATAGTCTTAACAATATGAAATATTCTGTGGAAAAATGCATATAGACCAACACGTGGCTCTCCGTTTTTCATTCTCTCTAGGTAGTAAAACACAAACCAACTTCAAGAGATTTCTTGCCCAATATGTAAGCATCAAATGTATGGAAACATTGGACTGTTGACAAAATACTCCCCATCTCTTTTTCTCCCCTCCCCTCAGCTTATCTTCATTGACTTCTCAGAAGTGAGATGGCCCAGTCCTGACACCAATGATGGCGTGATACGTACACAGAGCGGTAGCGTGAAGATAGCGTCGTTGGATGGACACGCATACCTTTGCCTGCCCAGATCGCAGCATGAATTTACGGTACATTTTTTGTGTAAAGTAAGCCAGAAGCCAGACTCGTCTATAGTATTGTCAGAAAAGAAGAATCAAGCCAGAAAGGACAAGCTAGTTGAAAAAGCAGGCAAAATCTGTACCTATGGAAGTTTACCAAGACAGAGACTGAAGAATAAAGAGAATGAACTTTATTGTCCGCTCATGAAATCCAAAGAAATTTTAGAGACGAAGAGCTGTGCAGACGGAGCTGAAGGGAAGGAGGAGCCACCTCCGCCTGGTACCCGACACACGTGTGTGTACACGTGGGTGAAGCAGCGCTGGCCTGTGGCCTCCTGTCCAGAGGAATGGAAATATCCTTTGTCTTTAGCACTTCATTTTCATAATAAGATCAGCAGTATGTCGAGAAGTGAGGTAGACACCACCCAGAGTAGAACATTCACTTCTGAGATTTCAGAGGAAAGAGGAAAAGAGGTTTCTGTGCTTCCCAGGGCCCTGCTACTCAGCTGTCCCGTCCCCCACCTGCACAGGTAATGGAAGAATCCCTTTGTCATCAAGCTCTTGTCAGAGCCTGTCCTTAACTAAAGATAATTTTTCTTTCTCAGTCATCTGCTACCATTCATAAGGGAAGTTCATTCAGTGGTCCAAAACTTTGCTCATAACCGATAGCAAGTCATTTCCCTAGCCCGTGCGTTTTGTAGGTCCCTTACTGTCTGCCCCCGCGTTGAGTTTGCGCAAGGCTGACTGTACACTGCATCCGCTGTGACGCACAGAGACTGTGGAGATGACCAGGACACGGTCCCCGCTTCTCTGGGAGCTTAGACTCTATGACGGTCACCATCACTGACAAGTTTATGAAAGTGTGGTGATGGCGCAGGGCTCTGGTGGTGAGCACAGAGGCACATCAGCTGCCGCTCCGTGGAGCCCATCACATGGGTGGCTGGAGCCCGGAGCTGACGGTTTGTGATCTCGGGTTCGTTCTTTCATGCCTCGTCTCAGAGGCCACGCCTGTCTTTGGTGAGCTGACTATAAATCAATTCATTGAACATTTTTGAAAAGAGCGGTGAACGTTCCGTCGACTAAGAGGTGGATATTCTCTGTAAGGACGCAGTAGTGATGGTAATAGCTGACACGAGGTACCTACGTGCCAGGCACCCCGGCACTGCACCTGTTGGGTTAGCATAGGAATTGCATGAGGTAAGTACTGTTATCACCCCATTTTATAGAGGAACTTGAGACACAGGAAGGTTAAGTAACCCGAGCAGAGTCACATAGCTAGCGCGTGCAGAATTGGGCTTTGATCCCAGGTTGTCTCTTAGGATATATTTGTTATTTATAGCAAAACAGGGGAGTGATTTTTCAGGCTTGTCATGATTATCTAGTTAAAATTGGAAGTTCTAGTATTTTAAGTACACACTGAAAGAGATTTAGGCTTCTGAATGAACAGTTTTCAGTAACTTGCCACTAACCTCAGATTAAAGTCCATTTTCTTTAAACATGTCTAAACAGGCCTTCCGTTTTCTGATCCCTTCCTACATCTGTAATCCTCACCACATTTCCCTTGCTCTTTCTACTCTTGCTCAACTGGCCTTTTTAGAATTTCTAGAATGCCTGTCCAGGCTTTGTTTCACCACTGCACCTGCTCTTTTCTCAGCCAGGAACACTGCTTTCTCTTTCTCAGCTCGCTAACTTGTGCACATTTCCAGGTCTCAGTGGAAGCCTTTCTTCCTTCGGGTGGTTGTCCTAAAGTCCCCAGACAGGATTAGGTTCTTCTACAATCCCACAGCATCCAGTAACTCTCCTTTCTTTGTGTTGTATGTCTACTGTTTAACATCCCTACTTGATAGGCATCTTCACTGAGGGCAGTGACCGTGTCTGCTTTTTTGGGTGTTATATCCCTAGTGTGAATGACATAGAGATAATGCAGTAAATATATGTTGTTTGAATCCTAAATTTTAAAGGTTAATAAAATTGTTAATCTATAAAATTGTGCTGAGATTGAATAGGGAGATTGTTTAAAATACTGAAGACAATACATGGAAAAATAAGAAAAGTTTTCAATTTCCTTCCTACACTTTTATATTAATTTTTACTTTTCTTTGACCTAACAGGTTAAGCAAGAAATACATCTTGTTACAGTAGCACTATTTTGTTGACTTCTAAAGGTAATTATGTTGAGTGACCAGAATTGCAAGCTTATATTTTGTCCTTCACAGGTGGAATTTTTGTGACTCACTTTCACAAAGACAGTTGGATGAAGAATATTCCTATCCTGAGCTGGTAAAAGTGGTTTGGTACAAAGGTGTAACTTACCGGTAAGGCACCTGTGTTGGAGTGGGAGCTCTTTAGCGATCTCAGAGGGGAAGGAGGCAGACAGACTCCCGCAAAAGGAACTTAGGCCGGGGCTATCATTCTTCTGTTTGTTCCTCAATTTTATAGGTCTCAAAACGTCGTTTTATGAGTGCACATAGGGGTCCTGTGACTGATTCACATTAACCATATTCACAGGATTTTTGTGACAACTTCAGAGCCAGAGAGGATTAGTTTTGCCGGTGAATGAAATACTCATGTCAGGATACCACTTCCCAGCATTAGGGGATCTAGTTGTCTGAATTAGTCACATCAAAATATTGCCTGTTGAGCATGGAATTAGAGAAGATTAGAGGTTCCTCTGTGTCTGCATTATTCCACTGAATTATTCCTACCACATCACAAAGTATACCTCTCTGTTGACTAGAATGCTAATATTGGCTAGATTCAGGATTTCACTACAATAAATAATGCTGGAAGAGCCCTGCACAATTTTGTTCTTTGGGCTCTCCTTTTTTAGATGAAAGCCCACTCCCTCCTGACAACATGTTCTTCATTTTTTTTTTTTTTAATGGACTTGGCTGAAGTTTTTACACATTATATACCCAATACCTTGAGTGTAGCTGGCTGCCTCAGATGTGATCAGTCATCTTCTCTTAGAGGTGGCCCCTTTCACACATGGCTAATGTCATTCATCAGGTATGGATTCTGCTAGTTTCATTATTGAAGAATAATCCAATTTTCAGGTTCTGGAGTTGTCATATTTAACTTCTTTGCAGTGGGCATTTTTTTGGTGATCAGTATATGCTGGCTACTGTGATTGGCAGTGGGGATACCAGGATGATAAGATGCCTGACTTCCAAAAACTAGGCTCAGTTGTTGAAATAGGTACATTAACCAGTTCTATGTGTTCTATTTATAGTTTGCAAAAAAATTAGTTTAGCTGGTTGGGTGCAGAGTATGAAATTATGCCTTTTGCCGGATAGGTAAAATCTCATACTACTTTGTTTGTTTGTTTGTTTGTTTGCTCTCATTTATGTTTTAATCTCAATTGGGGAAAAAAATTTAATGATTATTTTTCTTCCTTAGACTAAACCATAAAAATGTGAACTCAATAGAGATTTATCCTGGAGATGGATCTGTTTTCAAATCAGAGGGAGCTTATTTGGGGAGGTATTTTACGTATTATTCCATTCAAGAAGGATCAGAAGAGGTAAGCTGACAATCAGCTCAAGAATTTGTATATAGCTGTTTCTAAATAATTTTGAATATATGTAGGAAATCTGATCTTTACATAACATTGCTTGCCTACACAGCCTGGAGAATTCATATAACCTTTTGCCAATATTATCATAATGATTACTAACCACCTTATTTTTACTGCATTCTTATCCTCTATTCTGCCAGTCATTTGCCTAAGTAATTCGTGTTTATTTTTTCTTAAGATTTTCTTCTTAAGTAAGCTCCACACCCAAGGTAGGGCTCGAACTTACAACCTTGAGATTAAGAGTCACACATTCTACTGACCGAGCCAGCCGGGTACCCCAATTTACGTTTAAATCAGAAGTTAAATTTAAACTTCTCATGTCATAGAATTTATCAATAAGGAAACCCTAAAACCAGCGGCATTACTTTGAATCAGTATTTTTTTTTTGAAATAAAATATGCACATTAGGGACAACTGGCTCAGTTGGTTAAGCGGCTGCCTTCGGCTCAGGTCATGATCCCAGCGTCTTGGGATCGAGTCCCACATCGGGCTTCTTGCTCGGCAGGGAGCCCGCTTCTCCCTCTGCCTCTGCCTGCCACTCTGTCTGCCTGTGCTCGCTCTCTCTCTCCCTCTCTCTCTGACAAATAAATAAATTTAAAAAAAAATTTAAAATATGCACATTAAAAGCACATTCTTTTTTTCCCTACCAGGTAACTGTTTGCATATTTAAAATACCTCTCAGCTTCTAAATCTTTATATACAACTAGAAAGTTGAACAAGGGGCACCTGACCAGCACAGTTGGTTGGACCTCCAACTCTTGGTTTTGGCTTGTGTTGTGATCTCAGGGTTGTGGTTTTGAGCCCCGTGGTGGGCTCCACGCTGGGCTGGGCGTGGAGTCTGCTTGGGATTGCCTCTCCCTCAGTCCCTTCCCACCCTCTTTTAAAAAAGGAGAAAGAAAGTTGAACAAGATTGTCCTCTGTTTTGAAAACAGTGAAACATAACATGATATATTTAATCTATCAGACCAAAATATAATCATATGGCTATTTGTTAATTGTCTAAATTTGCTTGTTCCCAATCTGACATATGACATACATACATACACCGTTATGTAAGGATTACCATATGATCACCTGGCTTTGCTTTGCAGGATGGAACATAATGAATATGTTTTCTTTCCATATTACAGAGGGGAAATTGGAGTGATAAATTATTTGTCAGTTTTTCCATCTATACTTCCCACTGTCCCCTCCACTCCCTATTTATATTTTAAGTAAATCCCAAATATCTTTCCATTCATTAATATTTTTATGTGTATAACATATATATAGGAACAGATTTCCCACTGGGTCTATTTGTAGGAAAGTATTCATTTATTCAGTACATGTTATTTGAATACTGCTAGGCAGACACTCTGTCAGGCACTGGGTACGATGAAGTGCTCCTACCCTGAAGGGTTCATAACCTAGTAGTCAGATAGGCAAACGAGTAAGTGAAATGAAATGAAAGTGTGACCAGTATTGTGTGTGTGTGTGTGTGTGTGTGTGTGTGTGGTGCATGAGACAATCAAGTAAACAGGCAAGTAGAGTAGGTATAGGTATTACCTCTACTGCTGACTGCTATGTACTGGGAGTTTGAAAATGTACAAGATAAGTACGGTACACCTTCCTGGAGCGTCAGTTTTACTCAAAGGTATAAAGGGGAGGGATGATCTTCTTTTTTTTTTTTAAGATTTTATTTATTGAGAGCAAGAAAGCACAAGTCGGGGGGAGGGGGAGAGGGAGAGGGAGAAACAGACTCCCTGTCAAGCAAGGAGCCTGACACAGTGCTTGAGACCAGGACCCTGAGATCACAACTGGAGCTGAAGGTAGATGTTTAACCAACTGAGCCACCCAGGTGCCTCTGGGATGATAATTTTTATACTGAAGCAAATATATCAGGGAGGAGAAACATGAACTTTTGGGATAAAACAGAAGGTCCAGGGACGCCTGGGTGGCTCAGTGGGTTAAAGCCTCTGCCTTCGGCTCAGGTCATGATCCCAGGGTCCTGGGATCGAGCCCCACATCGGGCTCTCTGCTCCGCGGAGAGCCTGCTCCCTCCTCTCTCTCTCTGCCTGCCTCTCTGCCTACTTGTGGTCTCTGTCTGTCAAATAAATAAATAAAATCTTTAAAAAAAAAACAACCAGAAGGTCCAGATGAATTGTGCTTTTGTGGTGGACTGCTTCGGGCGGGCTTCACTCTCAGACCTCTGTGAGCAATACTTCACCTCTGTCCACTGGAGTGAAGAGATTTAGAAATCCTGTCTTTTTGGGATAAAATTGTTGGCTCCTTACTTTAACCCATACTCGAAAATAAATTCCAGATGGATTAAAGGGCTAAATGTAAGAAACCAAACTTTCTCATGGTTAGGAAAAAATATGAAAGAACAGGGCTTATAATCTCGGGAGAGAGGGGGTCTTCTGAAGTACAACACAGAACACTGGAAGGCATAAAATAAAAGCTTGGCAACCGTGAAGTTTTCAAACTTACGTTAAATTTTAAATATTTAACTTCTGTTAAATGAGATAAAGCCAAAAAGATAAGCAAAGGCCTAGAAGAAAATATTCTGCATTACAAATCAGAATAAAAAGACCAAAACCAAACAAACCTCTCATAGAAAAATGAGTGAACAATAAGAATGGTTAAGCCATAGAAAAGACAATATAAATAACTCCTAGTATGTCGAAACATTAAGGTTTACTGCTTGCATCAAAGAAATGCAAATTAAAATAACGTATTTTTCATTCATGAAATTGTGAAAGGTTGATAGTGTCTACTGTGGGCAAGGGTGTGGTGAAAAGGGTGCTTTCATAGTACTGGCTGGAGTATAAATTGATTCACCCTTCACGAAAGACAATGTGATAATACCCAGTTAAATTGGCTAGAAATCCTGCCTCTTAGTATCTACCCTAGCAGAATACTAGCACATATACACATAGAAATACGGCCAGGGATGTGGATTGTAGCATTTCCTGTAGTAACAAAAAACTGGAGAAAGTCGAAATGCATCAGTAGAGAAATGGTGAAATGAGCTGTGCGGTCAGATTATGGGGATGCTGTGCAGCAGTTTAAAGGAATGAGGAAGATGTAGATGCAGAGAGAGAGAGAGAGAGATTGAATGATCTCCAAGACACTGTGAAGAAGGAAAGTTGCAGAAGAACATGTACAGTGATATCTTTTGTAAAGAACAAAAACCCCAAACCCAAATATATGACTGTATATAGTACACATGTAAATGCATGGGGGAAGATCTGGGCAGATAAAAACCAAACTGAAGGGACACCTGGGTGGCTCAGTCAATGAAGCATCTGACTCTTGATTTTGGCTCAGGTCATGACCTCAGGGTTGTGAGAATGAGCCGGCATCAGGCTCTGTGCTCAGCAGGGAGTCTGCTTCAGATTCTCTCTCTCCCTCTCTTTCTGCCTCTTCCATTCATGCTCTTTCTCTCTCAAATAAATAGTTAAATCTTTAAGAAAAAAAATGAACTGAAGTGGTTACTTTTGGGGAGGAGTGTGGGATTTTGTGGGGGAGGGAAAGTTGGGAGGGACTTAAATCTTATATTTTTTTTGTTTTGTCCCCCTCCAAAATATTAGTGATATATTGCTCCTTGTATACTTAAATTTTTAAATAGGAAAGATCTAATTACTTCTGTAGAGATAAGAACTTGTTGCTCTGGAACCACATTAGGAGGGGCACCTGACCCAGAATGGGGGAAAAATCTTTTGGAGGATGATATGGCTGAGCTACGATCTTTAATTACATTTTATTTTATTTTTTAAGTAATCTTCACACCCAATATGGCACTCAAACTCACAACCCCAAGTCAAGAGTTGGATCAAGAGTTAGATGCTCTACTCTGAGCCAGGCAGGTATCCCTAGACCTATAATTTTAAAGAAGGAGTTATACAGAAGAAGAATAGAGGTTGGAGGAGTATATAGCTGAGGGAACATACTTGCTTCACTCCTTGCATGGGTGGTTTCTTGTTGGTAGAATTGCTATTTAAGTGTCACCTCCTCAAGGAAGCTTTTTCTGACCATCCAAATTAGAGAAGCTACCTATGACACTGTCATGGTTCCCTCCTCTTTTTTTTTTTCTTCCTAGCAATTAATACTATGTGACATTTTCTTACTGATTAATGTTCACTTGCTAACTAGCCCACACTAGAAGTAAGCCCTGTCTTGTTCAACACACCGTTACTGCTAGAGCATGAAAAAGATAGATAAATGTCACCTAACTAGAGGCTGGGGCGAGTATGGAGTGTTGAAGGAAATGAAAATGCTATACATAGACGGAATGCTAGAGAGATCTAATGTTGGGGGGAATGTCCAGGGAAAAGACTAAACCACGAAGTTGGGCCAGCTCATAAACGGGGCATGGGAAACCATATTGCTTTTGCAGAGCCACTGAAGGATTTAAGTAGGGAAATGACATCCTATTTTTGTTAGGTCGTTTCAGAGGAAGATAAACTGGAGTGGGGAAGAGGTAGACCAGTTAGAAGACATGTACAGCAGTTCAGGGAAGGAAGTATGAGGACTAGGCAGTGGTAATGAGAATGATGGTGATGGGAATGGACACAAGAAATTGGAAGAAAACAGAACTGATGACTGACTGGATATTGGGGATGAGGAAGGAGTTGAAAACGATGACAGATTATTGAATAAATCAGTGAGTGGTGGCCAAGCACATTATTAAGCCAAAATTTTATCAAATCTAAATTGTTTTGATGATGGCTGCTTTTCGATCTTACCAGGAGATATCAATAAAACATTTATTCTATTAGACCTCAACCCCCTTTGCCTAAAAGTAAGATACTCTGAATTATAAGGTGTATCCAGATTTCAGAGGTGTTAAATTGTGAAAAATGAGCATTTTAGAATTGATGAAATAGAGGAGTAGAAAAGACAAGAACTCTTGGGATGCTCGGGTGGCTCAGTCCGTTAAGTGTCTGCCTTCGGCTCAGGTCATGATCCCAGGGTTCTGGGATCAAGTCCTGCATCAGGCTTCTTGCTCAGCAGGGAGCCTGCTTCTCCCTCTCCTTCTACTTCTTCCCCTGCTTGTGCTCCCTTTCTTCTTCTCTCTTTCTGACAAGTAAATACATAAAATCTTAAAAACAAAACAAGAACTCTCAAGGAACTCAGTATCCAATAGAGAAAGATATAAAGAGTTAAAATCCAATAGTTTGAGTGCCTATCATGTGCCTTAGTACATTGCTGGGGATACAGAGGTCAGCAAAACAGACACAGCCTCTAGCTTCATGAAGTTCTATCCTAGCAGGGAAGACAGACATTAAGTAAAAAAGTATTAAGTTGAAATCATAATGAAAACCAAGAAGCTAGAGTGGAGGATACTGTGCTTGTGGACATAACTAAGTTTCACCTAGTCTGTGGACCTCAGTAATGGCTTCCCTGAGAGGAAGGGGAAGTAGGAGTTAGACAAAGGGAGATGATGGAGGAGGGAACTGAGTTCCAGGTAGAGAGAACACACCACAGGTATATACGAAGTATAGAAGGAGAATGCGGATTTTGAAATGAAGGTCATTCCATTTTTTACATGTCAAAGTGAGATATCCAGTGGAGAAGCTTAGTAGAGATTTAGATACTCAAGTCTACAGTCCAGGATAAAAGAGGAGGGACTATTTTTTGACGACCTACTATATACTAAATTCTACTCTGGGTGCTTTATCTACAGTCTAGATGGTAGATAGTATCCCCATTTCATAGGGTGTAGGCGTTGTGGTTTATAAAAGTCTGCATAAGGGGCACCTGAGTGGCTCAACCGGTTGGGCCTCCAACTCTTGGTTTCAGCTGGGGTGGTGGTCTTCTCTCCTGGTTGTGAGATTGAACCTGCCTGTGTGGGGCTCCTGCTTACTGTGGAGTCTGCTCCAGATTCTTCCTCCTCCTTCTCCCCACAATGCCCACCCTCCCTCCCCCCGCCGCCAGTCCCTGCTCCGTGCACTCTCTCTCTTAAATGAATAAATGGATAAAATCTTTAAAAAAAACCAAAAAAACAAAAAACAAAATGTTACATAAACCTGCCTGTCATTACACTTAGTAAGAGACATACCTGTGATTTGAATCCAGCTTTGTTTTAACTTCAAAGCCCATCTTCTCTCACTGATGGTAAAGTATGGATGGGCTGTACTCTCCTGTGGTTCAAATTAGATCTGTGCTACTTCTTAGCCCTAAATTTTGGTTTCCTTATCTAAAAAAAAATAGGTATTAATAGTTCTTATCTCAGAGTTGTTTTGAGGAGTAAATGAAATAAACCATGTACATTACATAGCATAGCACCTAGCATATAGTATATGTTCAATAAATGTTAGCTGTTGATATTATATTTATTATGCACACAACTTTGGACTCTGCTGGTATTACCCAGGAAGAAGTCAGGAAATCAGAAAACAAGGCTGAATACAGAACCCCAGGGAAACACAAATATTAATGAGTCTGAGAAAGAGGGAATTCAGAGGGAATAACAAAATTTTTTTCAATTCAAGAAGCTGAACTTATAAGGAATATATCTTCCACAAATTGTAGCAATAGTTCTTCCATTAATAAAATATAATAAAATTATATATTTGTTCAACTAAAATAGTTTTTTAAAACCTATATAGGCTTTTTTTTCCCCCTTTTGGTCTGAAGAGTAAAAGGGGGAGCTTATATAAGTTTTCTGCTAATGTGTAGGAAAATTAATGTGGTTGCCATATTAAGTACAGCCAAAATTTAAAGTGTGCAGTAAGTTACAGGGCATTAGAATGCAACTTTTGTAACTCTCCAGGATGAAAGCTAGACTTTAAAAAATGGGAAAAAAGGAAAAGCATAAAATACCTTTAAAAATATACCTTTTAAGGGCTTTTGATGAAGTTAAAATAACTGCTTGTCTTGTCACAATATAAATACAAAACTGAAAAAAAAATAGTTAATTAACAATGGCCAGAATTTATTATTGAACTATTTCATTATAAATTAATTTTCAGAGAGAAGAGAAAACTTATTCAGTAAATAACCTTCCTCCTGATAGACCAGGAAGTCTGTTCTCTGTGTGTTCTCTAATTAAACAGGCAACCAGGTAAGTTCTTCACATTCAACTGACTCACGTGTTTTGTGTTTGAGAATCCTGATACATTTTCTGGTGGTTAGGGTTAGATTAAGAATTTGTAGATACAGTGGAAGTAAGTGTTTTGGTGAAATCGGTCAGTTTTTCTGGTCTCTTCTTCATTTATAAAATAAGGTAATCACATCATTATAAGAGTACTTCTGGCTTTGAAATTTAAAATTAAATATGGAGAAACATCCAAATATGGCAAACAAGTGGTGGTAGGAAATGAGTGCCTTTTCTCTAGGTGAGTGCAGTGAGTGCATCGTCATTGTGCCTTGGAATCAGCTGAGGATTTCATGAGCCTTTTACATTTTCATACTTTTTTATCTTCAGAGTAATAGAGATTCTGAAAATGAAGTGTAGTTTGGTACTTTGGCTCATATGTTTTTAAAATTCTACTAACTAATTAATCTGTGGCAGTCAGAACCATGAAAGTGTATTGTTGGATTAAATTATTTACTTTTTTAAAAGATTTTATTTATTTATTTGACAGATGGAGATCACAAGTAGGCAGAGAGGCAGGCAGAGAGAGAGGAGGAAGCAGGCTCCCCGTTGAGCAGAGCCCGATGCAGGGCTCGATAACAGGACCCTGGGATCATGACCTGAGCCAAAGGCAGAGGCTTTAACCCAATGAGCCACCCAGGCGCCCCTAAATTATTTATTTTTACAGACATGTAAGCAACTTCCAAACTAGATTGGAAGGAGCAAGATTGGTAATTTGATTTCCCACAGACAGTTGATCCAACTCCCTAGCACTCTGAGACAATAGAAAGGAGCACCTGAAAATTCTCTCCATTTGGAGTCATTTCATTGCTAAAAAAATCAGAGGAGTAACCTTAACTATGTAAGATTAACACAAAAGAAAGCAACCCCCTTCCAGGGGAATAGAGGATTTCTGGAAGAAAAGTGTTCTGAACATATTTTAGTGGAAATGAGTTACTTGCCTAACATGTTGTAGAGCAGTGAGAACGTGTTGCTAGAATTGGAAAATGCCATTATTTGCAAATGTTTAAGTACTGTTTTTCATGTTCACAGAATTCTTCAACATTGTACCAAGACAAGGCTTTCTTTAAGCCATAATTATCGTATATGCTGCTGGAAAATGGTATCTTAAAATTATTATTCTTACTATTATTTTAAAGATTTTTATTTTTAAGTAATCTCTATACCCAGTTTAGGGCCCGAACTCACAATCTTGAGATCAAGAGGTCACATGCTCCGCTGACTGAGACAGTCAGGGGCACCTTAAAATTATTTTAAAAGCAAGATTTTTAAAATTGTTTTGTTGTTTGCATACATACCTCTAAGTTCAAGTTACTTTCATCTAAGTCAAGTGAGAAATTCTTTGTAACATTAATATTGCTTTATTAAGAAAAATATCCACTTACTAGAAAAACATTGCAAAGTCCAGCTTTTATGTTATACTTTGTCTATAATTTGTGTTTCTTTTTTCTTAGTGGAGAAAGAGGGCAGGGGAATTGATTGGATTTGAAGTATGTGGAAACGTAGTTATTTTAAACTATGATATTATAGTATTCTTTTGTATTTCCATAACTGTAAAAGTAAATTCTTTAACATTGACTTAAAGGAAATGATTCTCAGACTTTGATTTCTGTATCTGTACTAATTTAGTTACAAACCTATATGCTGCTGTAGTTCCTAATGTTTTTCTGTGTTCTACGTAAAATTCAGCAGAACCATGACTTTCCAAAGATATTAGAACTTAAACTGCTTGTCATAGACTAATTTGGGTATCCACTTCTGGAAAAGTCAAAATATATGTAAGGATTCTACAGTATCCAACTTCTGAATAAAGTTGCTTCAGAGTTTCATAGTTATTTAAGTCAATAATGGATAACTCTCTTTCCTGCTATTTTTATTAACTTGGTTTTAGGTACCTGGCATAAAGGATAACAATATACTGCCTTTGCTTTTGAGAGAATCACTCATACCCAGCGTGGGAAGATTTCTTGCATACTCTGACGACAAAGTACATGCTCTCTTTTTAGATGGCATTACTCTAACCCTAAATTGGAATTTCAGCTCTTTTATTGAAAAGAGACAGGTGATTATATTTCAGACTAAAATCTGTTTTTCATTTTTTTAATCTGTGGAAATAGAACAAAGAAAATAAAGTACCACACTATTTCAATTTATTTTTTGAAGTGTAAAATCCATTAAGAAGTTTTAGTGATCTCATTAGATTTCCTAGCAAAAATCAGAAAGGATGACAAATGATCTTCTTATAAAGGTAACTGATTATATAGAGAAGGACTGGTATAGAGGGGTGGTTAAATAATACCGTAATCCTTGTAAAAGATAACTTTTAAATTAATTAAAATAAGTTTTAATGATTCATCTACTTATTATTTTTTAAATTGATAAATTAGAGAGGCTTTTGTTGCATTTTATGTTTGTTTCAGTTTTGAAATGATAAAACTTACCTTTTCTCCTTGCTTCTTAAGGTAGATCAAGGTCTCAATTTAGGTTGGGGTAGGTTAACTTTTCCCGATGGACAAGATCAGTTAATTCAGATTGAACATCCTGGACCATATGAAAGGTACAGAAAAGCAGTTTTAAAAATCCCCCCCCCCCTTTTTTAAAGGATTTTATTTATTTATTTGACAGAGAGAGAGAGTACAAGCAGGGGGAGCGACAGGGAGAGGAAGAGAGGAAAGCAGGCTCCTTGCTGAGCAGAGAGCCCTACTTGGGGCTCGATCCCAGGACCCTGGGATCATGACCTAAGCGGAAGGCAGAGGCTTAACCTACTGAGCCACCCATGTGCCCCTAAAAATTATTTTTATGATAGTAATAACTTTTCCTCTTAGAGGGGAAGCATATAAACATTATTTAAATGTTATAGATATTTTTAGTCTTTCCAGGTAGATAATGTGCATGATGCTATTCTAGCAGTTTTCAGAATTTATAATAATACTGGCATCTAGCATAACTAAATAAATCAAGTCAGCTTTAATCATTTCCATTTGTATTCAAGTGGTTTGTCAAAATAAATGTTTTCAGTATAACTGACTTGCTGTGGAAATTGGACTGTGGACAGCTGTGTTACCAATTAATTAATCCCTTAACCAATTTGAGGTAAGGTTTACACAAATAACTAAACTTAGGTATGTTTCTATAAAGTGGAATAAAATTAATTCACTGATGCTTAAGATGGATAAGATTCTTGAAATCAGCTTTTTATAAAATGTTTTTTGCTTTTGGTTCATGTAATTTGTTATAATCAGTCAACTTGAACATTCTCGACATGTTACTGATTTTACTTGAGAATATTCGCAAAAGAATTGATTTTTTTACCTCACAAATTTATTTTTCTGTTGGGATTTATTGCATTTTGGTCTAAATGCTCCAACATTCATTGCTGGCTTGAATAATTTGCATCAAAAATTTAGTGTCTTAGGGCCCCTGGGTGGCTCAGTTGGTGAAGTGTCTGACTCTTGATTCAGGCTAAGGTCATGATCTTGAGGTTGTGGGATCAAGCCTCAAGTCTGCTTGAGATTCTCTTCCTCTCCCTCAGCCCTTCCCCTCCCTCTGCTTGCATGCACACCCATGCGCATACTCTCTCTGTCTAAAATAAAGAAATCTTTTTTTAAAAACTACAGTATTTGGCAAACATTACTATTTGTTTCAGCTCATCACTTCAGATCATTTTATTGACCTTTATACTTGTTTTGTGTATTCAGTGAGTTATATATAATTATACATCTATAATGTATAAATTATATATTAATGGGTGTGTTCTGGTTTAAATTTTATTTTATTTTTGGTGGGTTTCTTTATTTTTTTTATTTTAGAAAGCAAATGCTCACTTGTCTTAATGTGTAAAGACATTTTCATTATAAAACATAATGAGGGGCGCCTGGGTGGCTCAGTGGGTTAAAGCCTCTGCTTTCGGCTCAGGTCATGATCTCAGGGTCCTGGGATCGAGCCCCACATCGGGCTCTCTGCTCCGCGGAGAGCCTGCTTCCTCCTCTCTCTCCCTCCCTGCCTCTCTTGCCTACTTGTAATCTGTCTGTCAAATAAATAAATAAAATCTTTAAAAAAAAAACAAACATAATGAAACTCATTTTACTTTGTAAAACTAAAAGACTTTGGACATTTACATTTGAATTTTGAGTGAAATCCAAGTATCACTTTGTTCTGATTCTTAAATCTCATCTTTATTAATCATGACTATGGGTAAATCATTTTATCCTTGATGAATAATGAAAAAAACTTGCCTTTTCCATTTCCTTTAAAAAAGATTTAAAAAATTGCCCACTTGGGAATTTATCCTTTTCCCCCAAGTTGTCTTAATAATTTTTCCTTTCTAAAAAATGCTTTTATAAATATTACACATTCTCATTTTTCAAATATTTCTTCTAATGTTCTCAATCTAGATATGTGACAGCAGTTATATCATGGTGCAGAAGACTGACCCAGACTAGTCAGAGAGAGATGCCCACACATCCTTCATCTTCTCTTGTTGAAGAAAATTGGTATGTATATTTCTTTTAAATTTCATCTGTGTAGGGGAGACACAAAAATTAAAAACATCAAATGGGGGCACCTGGGTGGCTCAGTGGGTTAAAGCCTCTGCCTTCTGCTCGGGTCATGATCCCCGCGTCCTGGGATGGAGCCCCGCATCGGGCTCTCTGCTCGGCGGGGAGCCTGCTTCCTCCTCTCTCTCTGCCTGCCTGTCTGCCTACTTGTGATCTCTGTCTGTCAAATAAATAAAATCTTTAAAAAAACAAAAACAAACATCAAATGGTAAACTCTAAGACTTTTCCTGATAGCTTAAGCTTGAAAACAATTTATCTTTAATCAGATATTTATTACATTTCACCATATTTTATCTGAAGGTCAGAAAATTGCATTGAAAATTTCATATCAAAATGTGTGACTCTTTTAATGTGATAAATTCATCCTGAAAACTTTATGGAAAAAATTTAAAGGAGGTTTTTAAAATGTTACTAATATTAAGAGAAATAAAATGTTGACTAACATAATAAACTTTCAGAAAAAGTTGATTTTAAAATCATTTCTATCGTATTAATTACCTCTCCCATATTAATTGGAAAATCAACAAATAAAGTATTTTAGTGCCTCCTGTGTGCCTTTCAATGTGCAAGGGATTGGAGCTGGGCCTCAAAGGAATATTTAGGGAAGTTAAGACATTTTAGGGAGGGAGCAAGGGCAGAGGTGAAAAACATATTTTGTCCTGTGAAGACAGGAAGAAAACAGGTTTTATGGAGCAGATGCTATCTGTTCGATGGATAGGAGTGGATCTTGTGATCAGTAGAAGAGCTCAGACTTGATGGAATTACTAGTACCTAAGTAGAACGAATGGCAGAAAGAAAGGTCATTAGGAAGGTTAGTATCACTGAGCGGATAATCTGAGTATACAGGTATCCCCCGCTTTTCGAAAGTTTGTGTTATTACGCCACTGCGCTTTTACGAAAGACCTCCATCAGTTTGTTCCCGGTTCTCTTGGGAGCCACCACCCTGAACACGCCTGATCTTGTCTGATCTCAGAAGCTAAGCAGGGTGGGGCCCCGTTAGTACTTGGATGGGGTATGTACCTGTTTTTGCTAACCAAAAGAAATCCAAAAAGGATTTTCATTTTAAGATAAAAAGGCAAAAAGTGAAAATAGCATTCAGTGTTTTGCCTCAAGCTCGTATAGAGGCAGCTTGTACCCCGAGCAGGGAGAGTGGCACCTCTGAGCTCCTTCCCTGGGAACTACACTCAGCTGCTCAGCTTCAAGCCACCAGAGCTTTGAATGTGGCTGGGAGCCTCTGTACTTTCTCTCAATCTATTTTGTGCATCCATCAGCAAGATGAGTCCTCAGGTCTCAAAAAAAAGCCTAAGAGAGGTTATTTTTTGGGTGTAGGAAAGATCAAAAAATTGTCCATAAACATTAGTGGTAATTGTTTTTCAACTTTATGCCATTTCAGTGTATGAAAGTTTTCATAGGAACTCTGTACTTTTGGATAGTGGAGGAAGCCTGTGTTGGAACAAAGGGATACCAGGAACAATTTAGGAAGCTTTAAGGTAGTTTGTAAGGTGTCTTAGCATTGCATGGTGAAAAAAATATAAACATGAAGCCTGGTTCTTATCACCTTTTCCTAAATTACTTAGAGAAAGAGGTACAAATCAAATCAGTAGATGTTATTGGAATGACTTTGGTATCCTAAGGATTCAGCTTTCCAGATCTTCCATTCTCCAGCTAAAGCCCATTTGGGAGCAGAAGAGTTGCCCAAGTAACTGGTAAAAAAATGTAGTTGGGATGGAAGGGAAATTGTATGTGACTATAAGCTTGGTCATTTCATCATCGCTCAGCTGGCAAGGTTTCAAGATGCTAGCCTTTTCATAGGAAGGCTTTGAAGGGGATAACTGTCGAGAGATGCAAAGTGAGGGCTTGAGGGAAGTGCATACTGGTGATAGTAGCTCTGGGGGAAAGCAGCGAGGAGCAGCAGAAAAACAGAGGAACCAAGGAAGAGTAGAGAGAGGAGAGGCAGCCCCTGACAGTAGCTCCATTTCCCTTGCAAAGCCCAAGACATCTCCACCGTGATTTGTTTTCTTGTCAAAGAAGGGGGGTTGAAGGAAGAGAACGGATTGCACAGTGAAGAGCTACCAGAATTCATTTCAGTATTTTTTTTCCAACTCACCTTCTATTATTAATTTACTGATTCAATTTTTTAATAGGGATGCTAGTCAAAACATTGAACAGCAGATAGTTCACAAGAAGTTGGTTCATCATATGAGCAACAGCATTAAAGGTAGTTTGTATTGTTTGCTTATGGCCAGAAAAATATGTCCTATGTAGGGAAAAAAAGTGTTTTACAATGATGAAGAATCAGCAGGCTTTGGAGTAAATCATATCCAAGTCTTTACCACAGATGCTTAAAGTGTTGCGAGATCTCTTTCATTCTCCATCCATAGGCTGGAGTACAAGGAAAGAGAGCCAGTTGACAAGGAGATGTATGTGTCCCACTGTAGTAAAGCCAGTAAGAAGACAAGTTCTATACCCCTTTGTGAACTGTGAAGACTATTCTAGAGACTCGAATAGAGAGATCTTTTAGATATTAAAGTCCTCATTAATTTTGCAGAGAGCTAGTTGAGTTACACTATTTCCTAGTTGTGTCCACTACTCATATTTCATTCTAGCTTAATGAGGAAAAAGAAAGAACACACACATAAGAGAGTCTGCTGGAGTTGTACAAATTTAGCCCTCTGCCCCGTACCAGTTGCTCCAATATCTGTTTCTGTGGAACATGGTTTAAGAGTTAATGGTCATCATGTTAACCATTCCAATCAAAAAGAAGAGAATATTTAGTATGTTTAGTATATTGTGTTTAAGAAAACAGTAGGTAGTCTATTCCAGAATAAATTTAATAAGAAATAGTTATTATGTTTTGGGGCACCTGGGTGGCTCAATTAAGTATTTAACTCTTGATTTTGGCTCAGATCATTATCTCAGGGTTCTGAGATCGAGCCCTGTGTGGGACTCCATGTTAGGCATGGAACCTGCTTAAGATTCTTTCTCTCCCTCTGCCACCCACCCTCTCCTTCTCTAAAGGAAGGAAGGAAGGGAGGGAGGGAAGAAGGAAGGAAAGGAGGAAGAGAAGAGAGGAAAGAAAAGGGAAAGAAGGAAGGAAAGAAAAAGGAAGAAAGGAGGGAAAGAAGGGAGGTAGGGAGGGAGGAAGGAAGGAAAGACTTACTGTGTTTTGACACTTAATTCAACTGTGTAAAAGCTTAGCTCTCCAAAATTATCTCTTTCTGGAGTTCCATATAAATGAGGTCTCATTATATGTATGTGCAAAGTACAGAAGAAGAACAAAAACATCTTTTCTCCTGAAAAAGACAATCTAGGTATGAAGATCAGAAAATTAAAGAGTTTAAGAGAAGGTATTGCAAATAAGTATATGATTAGTTAGCATAAGGCTATAGGAATTTAAAGGAGGGAGCACTCCTTTCATAGAAGTGATAGGATTTTACTAGTTTGGGTTTGTGGTTTTTTTTAGATTTATTTATTTATTTATTTGAGAGAGAGAGGAGAGAGTACGTCCATGTACACATGTGCAAGTGTGGGAGGGGGACAGAGTAGGAGGGAGAGGGACAAGCAGACCCCCTACTGAGCATGGAGCCTGATGCAGGGCTCCATCCCATGACCCTGAGATCATGACCTGAGCCGAAATCAAGGGTTGGCTGCTTAACTGACTGAGCCACCCAGGCACTCCTAATTTTAGTAGGTTTTTAAAGTTTGACTAAACTTTGAGGAGGAAAGCAGGGTTTATGCCAGGTTAGTATTAAAAAGTTATAGCCAACAGGACCTGTGGGTAGACAGGCTTCTAAAGGAATGGGTCCTGGCACTCCAGCAGCATATGGGAGAGGGAGAGCAGAATATGAAGGCCCAAACAAAAAGCTCTGATTTTATTTTATGCTTATTGTATTTATTTTATTTTTTGATGTGATATCTAGGATTTCTTTTTTCTTTTCTTTTTTTTTATTTTCAGCGTAACAGAATTCATTGTTTATGCTCCACACCCAGTGCTCCATGCAATTCGTGCCCTCCATAATACCCGATATCTAGGATTTCATTCTAGTTTGCTTTTGTCTTTTCTTTGGTTAGATACCAATCTTTTAAATTCTTGCATTTTAGTGAGAAAGCTACCTTTTTATGGATGTTAGCAGTTTTTTGACCTAATATTTGCAAATGGTCTGTTTGAGCAGGTAAAATTAAGTAATACAGTGTTTCAAACAGGGGAACTTTTCCCCCTTTTTATTTCCTTTCTTTATTAACTGTGCAATGTCCCTCAGGTTATGGCGGTGTACCTTGTACCACTGAATTTCCAAATGTACCTTTTTTTTTTTTACTGTGTTTCAGATAAATAGAAAAAATGTGTTATTAAAAAAAAAAAAAAGAATTGTAGCAAGAATGCCCATTACCTTCAAATGTCAGTACTTGATTTAAAAGTCCTCAAGGTGGGGACTTGTATTCATTTTCCTTATTCATTAAAAGCACTCAAGTAAGTATCGGTTGAGTCAAGTTGATGTGTTGCTAAATAAAGCCAATATAAAGATAATTTTTTTTTAAGATTTTATTTTTAAGTAATTACACCCAACATGGGGCTTGAATTTAAAACCCCAAGATCAAGAGTCACACATTCCACTGAATGAGCCAGCCAGGCACTCCTATAAAGAGAATTCTTAACTTCTGCGCTCTTCTATCTACAATTCTAAACTTTATGAAAAAAAATCAAGTATGATTATTTGAAATATTGTAGCTATAAAAGAATCAGACAACTATCATGAACTTACTTTTTCTTTTTGAACAGGTCTGTGGCCTCTGAGCTTGAAAAAATAAAGAAGTTTAACTGTATCCTTTAAATGAAATTTATTGTCCTGCATAATTACTCCCTTTCCATTCTAGGCTTAATTCATGAGTCTGTGCTTTGTAGTATATATTCTGAAGTTTTATTGAATAACATTTAAGATATATCTTAGCTATAGAAGGTGCATCATGTCAATATTTGTACTTTTGAATGAGTTTAAACAGGGCAAAGGGCAGTGAACTAGGGATAGGTCTCCTACGGAGACTTTTTCACCTAAATAATTATATTTTCTCCATATCCTCACCAACGCTTATTATCTATTGTCTTTTGGATAATAGCCATTCTAATAAGTATAAGGTAATACCTCACTGTGGTTTTGATTTACATTTCCATAATGATTAGTAATAATAAGCACCCTTCCATATACCTGTTGACAATTTATAGGTCTTTGGGAAAATATCCATTTAGTTCCTCTGACCATTTTTTCATCAGAATTTTTTGCTGTTTAATTGTATGAGCTTTTTATGTATTTTGCATATTAACCTCTTATCAGATATATGATATCAAATATGTTCTCTGATTCCATACATTGTCTTTTCATTGTGTTGATGGTGTCCTTCGATGTGCAGAAGCTTTTTAGTTTGATGCAGTTCCATTTGTTTATTTTTGCTTTTGTTGCCTTTGCTTTAGGTATAAGAACCAGAAAATCACTGCCAAGACAGATGTCAAGGAGCTTATCCCCCATTTTCTTCTAGGGGTTTTATGATTTCAGGTCATATGTTCAAGTCTTCAGTCCATTTTGAGTTGATTTTTGTGTATGATGGAAGATAGGGATCCAGTTTTCCCAACTTCTCTTATTGAAGAGACCATCTTTTCCCCATTGTATATTCTTGGCTCCTTTGTTGTAAATTAATTGGGCATGTATGCTTGGGTTCCTTTTTTTTTTTTTTAAGATTTTAATTGAGAGACAGAGAAAGAGAGCATGCAGGCTGGGAGAGGAGCAGGAGAGGGATAAGTAGAACTCCATACTGAGCACAGAGCCCAGTGTGGGGCTCGATCTCACGACCCAGAGATCATGACCTGAGCCAAAATCAAGAGTCAGATGCTCAGCTGACTGAGCCACCTGAGTGCCTTCGTGGATTTATTTCTAGACTCTCTATTATGGTCCATTGATCTATATATCTTTTTTTATGCCCATGCCGTACTGTTTTGATTACTGTAACTTCATGATATAGTTTGAAATCAGGAAGCATTATGCCTCCAACTTTGTTTTTCTTGAGATTGTTCTGGCTAGGGGCACCTGGGTGGCTCAGTGGGTTAAAGCCTCTGCCTTCAGCTCAGCTCATGATCCTGGGGTTCTGGGATCAAACCCCACATCGGGCTCTCTGCTCAACAGGGAGCCTGCTCCCTCCCCACCCCTGCCTGCCTCTCTGCCTACTTGTGATCTGTGTCTGTCAAATAAGTAAATAATCTTTTTAAAAA